>OY829532.1:671257-1050064 GCA_963691665.1 Clepsis dumicolana | reverse complement strand
AAACCGATTTGAATAGGTACGGCTTTTTTATTCGAAAACATTTTTTCTAGCGATGGTTCTTAGACGTGTGTTATCAAAATCGGTTCAGCCGTTTTTGGGTTAGGGACCTATTACATTTTGAAGTGAAGTCAAGTTAAAAAAAAACGTGAGAGCCCGTTGATGTCTTCAGTATGAGTTTGGGAACCCGAATAAGGAAGTCCGTTGATATTCTTTAGTACGTACGTAAAAAGTGTGAAAAAATTTAAATTTGAAAAAAAAACCGACATAAAAAGTAAAAAGTTGAAAACCCCCAACGTTGTCATTTGAAAGTTCGATATTTCAAAAACGGGTGAACCGATTTTAATTAAACTTTGCTGAGAACCATCTCGATTAAACTAGCTTTCGATAAAAAAAACCGCATCGAAATCGGTCCATCCGTTTGGGAGCTGTGATGCCACAGACAGATACACAGGTCAAACTTATAACACCCCTCTTTTCGTCGGGGGTGATAAACTTTCCAGGCCTGGTCCTTTAATTAGGAAACTAAGTAGGTATATATGTTAACTTTTGCACAGTCGGGTGTCGTACCTACTTACGGAGGCCCTACATATACAAAATATGTACAACAGTAGGCCGAGCATGAAGTTGAAATCGAGAAACGTCATACTTACTAAATTTTAGTTCCAAATACGCCCACGGGCGTGCGCCGTTCCAAACGTCATTTAAATACACTTTCTCGATATCGTTACGCAGGATTCGAAAACTTCGTGCTCGGGCCTCTGACCCTGTGCATTTTGCACAGAGTTAACGTCAAATTTCTGGCAGAGGGGAAATCGCGCGTTAACATATCCATTCCTTTCCAGCTCTAAATACCTAACTAACTTAAGTACCTCACTATAAATGCATCGATGAAACCGTATTAGGGAACGTACCCATACCACGTGACCCACTTTTGACAGTCCCCCCCCCCCCTCGGTGACCGTCCGTAGTATATGCCAAGACCCCCCCCCCTCCCCCTCGAATTTTCACTTAGTAGGTACTTAACTCCGCACGATACATAGCCACAAAAAGTACCAGTCTTTGAGCAACTGTATTAAAAAAAATTATTTTGCGTCAGAGGCCAGAGTGCGAATATTCGAATCCTGCGTAACTCGATCGAGTAGTAAACGTTATCGAGAAAGTATGACGTTTGGAACAGCGCCCGCCGCCCGGAAGCATATTTGGAACAAAACTTTAATATGAGGTATCTCGATTTCGATACGATAACGTAACGTTACGCAGCATTCGACAAGTCGTGGTGGACCCTCTGGATTCTGCCTCCTGTGAGTTTAATTAGCGCTAAATGCTGCGCCATGTTTGAATATAGCACGAAAAAGCGCAAGATTACGCTAGAAAATATTGACTATGGGACAAAAACCTGAGCCCCCCCCCCAACGCCCCAGTGACCTCCTGTGGTATTTTGAAGACCCCCCTCCCCCCCCCCCCCTAAACGGGTCACGTAGTATGGGTACGTTACCTTATGTGAGTCTGTACTTTTTATTTTATTTACTTACACTTGCTTACAACTTACAAAACAAAGCCTAAACCAAACCTAACTTACACGTAACTAAAACTAAAAAAATAACTGTAAACTGTTTTTATTGCTATCGGGTTTGAAACTTTGGGTCCATGGGGTCCCACCGCTTACAAGCTCATTTCTGAGTTGCAAAAGCGCTTAGTCGACGCAACTTGTGACCAAAGGGCTGGCAGTTTTCTCTCTCAGAGAGAGCATCGCTATTCAGCGAGGCAACGCTGCCAGCCTTTTGGGCACTATGCCACGGGGGCCTTATTCAGATTTAATTTAGTTTTAAGTTGTAGTTTATTTAGTTTTAGCTTAGATTTAATGTCATTGTAAATTGCTTTTATTATGTAAATATATGTCACTGTAAACTAAAACGAATATACGTTCTTGAGCCTAGTCAACTAAAAACTAACTGACTTCTGAACCTAGTCATTAACTGACTTCCTGTTGGTATTAGATGAAGACAGGTTTTTTTTATGTATAGTATTACAGGGTCCATTCAAGTATTACGTAAGCAGATTTTTTACAATTATTTACCCCCCCCCCCCTCCCCTTGTCAGCTAAAGTAAGCAAACCTCTCCCCCCCCCTCCCATGCTTACGTAATCATTGGTCCTATATGCATTTTCCTTTTAACGTATTCTGTTTTCTTATTGATTCGTGAGCAGCAGTTAGCAAATAGGCTTAAGATAGAGGAATTTAACGCACATAATATTATTTTAAAACAACTTTATTGACACAGTAATTAAAATATTTATTATTTTACACTGATAGAAGGCTTTGTTTGTATTTAAAAATATTTGTAAAAATAATAACTGCTGATGTAATCACGATATCGACCCCCCCCCCCCCCCCCCACCCACCATGTCATCAAAAATAGGCAAAGCAAAGACCCCCCCCCCCCCCCCTGCCCCTCTCAAACGCTTACGTAATACTTGAATGGCCCCACATATTAAATATGGTTGGCTTTCGTACGACTTTACGTACTTGCCCCTATTCCACCATCTTTACAATTGTCAGTTTCATATGTCAATCGAACTACATTTCTTTGACAATATGAAGCGCGCTAAAACAAAGGCTCTCCAAGTCAGCAGTTGACACCGAATTGTCATTGGAAAGTTGGTGAAATAGCGGCCTGTATTATTAATTATTCGCCTTGACTGATTTGTGATTACAAACGCACCCTTTCTCGGTCCCTTAATTAACTACTTCTCTCTACCGCTTAACGGTTGACTGGTAGAGATCCCTTATAGGGATAAGTCCGACTTTGTACTTCTATCTCACTGTACAATAAAGCGTTTAAGTACTTACTTTAGGGATATACCAAATACGTAACAAGATAACTAAATGAATGTTCATTAAAAATAATAGTAAGTCCAATCCTTTTTTATTATACGACGGAAGGCAAACGGGCAGTGGGTCACCTGATGGTAAGTGATGACCACTGCCCATGGACACCCGCAACCCCAGGAGGGTTTGCAGATGCGTTGCCAATCCACAGAGCTAAGATGAAATGCCTAATGTGCCCGTAATTACATCGGCTGTCTTACTCTCCACACACACACAACAGTGCAAGCACAGCTGCTTATTGGCAGGATTAGCGAGTAAGACTAAACTTCCTAACACCGTTCCCTAACCGTTACCTAACATGCATTTTTGGCTTCATGTTATTATTGAGATCTAGGCATGAACGGCGCCTGCGCGAATAACATAGCAATACAGTTCTACATCGCATCAGGGTAATCACAATAGGAGTCGCGCATCCATCTTTTTAACCACCGACGAAAAAAAGGGGTGTTATAAGTTTGACTTGTGTATCTGTGTATATGTCTGTGACATCATAGCTTCCAAACGGATGGGCCGATTTAGATGCGGTTTTTGTTATCGAAAGATAGTTTAATCGAGATGGGTCTTAGCTAAGTTTCATTAAAATCGGTTCACCCAACTGCAAAAATCTAACAAAAGCCCCAACAGCCAGTTCATTACTTCTGTTTTCTACATATTGGAGGTCCACTTGTCTACATGGAGTAATTTTGCGAAACATGACCTAGTCTATGTTACTCGGGCTGGCGTAAGGAATCTGTTTAGGCCCAAGCTTAAATATAAACTTTTACCAATTGTGTGAATTAGTGTCGCATTGCTATCGCGTTGTGTCCAGGCGCTTTTACCTCGTATGGTTATTTTTTGTATGCCTACAGGCCCACACTTGCTGTCAATACACCGGTGCGACAAGCGGTATCATCCTTGTATTATTAATTAAACAGCTTAAAGTCAAATCTGGTTTTTTAATCAAGGCACCATTGCGTATCAAATACAGAATCTAATGATACCCTAATCATAAAAATCGGCTGAGCCGTTCGCGAGTTTGTGGAATATAGAAACTCACACACTTACACGATATTGGGTTGATATTGGGCGTGTAAACAGGTTGTCTATAAATGAATGCACGTAAGCTAAAAAACCCCAAAAAAAACCCGTAAAATAAAAAACCAAACAAGCATCCTGTCGTGAAAAAATTTATCATATTATTGTGTTCCCATTGCGTCTACCACGCTCTATACTGTATCTACAGAAGTGCTGTACATATACGTATAAATACCCAGTTGGTTTATCTCGATCCTCAACTCAACCCAATTCAATTTCAGTTGGCAAAAAGTTTTCGCGCCGCGTGGACGCGCGGACCTCCAGACACTTCATACCTAACTGATAATAATATTTGTGTTGTGAGCACCGCCATACTCTTGAAAGCTGTTGTTAAAAAATGCGATTGTTGGATCCCTGATCATTCATACATAGTGGGTATTATTGTAATATTGCAGTTTTTATAACCGTAATGCCAGATTATCTGACCCAGTGATGATTAACATAATTAATCAATTACAATACACTGACCATTTTGATTTTCTGTTTGGCTTTGGCATGCGTCACTTTAATGGATATGATAAGAGTTTACGGCCTTTTTAACCAAAGTATTTGCGTCTGGTAGTCATCATCCCATGTTGAAGAGCTGGTGATGGAAGGTACAACTCCTTAACGGTTAAGAGTTGGACGATGAGTCTTTGATTATTAAATAAACATATATATTTTGTCTTATGTTTAATTGATTGTATTTTTAACTTAATTACGAATGACAAACTGTTGCAAATATCTGCAACCACTATTATAAACGTAACAATGTTATGTGTAAATGTCACAATGTTATGTATGTACTCTGTCGGTGTCCCGAATAAACGAATAAATAAATTAAAAAAACACGAAAGTAAGTAGTGTAATAAAAAAACTTTTAACAAAAAAATTACTTAAAACCGCCGTCAAAATAAAAACATAACTCATGCATGGTTTTAGAGCATGGGTCGGCAACCTTTTGTGTGGCAAGAGCCGCATATTAGTGACAAATTGAATTATTTCCGGGTGGTAGGACCTTTTGCGAGGTCCGTCCAGATAGCTACCACCATCTTACTCGCTAATCCTGCCGCTAAGCAGCAGTGCTTGCACTGTTGTGTTCCGGTGTGGAGAGTAAGACAGCCGGTGTAATTACGGGCACAAGAGGCTTTTCATCTTAGCTCTCTAGGTAGACAACGCATCTGCAAACCCTCCGGGGTTGCGGGTGTCTATGGGCAGTGGTGATCACTTGTAACGGTTCTAACTAATTTAACTTAATAATAAACCCTAAAACTAAAACTTAATATATCAAAAATAAACATTACACTCACACAAATATTATTGACACAGCCTTTAAAATAAATCGACAAACAAACAGATAAAATAAATTACTATTCACATAATTTGCAAAAACTAATAGTGGTAGTTAACCAATTTGCACAGTTCTACATTATAAATTAAGTGCCTATATTTCCCCGGAACGGGTGAGTGTCGTGAACATTTTATACCTAGATTAAGATAACTAGTTTTATTCTTGCTTAAATCATTTATGCGTTTCATATTCACTGTAAATTAATGCGCTTATTTCATTACATTTTATTTGTCTAATCATAATAATGAGAGAAAATGTAATGGATTTGAGACATTCTAGAGAGATCCATCTACCCACTTTGCAAAAATAAAAAATCTACGCTTCCGCTATTAGTACTAAATCATTCATTAAAATCACCTAATTGGATTCATAATCATAGTTGGAATGCTTTTGCAACCCTTTCTATCGTACAACATTAATTCTGTTTGATTTATCTTAAAAAAAAAATACCATCGTGTTCTCACTTCGTTTTTTTTATTTTATAAAACCGATTTTGCTAGTGACTGCCACGTCATAGATCACCATTTTAGTGCTTTGGGGTTCGCTTAACCAGCCTACGTATTCATCCTCATCAAATTCATTAAAGAAATCCCGATGTCGCAGTCACTACACTAAAACTGGACATTTTCGAAACGGCCAATTTCCGGGAATTCCAGGGACCTAGTCTGGGGTTGTTTCCGCCAGATCGGCCGACATCGCCTGTCGCGTCTCCGGACGTACCCCACGTCTCACACCCGGAAACCGGATATCCGGATAACTGCTGCTGAAGACCTACGCAGTGCAGGGAAGTGATCCCTATCAAGGATTTGTTTCCCTAACAGTGTGTTCAGTTCGACGAATCTAAATTACCCACGGCCTAGCTGTTTTTATTTTTTTATAATAAATAATTGTAATTAAAATATTTTTTCATTTCTCTCTTCTAAATTCTAGTACATTTGAGACGCTAAACGTCACACACTTACCATCAGGTGACCCACTTGCTCGTTTGCCTTCCTCGCATTAAAAAAAATTACTTAGATTAACAACGAATCAATATTTTGTATCCAGGTCAAGATGGGAGGTGTTCCAGAAGAGACTAGCGGTGTCAGATTTAAGAAGAATGTCATAGACGTCGCTAAATTTTGCTTAGAAAATGGCAAAGAAAAACTATTCACTAATCTTTTGGCGAGTATCCCTACTGGAGACGTTTCAGTTGAAAAATCTGAGGAGGGAAAAAAGGGAAAAACAGATGTCAATAATAAAGGGAAAAAGAGAATGGCTTCGAGTTACAAAAAATCCACGAACAAGCTCAACACTAGAAACGGTCATAAAAAGCATCAAGCTGCATGCAAGACAGACAATCGCGATAAAGGAAATGACATTAAAACTAAACGCAATGTCAAAAACGATCCAAATTCTGGACTAAAACAATGCGCGTTATGCACGAAACGACGTGTCCGCATCAATGATCATTACTTAGCAAATCATAAACTAGACTATCACAAATTCGTAAGTCATCTTACAGACAAGGATAGTCAAAGCAATGACACCACCTGTCCACATTGCAAAGACGACTATCGCAACAAGCCTGCCCTTTATAAACACTTTATTGACTATCACAATTTCAAATTCCAAGCTAAACGGCGTTTGAGAAAGAAGAATGCACGAGTACATGGAGTAAATGAAGATACAACTGCAGCTCGAGAGAGAAAAACAGCGGAAAGGGACCCTCCTGCACGAGAAGAGAGGGTAATAACTGAAAAGGGCCAAAACGGTCAAGAAGAGAGGGAGAATCCACACTTAAAGTCGAAACATAGTGCGGTCCGTGGCGTAGAGAAACTCTGTGATCAATGTCAGAAATACATCGAAGTTTCTTCATTTGACAATCATACCGCATCACATGAAAGGGAGAGGCAAACTTACCCATATAAGACTCAAAAAGATTCTACCCAAAGCGAGGCAACCAGAGACAATTCGAATGAGACATTGAATAAGGCAGGATCGTCGAAGCAAGATGGTCATGGTGTTAACCATGGTAGCGTGGGACGAAGAGAAGCGAGAGGTAATGCACACAGTGACCAATGCGTTAAGAATGAAGAACTCCCAGCAACGAGCTACACACAAGTTGGCACAGGAACTGAAAACCCAGAAGAAACTAACAGTGGGCTAGATGACGACAATGGATCGCAAGATACTAGCGAAGATCGCAATACGATTTCCGAAGCCAACGACGAAATACGACGGAAACAAGCAGAAATTGAGAAAATCGAAGTGTACGTAAGGAATTACCGAAAACAGTTATGGAAGGAGTTTTATGAAAAAATGAAGATGGAACATTTGGAGGCTCGATCGCAAACGTTTGATCAATTTTTAACACTGTACCGGCCGGTAGCTCCTCAGGCTGCGGTATGTCACAAACGCATGTCGCGGCGTCAGCCAGGTGACGCGCGCCAACCTCGGGTAGAAGTCGTGGCAATGGCTCTGGAAACATCTACGGCGTGTCATTCAGGTGTGAGATTTACCAAGACATTTTCGTATTTAAAGACTGCGAAGTATGACTGAGCGTTCGGTCAGTGAGTGCCGGGGAACGATCCCCCCCGTTCCTCCTAAAGGCCGGCAACGGACTAGCACATGAATAGATAAACGGAACAGAGTTAAAGCTTCTTAAGGCCGTACAAAATTGTTACCTATTTTGGTAGGGTGGTCACAATATGTTAAGACAAATTAAACAAAACATTTGTTACACAGTTTTGATGACGATGACATTATTTGTTTAGCAAACCAAATTGAACAAAGATTGTACTCCTTGGGATAGTTAAAGTATGGTTATTTTTCTAGTATTATTCATTCGTACACAGTACAATAAACAACCATTATTAAGTTTTATATTAAAATATAATTGCAACTAACAAAACAAACAACTTGCGTCCCACTGACCTCTTCGGGTTGCTGGTTCTCGTGGGTGGCGGTGATCGCTTACCGCCAGGCGACCCGCTTGCTCATTTCAGCCTCCCTTTCAATAAAAATTGTAGTGATGCGAAAAAAAAATAGAATGTTGGGGAGATAGGACAAGTTGACAATCCAACTTGGGGAGAGTTGATTCGCTACGCTACAGCCTACTGATATAGGTTATCTAAGAATAGAAGGTTGCTCGGACAGGCACAGCGGCTTCCTAATGAACTTTTGTTTCAAGAGCCGTAGCCGGTTTAACTTCTATTGGTGTGGTTAGTGGGAGCGACAGAATGATAAGAAGGCCAATTAATTGAACATGACATTTATTGAAGAATTCAATTATAAGCCAAGCCGGCACGCTTGGGACTAACTAAACCTTATCTAAACCGGTCGACGCGCACTGAATCTATAATGTGGTGAAAAGTCCACACGCGCGCTGGCCAGCAGTAAAGAGAAATTGTCTGTGCACTTACGGGACTCCTCGGTCTACCTCGGTGTTGGTGTGTCGTATCAGGCTACGGAAGTCGTAGCCGGCACGAGTATGTTCGGAGACCCTCAGGCCGTCAAACCCTACTGGCAACAGCAAGGTGAGGCCCGGGGGACAGTCAGACGTAGCCCCTGGTGGTGCAGACGCGGCACAGCGCGCAGGTGCGCGGGCGGGCGTGGAACCCTTGGCGTCGCAGAATTGCCACAGAGTCCGCCCGCCGGAACTCTGGTCCTACGGGAAAGGCTCGCGCTGTCTCGGCGAGGCGCGTAGTCGATGATGGAGGGCTATTAAACCCTTGGCTTCAGCACGAATGCACTGGGCCGCCCACTGGCCCAGGCCTGCGGGAAATCGGACGCGGTGGCGCACGGCGCGCGGCGTCAAAAACTAGAAGGCTTTGAAGTCCTCGGCATCAGTGCGAGCACACTAAGCCGCCAGCTAGCTTAGGCCTACGGGGAAGGTGAGAACGGCAGCGCTCCTCGATGCACACACGTCACTCCGCGACACATATACGCACTCCTCACAAACCCTACTGACACTGCGTCTCAGAGGACGTCACAAAAATGTTCACAGCCTGCCAATGCATCGGGTCTGGTGCGACGCGCTTACGCGGACGCGTGGGTGGTTGGAATTACATCGCGGTACCGCGTTTGCGCTTATTTACGCGGCGTTTTTACGTCAAATTACGCGCACGAGTGACATGCGCCCACCCAGGAAGGGGATCGCCGCCCGACTGTCAGTGTGACAGATCACGGCCAGGGAATTCAGGAACGCGTTTCATTTGACGGGATGTTAAACTCTCGTCAGCCGCTTAGTAACTTCCAAATTTAACAAACTACCACGGCGCTACGCGCAGACATGTTTTAATTGTATACGAGCACGCGGCGGGTGTCCCTGACAATTCGTGGTAAGACGAAGTTTCGAGCTTGTACAACGAGTCGCGGTTAGTGTGCGATGGAACGAAACGTAGGTTCCGCGAAACGGAACGCTCTGACAAGGTGTCAAAGTTTTTCTCTCAAAACAACTACCTACTGTTGTTATAATTAAATTTCTGACGTTTGTGTGACTGAAAGTTGCTGAAATATGCTTTGTCGTGTAAAACCGAGACTACAGGGCGATAGCGTGGCTTTGGGCGGTTAATTTGGTACCTGATATGTGTCTGGGCACGTGTTATTCTAGTGGCAATGTAAGTTTGAAGTTCGACAATAACACATGGTGTTTCCGCTGAAAATACAGCGTCTGTGATTATTGCAGGCCTGAAATGTGCCTGCCGCTCGTTAGATCAGGAGACCAGCTATCCGTGAGTACCCATGTCTTACACCAGAACATGTTATTCATTGAGATATTAACGTGTCAAAGTTGGAGCTAAGAATTAGGTTAGGTTGTAGTGATTCTCACTACAAAATAAAGTTGGGAGCCGAGTCGCGTTTAAGTCAATATTCATTTTGTTATCATATTATGGATTTGGTGTAAAATAGGTAAAAACAGAAACAAACCAGTGAGATATACGTACAAAGGTGGACTTATCCCTATAAGGGATCTCTACGAGTCAACCTTTGAGCGGTAGAGAGTAGTAGTTAATTAAGGGACCAACAAAGAGTGCGCTTATAATCACAAATCACAAATACTTGTGAAGGCGAAAAGATTAGATTAGATTAATTTAAGTATTACTTAGTGAAAATCACATTACATTTTTATATGTCAAAAAATATAAGGAATTCACAAAAAATATAGTCGAGAATATTAAAATTAATGTAAGATTATGTAACGTAATTTATAAATGTATGTTCGAACCAAGTACTTAAAAGATACAACATTTAAACTCACAGAGAGTGAAAATCAGAAAAAAGAAAATTAAGCACTAACAAAAAATAACGTAAAATAAAATAAAACAAAATGGTAAGTACAGAAAATAAAAATATAATCATAAGTCAATGCTTAACATTAAATAAATAATAATACAATACAAAAGCCGACTATGTTTAATAATATTAGTTACTACATAAAAAAAACTCTGTCTTTATTTTTATTAGCAACAGGAAGTCGGTTAGACGTTAGTTTTAATCACTATGTCTAGTATTGTCTAGGTTCTAAAATGTTGAACTGAAGTATGGTCCGGTGGACTGAAGTACGTGTCCTATGCCGTTGGGCACAACGATGTTGACTTCGGAGAAAAATAAAGATTTCAGTTTGTTCCGTAACGTGGCCACATTTATTTTCAAAATAAGCACAGCACGTACAGGTCAAGATTCCTTAAATAATTAATAATATAATATAAGGGCACTCGCGAGACACCATACATACATGCAGGAGGTTAGCACAGAGATCGAAGACAATCAAAGGGAAACGGATGTAGACCAAACGTCATCTGTCAAACATTGCGTTATGATATATGCTTAGACTTAACATAAAACGCTTAGTTTTAGTTTACAGTTGTTTTTTACGTGTAGTTTTAGTTACGTGTAAGTTAGGTTCGGGTTAGGCTTTGTTTTGTAAGTTGTAAGCAAGTGTAATAATAATAGCTTTTAAAATAAAAAACACAAACTATAGTCACATAAGGGAACGTACCCATACTACGTGACCCGTTTGGGGGGGGGGGGGTCTTCAAAATACCACGGGAGGTCACTGGGGCGTGGGGGGCTTAGGTTTTTGTCCCATGGTCAATATTTTCTAGCGTAGCGTATTATCTTGCGCTCTTTCGAGCTATATTCAAATATGGCGCAGCATTTAGCGCTGTTTAAACTAACTCAAGGCAACACTGACCCAAAATAGATTTTTTTTATACAGTTGCTCAAAAACTGGTACTTTTTGTGGCTATGTATGTAGTACGTGAAAACTCGAGGGGGAGGGGGGGTCTTGGCATATACTACGGATGGTCACCGAAGGGGGGAGGGGGGGAACTGTCAAAAGTGGGTCACGTGGTATGGGTACGTTCCCTAATACGGTTTCATCGATGCATTTATAGTGAGGTACTTAAGTTAGTTAGGTATTTAGAGCTGGAAAGGAATGGATATGTTAACGCGCGATTTCCCCTCTGCCAAAAATTTGACGTTAAGTCTGTGCAAAATGCACAGGGTCAGAGGCCCGAGCACGAAGTTTTCGAATCCTGCGGAACGTAATCGAGTATCGTTACCGAGAAAGTATGACGTTTCGAACTGCGCCCGCCCGTGAGCGTATTTGTAACTAAAATTTAGTTTGAAAGTTTCTCGATTCCGATACGATAACGTTACGTTGAGCAGGATTCGAAAACTTCGTGCTCGACCTGCTGTTGTTTGTGTGCGTATTTTTAACCGAACCGACGAAAAAGAGGGGTGTTATAAGTTTGACCCGTGTATCTGTGTATCTGTCTGTGGCATCATAGCTCCCTACCGGATTTACCGATTTCGATGCGGTTTTTTTTAATCGAAAGCTAGCTTAATCGAGATGGTTCTTAGCTAAGTTTCATTATAATGGGTTCACGCGTTTTTTAAAATATTGAACTTTGAAACGACAATGTCGGGGGTTTTTCAACTTTTCTAAGTCGGTTATTGTACCTGTGGGCCCTCCGTATTAACTTTTGCGCAAAAGTTAACATACTTAGTTCCTAATTAAAGAACCAGGCCCGAAAAGTTTATTTTTTACTTTTGATGTCGGGTTTTTTAACGCCCGACAAAAAAGAGGGGTGTTATAAGTTTGATATGTGTATCTGTGCATCTGTGTATCTGTGTATTTGTGTATCTGTGTGTCTGTGTATCTGTGTATCTGTGTATCTGTGTATCTGTGTGTTTGTGTATCTGTGAATCTGTGTGTCTGTGTATCTGTGTGTCTGTGTATCCGTGTATCTGTGTCTCTGTGTATCTGTGGTGTGTCTGTGTATCTGTGTATCTGTGTGTCTGTGTGTCTGTGTATCTGTGTGTCTGTGTATCCGTGTATCTGTCTGTGGCATCATAACTCCCAAACGGGTGGACCGATTTCGATGCGATTTTTCTCAGTCGAAAGCTAGTTTAATTGAGATCGTTCTTAGCTAAGTTTCATTAAAATCGGTTAACCCATTTTTGTAATATTGAACTTCGAAATGACTATGTCGGGGGTTTTTCAACTTTTCCAAGTTGGTTATGTTATTATTGTTTAAATTTAAATAAATAATAAAAGCTTGTAATTATAATAAAAAACCTCTTAAAAGATTTTTTGCCACTTTTTGCATACTTACCAAAGAATATCAACGGGCTCCCGAATTCGGGCCCCCAAGCCTGTCAAGCTTCTCTTATTTGGACTTGGCAAAGCCGCCCTGACATTTGCATCTCAAAAACGGCTAAGCCGATTTTGATAACACATGTCTAAGAACCATCGCTAGATAACCTATATACTTTCAAATGCAAAAGCCGTATTCAAATCGGTTCAACCGCTTAAATTTAAGAGCTACGGGGCCACGGACAGACACACAAAGCAGTCAAATTTGTAACACCCCTCTATTTACGTCGGGGGTTAAAAAGATACATTATGATTACATTATGATTACATTATGACAAACATTAATTAGCTACCTACATTAAGTATAATTTTTCAATTGTACCAAGCTACCTCATATCAGTCAGTACAGTTAAAGTGACAAAGCTGTCCCCTGTCAAAATGTTTATGACATTGTCATAAGACTGATTTTTGCCTGGCCCGTGGGCAAAGTTTTCCTACTGTGTCTGTAATAATAATTACTTAATTGTGAGCAAGGACCATAAAACCAAGAGGACTGCCAGTGTCTATACGATGTCGCGTTCCTTTGAAATAATAAGCCTGCTGTAGCTAGTTTTACTACGGAGGGGTCTCTGTACCATTCATTTGGTATGACACTTAGACCTCTGGCTAACACAATAGCGCCATCTAAATTCGTTTTTTCTTTCAGTTTATAGATGGCGCTATTGTGTCAGCCAGAGGTCTAAATGTCATACCAAATGAATGGTACAGAGACCCCTCCGTAGTAAAACTAGCTACAGCAGGCTTATTATTTCAAGGGAACGCGACATCGTATAGACACTGGCAGTCCTCTTGGTTTTATGGTCCTTGCTTACAATTAAGTAATTATTATTACAGACACAGTAGGAAAACTTACTTAACTTGCAGCAGGCTCATTATTTTACAGGAACGCGACATTGTATAGCCATTGGCAGTCCTCTTGGTTTTGTCGTCCTTGATTGTAAGTGTATGTAAGTAGTAAACACTTTATTGTAGAAAAAACGGGTTAAAAAC
Organism: Clepsis dumicolana; assembly: GCA_963691665.1. Classification (NCBI taxonomy): domain Eukaryota; kingdom Metazoa; phylum Arthropoda; class Insecta; order Lepidoptera; family Tortricidae; genus Clepsis; species Clepsis dumicolana. Next base: position 1,036,137 of record OY829532.1, on the reverse strand, counting down.
GCAAGTTACAACCATAAAATCAATTGTTTCGGGATTTTAACAATATTTATAACAGCTACCAAAGTATTTTTCACGAGTATGTATTTCAAGTATTATGCTTAGGGAAACACCATTTAAAAACTAACCGCTCGTTTTTCTTGTAACCTGTAATTTGAAGTGTCGTGTACAAAGTTAATTAAGTAGTTTATTAAGTTGGACAAAAATTATTTTTATACGACGAGGAAGGCAAACGAGCAAGTGGGTCACCTGATGATAAGTGATCACAGCTGCCCATAGACACCCGCAACCCCGGAGGGATTGCAGTGCGTTGCCGACCGTTATCTGTCAGGCTGTTTCCTCTAGGTCGCATTTCTAAGCAGATTTTCGTGAAATTTTGTGAGCAAGTTGTGTATTTTTTGTCATTTCGTTTCTTGGATTTTTTTTTAAGAAAAAATAAAGACATGTTCAAAAAAGATTCCACGCAATTTGTATGGAAACACCCTGTTTAATGACTATCTTCTACAAGACACCTATACCTACTCCAAATTTCATCAATATCGAGGAAATTAATTCCTGACCCACCATGGAACCTTTTCACAGTAAACGTCATAGTGACATGGCATAGCTTGACAAGGAAAACCGTTTGACGTTTAGTATGAAAGTGTTCTATGGTGGGTCAGAAATTAATTTCCTCGACACATCTTGCAGTTTTTGGGTAAAATGCTTGTGACATACGGACGAACGAACACGACGAAATTATAAGGGTTCCGTTTTTGCTATTTTGGCTACAGAACCCTAAAAAGGGTCATGACAGACCAACACAAAATAAAGTGATCTAGAGTTCCGGTTTTTCTTTGAGGTGCGGGAGGAAACATCTTCTCTGTACCATGTTTGAGCAAATAAATGACTGATTACTGATTACATATTTATAACAAGATAATTTGTAAGTACGTTGTTTAAGACATTATCGTCCAACCTGTGCCCTAAGCACGACTTGTCGAATCCTGCGTTACGTTACGGTTATCGTATCGAGATCGAGAAATCTCATACAAAATTTTTGTTCCAAATACGCTCACGGGCGGGCGCTGTTCCAAACGTCATACAAACTCGTTATAGTTTACTATTCGATTTTACGTGACGCAGGATTCGACAAGTCGTGCTTAGGGCACTGTTAATCGAAGTCGTACCTGGATAATGATTTGCTGATAATAAATGATTAAAGCTATTCGTCTTTCACTTATCATGGCCGTGCAGTATAAGTACTAGAATATTTAATAAAATATAGTACCTTTTGAACAGTAAAACAGTATCGTGACTTACTGACTGACAGACAACGCACAGCCTAAACCACTGGCTTGAAATTTGGCAAACATGCCTTGAGTATCCTAGAGGTGCACTAAGAAGGAATTTTTCGAAATTACCACGGTATATAAAACTAGTTGATTTTGAAATATTTCACTTGGACAAAGCCGCGGGGCATAAAAGCTAGCCATTCATAAACCTATTTTAACTAAAATGTCTATTTTAACTAAAGTTCATTTGTCCCTATTTGTCACATAGACATTTCCGTCAGTAAGAAGAAGACGAAACCTATTTTAACTAATGGAGGCTTGAGTGACGTTTATGAGTAATGCTAATGGCACCATGAGGTACTTAATATTTTCGCTAAACTTAGTGCTGCGTTCGGATACGTCGCCATGGTGAGGATTATAATATGATTATTACAATTTTTCCCGGTCCACGGTCCGGGAGACGAGCTGTCGGTAGGCCTCCAACAAGATGGAGCGACGACCTGGTAAAGATCGCGGGACCGCGGTGGATGCGGACAGCACAAGACCGGACAGAGTGTCATACGAGGTCTTAATTAGTCACAATTGTTATCAACGTTAACCTTTATTAATAATTAAACATACTCGAGACGTAAGTAGAAACGCTGGGAGAGTTTTCTTGCGCCCATTCACGTGGTCTATCGTCAAGATATCATTAAAACTCAAGCATATAGCAAACTAGGTGTTGCCCGCGACTTCGTCCGCGTAGATGTCGGTTATCGCTATCCCGCGGGAACTATTTAATTTTCCCGAATAAAAAGTAGCCTGTGTTATTCCTCAATATTCAAACTATCTTCTTACTAAATTTCATCTAGATTGGTGCAGCTGTTTTCCCGTGAAGAGGTAACAAACAGAGAGACAGAGAGACAGAGTTACTCTCGCATTTATAATATTAGTTAGGATTTAATCAGCTTTCATTTTGTATTATAGCGGTCATGTTGCTTAGGACGCATAGTTTACGAAATATTTATAAGCGAAAAACCGAAAAAAAATGACCTTCAAATCTTGGATTTTTATTGAGTTCGGAAGGTGGTTATAGATTTTAATAGTCATATAATGGGGGCTACATGATTTCGAAAAGGGAATTTTAAGTTGGTTTAGATTACGGTCATTTCTTTTAATTTTAGATGAAGTTTTCGGTGAGTATAAATTTGTGTATTTCTTGACAAATTTACATAATTCAAAAATATACATGGAGGTTACATGATTCCATCTGGTCTATATTAACTAAGATTCTGATGCATTTCTTTTGTAGAATAAAGATTTTATCAATATCAGTGCTATTTCCCCACAGAACTAGGCCGTATGATATTCGCGAGTAAGCATACGAGTAATACGCCGTTAGAGCTGTCTTTAGGTCAGTTACGCGCTTAAGATGTTGGAGGGCATAGATAAAAGACGATAGTTTTTTTAACATACAATGACAATGCAAAGAAAAATTCGTTAAGCAGCTGGACTTGAACCAGCAACCTCGGTAATCCGTACCACGCTCCACCAATTAAGCTATACTTAACGTTGGTGTACCTAACGAATTTTTCAATGCCTTGTGTCATATTTTATTTGGAAGATCTCTCCTCAGCGCCATCTATGAGTAGCTTAATCAAGCAGCTCACCCACTACGGAACTTCTACAGTTACGCATTAGTGGCAAGAGATGGAGCTATTTTCTGAATCAATGAAAATAATCGATTTATTGATTATTTTTGTTTTTATTTTTATGAAACATTCATAGAATGAAATTCAACATACAATGACAATGCAAAGAAAAATTCGTTAAGCAGCTGGACTTGAACCAGCAACCTCGGTAATCCGTACCTACGTACGTACATTTTCTTTGCATTGTCATTGTATGTTGAATTTCATTCTATGAATGTTTCATAAAAATAAAAACAAAAATAATCGATTATTTTCATTGATAGTTTTTTTGTTAATTTTTGGATATGTGATTTCCAGTTCATATTGGAGTCCAAGTCGACACCCAATAGGGTGGCAGAACTCACGTTATCGAGTTTTGTGTTGTTATATTTATAATCTATCGGCAGTGCCACTTTTTGATACGGTTTGAATTCGATTATTTTTGTTTTATTTATGTTGAGCTGGAGGTTATGTGATTGCAACCAGCCCATAATTTTATTTAACGTTGAATTTAATTTACCTTGAATTTCGACATCACTGGAGCAAGGAAACAATACAGATATGTCATCCGCGAAAAGGACACAGTGCTCGTCCAATATGCTAGGGAGATCGTTTATATAGATAAGAAACAGAACACACCCCAAGACGTAGTGTCTTTTTTGGGGGTAGAACCTTTCACGGGGACTCTATCAGATCTAATGTGTTGTATTACGCCTGTATCAAAGTCTGTGTGCTCTATCTCTACGTACTGGAAGCGATCACTTAGATAAGACCTAAACCATTCCAGGGCCAAATGCATGACTCGCCCGGGGCGACTAGATGATTAAGGCCGCCCCTGCTTGGTATAATGCCATATACGATTAAATAATAACCGAGTCGGATGGACACGGTGTCCGTTACGCGCCGCGCGCGCTCTAGGATTTCGCCTTATGGGCGTCAGGTTCCACGGGAAGGATAGGACTTCGGGAGACTGTCCGGGGGTTGAACCGTACCGTGTTCCCAGTCAGGGCGGGCCGGTGGTAACTCACTGAAACATGAATACACAGAAAAAAACCCAGAAAAATGCCAACCCCAGGAATCGAATCGATCCTCGACACTCCGGGTCGCATGCCATACCCTTACACCAAGATTGGCGTTAAAAAAAATTGGGAAAGACTACAAAAATATAACTATTCCAATTGAGATCTACAGTTAACGTGTTTTTGTGCAATAAAGGGTGCCTTTGTTTTATTTTGTGCAAATAAGACCGTTGCATTTCTAATGTTAAAATCACTGTAAGTTATGTATAGGTATCTAACCTCTATCAAAAGACGCTGCGGCACCAGCCCGACCCACTTGTTGGCACCACCCACTGAACGATTACTGGCCAAGCCTCTGCTTAGCACACAAGTGACACAAAATGTAGGTGACACAAAAAGTTTTCCACAGGTTAGGCAAAAATCAATCTTATTCCAATGTCATATGCACTTTGACATTTGACATTCCCACCGAATGCAGGAATGGGAGGGGAGGTGCATGTTGCATGTGCATAGCCGCCTCGAACCGCCTACTCATAAGTGATCCAACTTTTTCATCTTCAGGGAAGGGCAAAGGAGACGAAGTCCATGCAGCCATGTGTTCTTTTTCTGAAAGCCGTAACGTTGTCTTTTGTAATCTAATCTTCATAATATTTGTTAAGGCCGAAGCCAAGTCATTTGTCACAATCTCTTGTTTGTTTTCTGAAAAAGTCCTGTCAAGTCAGATTCGTCAGTCTGTCCCAATATTCCCATGTCTGTCCTAGTCACGTACTGTTAGCTTCTCATGACATGATTTCTGTAAAGCGATAGTGTTCTTTACTTTACGGCAAGGCAAGCTACGGCAAGGAGCGGCAAGCGGCTTTTTGGGGTTCTTCTTCTCTTACAAGCCTCTGTTTGTTACCCCCAAGACCCCCGAGTACACAAACACAAAGTACACTATCGCTTTACGAATGGCATGGGCAGCTGACAGGACATAACTAGGACAGAAGACTGACGACTCTGACTGTGACGGGACTTTAATTACAGAAAAACAAGAAAAAACAGCAGACATGGCTGTGTGAATGAAGTTTCCTTTGCCTATCACTTTGCGATGAGTTATAAAAAGAAAAAGACACTGACTTACAGTGACATTTTGTGTCAGGGCTGCCATTTGTACGATTTAAATCGTATTTGTACGATTTTTTGATGATTTTACATGCGTACGATCGAACTATCAAAATCGTACGTAAAACGTACGACTGTTATGATTTTTTAAAAGACTAATTTTTTCATAGCTTTAGTCTTAGTCTTGCAGCAATATTATATCAAATTTCGGCAAAGAACTTACACCCAAGTACTTACTACGTCCATGAACTTCGGTCTCAAAAGTTTTAAACCAACCGAAAATATGATTAAAGTGATGAATACGGCCAATTTATACAATAAAAAGTGATATTTTTAACTTTATGATTTACAAAAAAATAAATAAACGAATGATTATTACTGTACGAATTATTTTTTCAGTTCTTCTTTGAGCATACGATTTTTTCGTAGTTGGTGTATGATTGTTGTATTTTTCTACATGGCAGCCATGGCAGCTTTTATGTTGTTCTGGTTTATTTCAGGGGGAGGAAAGTTACCTTTTTTTTTTTTTTTTTTTTTAATTCATCCCATAAGGGATAGGCAAAGGAACTGAGTCCATACAGCCACGTCTGATGTGTTTTGTAAATTTCTGTATATTAAAGTCCTGTCATCGTCAGAGTTGTGTCAGTCTGTCCTAGTCACGTCCTGTCAACTGCTCATGCCTTCCGTAAAGCGATAGTGTACTTTACGGCAAGCTACGGCGAGCAGCAGCCGGCGGATATTTGGGGGTCACAAACAGAGGGAATACGCGTTTTCACTTGAATTCTTCATTTGCTGGGCACTTTCACGTCAATTTGTTGTATAATACACTATCTTTATTATCCACCAAACAACATTGAGCACAGAAACTAAAATTCAATTAACGACACGATCCACTCTCATCGGTTTCCCGCCAAATTCCCAGGAAAGTTACCTGTATTTGACAGTTGAAGTTTTTAGCTGCGCCATCTCTTACCTGTGTAAGGCTAATTTTTTTTTCATTATATATTGCAAAAATTTATGAAAAAATACCGAACCGAAGGCTTGTAATTTTCAGTTACAAATTATTGCTTGTACTTCTGTTAAAAAATTTGCAAAATTTATCATCGTGCAAAGAAGAAAAAAAACGGTTTTTGGTACACCTACTACATCCCTTCAATTTTCGGACTCAAGTAAACGTCATACAGCATGCAGCCGATGCAGCGCCCAGCGGCTTTCAGTTTTTTTTGAAAATGCGCAGTGTTTAGCTGTTACTTCGTTAATTGTCCACTAGTAAATACGTAGAGTCGATTTTCAGCTCCTCCGTTTTATCAGTGTCAGTTCGTGTGTATTGGACGTTGCGGCGAAAATTCGGACGCTTTAGTTACAACCTTTCTGTGTTGTTTCAGTTATTTATTGCGATATCAGATGCTTGTGATTTGTGCTATTGTTAGTTGTTGCGATTTTGGGCGCTTTAAATGTATAATTTACAAAATAAACGATTTTGAATTCTGAGTTTGAATTTTTCATAATGTCTAATCTAATAAGAATGTGTACACATAATTCATGTGTGTGCGCGCGCGTGCATGTGTAAGTGCGCGCGTGTGTGCTCCCGCGCGCGTGTGTGTGTTATGAAATCTGTTCTGTCGACTATCAGTGATAAAAGATGGCATTGCTGTAGAGGCTGGTTGAGGGTGACATTTTTTTTCCGCTGAGAGTGCGCTCTATTCCCCGTATACTATATTACTCTATGGTTTATTTTTATTGGTTATGTTGGTGGAATTTGGCGGGAAACCGATGAGAGTGGATCGTGTCGTTAATTGAATTTTAGTTTTTGTGCTTAATGTTGTTTGGTGGATAATAAAGATAGTGTATTATACAACAAATTGACGTGAAAGTGCCCAGCAAATGAAGAATTCAAGTGAAAACGCGTATTCCCTCTGTTAGTGACCCCCAAATATCCGCCGGCTGCTGCTCGCCGTAGCTCGCCGTAAAGTACACTATCGCTTTACGGAAGGCATGAGCAGTTGACAGGACGTGACTAGGACAGACTGACACAACTCTGACGATGACAGGACTTTAATATACAGAAATTTACAAAACACATCAGACGTGGCTGTATGGACTCAGTTCCTTTGCCTATCCCTTATGGGATGAATTAAATAAAAAAAAAAAAAAAGGTTATGTTTTTGTTACGTATCGTATTATTTCAAGGATATTTGGTTTGGTTCAGAGTTTTCTTAAGTATTTGTGATTTAGTTCTCACAGTCTTTAAATTGAACAAAATCAATGTTTCTCATGGCGTGCTCACACACTTGAGTGTTGAGCCAGAGAAGTTAATAATTTGTCTTCAATATTGTCAAAAGTCAATTGTTTTATTACTTTGTAATATTTAGTCAATTGTTTTCCTCCTTATAAATAAGTGTCGTGGTTTTGACCTTAGAACAGATAAATAATACATAGTTTAATTTTAAACGTACCTCCACTCTGAAACTCACAACTTGGCAAGATAGGATATTCCCTATTCTTTTTGTTTTCTATGGATAACACAAGTAAAGTAATATGGTGAAAATGGAAACTGAAATAAAGTGTGAAATGTTATATGATGGAGACATTAAGACGGAGATATTTGACGGTTTAGCAGCGGAGCATGACATTTATGGTTTGTATTGTTTTTAATCAGCAACCCAAAAGGTTCATGTGATTCAGAGTGTCTCTCTGTGACATCGTAGCCCCTAACTCACTTGGACACAGGTTTTTGTAATCGAAAGCTAATTTAGTCAAGATAGCTCTTAGCTAAGTTTCATCGGTCTTTTAAATGAATATTTTGGGGGTTTTTCAAGATTTCTAAGTTGGTTAGGTTATTTCTTGAATACACTAATACACATCTAAGCAAAGCCTAGTTTTTTTTACACATGGCCCTTATTTCTTGAATACACTAATACACATCTAAGCAAAGCCTAGTTTTTTTTTACACATGGCCCTTATTTCTTGAATACACTAATACACTAATACACATCTAAGCAAAGCCTAGTTTTTTTTACACATGGCCCTTATTTCTTGAATACACTAATACACATCTAAGCAAAGCCTAGTTTTTTTTACCCATGGCCCTTATTTCTTGAATACACTAATACACTAATACACATCTAAGCAAAGCCTAGTTTTTTTTTTAACACATGGCCCTTATTTCTTGAATACACTAATACACATCTAAGCAAAGCCTAGTTTTTTTTACCCATGGCCCTTATTTCTTGAATACACTAATACACATCTAAGCAAAGCCTAGTTTTTTTTACACATGGCCCTTATTTCTTGAATACACTAATACACATCTAAGCAAAGCCTAGTTTTTTTTACCCATGGCCCTTATTTCTTGAATACACTAATACACTAATACACATCTAAGCAAATCCTAGTTTGTCTTACACATGGCCCTTATTTTTACACCATTATGTCTGGAAAAATACAGAAACTAATAATAATGTTAATGTTAATGTTAAATGTCTTGATACAGTGGAAAAGAACAAAGATTATAACAACTCTTAAACCATCACAATTGTACAAAACCTCACTAAAGTTGACCGTCTAACTTCTAAGCTAAGTTAAAATCTGCAGGACTTAGTTGCCGAGAAAAAAACAACTAAATGGTTCAACATACAATGACAATGCAAAGAAAAATCCGTTAAGCAGCTGGACTTGAACCAGCAACCTCGGTAATCCGTACCACGCTCCACCAATTAAGCTATACTTAACGTTGGTGTACCTAACGAATTTTTCAATGCCTTGTGTCATATTTTATTTGGAAGATCTCTCCTCAGCGCCATCTATGAGTAGCTTAATCAAGCAGCTCACCCACTACGGAACTTCTACAGTTACATACAGTCATACAGTCTTTGCATTGTCATTGTATGTTGAATTTCATTCTATGAATGTTTCATAAAAATAAAACAAAAATAATCAATAAATCGATTATTTTCATTGATTCAGAAAATAGCTCCATCTCTTGCCACTAATGCGTAACTGTAGAAGTTCCGTAGTGGGTGAGCTGCTTGATTAAGCTACTCATAGATGGCGCTGAGGAGAGATCTTCCAAATAAAATATGACACAAGGCATTGAAAAATTCGTTAGGTACACCAACGTTAAGTATAGCTTAATTGGTGGAGCGTGGTACGGATTACCGAGGTTGCTGGTTCAAGTCCAGCTGCTTAACGAATTTTTCTTTGCATTGTCATTGTATGTTGAATTTCATTCTATGAATGTTTCATAAAAATAAAACAAAAATAATCAATAAATCGATTATTTTCATTTAACTAAATGGTTTCCTGAATTTGATGACATTTGTGTATTTGTTTTACTTTTACAGATCTGAAAGTCGAGGAATATTGTCCTATGAATTTTGAAACCAGCATCAAAATTGAAGATGTAACCAATAGCAGAGATTCAGCAGATAGTTACAATAGCATTGATATTAAAAGCCATCAAGATGAGTCTGCCGCTGACCATGAGACTTTAAATTTAAAAACCGAACACAAGAAAACAAAATCAGGAGAGAAAATAAGGAAATCCACAGATAGTACTGCTAACAGCCGGTGTAAAAGAAAGCGACGCCATAACGAAGATATAATATTCACTTGTGGATTTTGTGCACAAACTTTTGCGAAATCCAAAGATTTCTTTTCTCACATGGAGAGTCATAGTGAAGTCAAGAATAACAATGAAGAAAATAAATGTGAAGAGAACACATCTAAAACAGAAATTACATTGACAAGCAAAGTTGTAACCGATAGTAAAAAGAAAATAACAAAGCCACTGAACGTAATATTCCAATGTGATCAGTGCACGCAGACATTTACTTTGAAAACAAATTTGAAGCGACACAAACTTTTGCACACCAAGACGAGGAAGAAACCTGTATGTGATATGTGTAAAAAGAGATATAATAATAAGACTTATCTAATACAACATATCAAAACTTTGCATTTAAAAGGGAAGAGTGATACAGTTTTTGTGTGTAATGTGTGTGAGAAGACTGTGAACACGGCTTATGCTTTACGGTGTCATATGCAAATACATACAGGTTGTAAGCCGTTTGTATGCACTATTTGTATGAAAGGTTTTTCCAACAAATGGAACTTGAAAGTGCATTTGAAATCACATTAGTAATAACGCTGTTGAGGCTCAAGTGAATGTATGTACACAATATGTGTGTGAAGTACAGGTGTCACATGTGAACTAGTTTAGACATACTGTTTATTGACTTGCTAAATCTGAGTTTATTTAATGTTATATTAATATTTAATTTATTCACACAACATAAAACAAGTGGGTACATGACAATAAATAAAAACCTTAAACTAAATAAAAATTATGATTGAAAATCTACCTGTTAAAAACGTATAACTAGTAAATAAAATTAAAATAAATTTAGAAAACTGCTCCCCCCGCCATGGTCCCGAAGATGCTGGCAGCATTTCCTCACTGTATCGCAATGCTGATACGTTGCGCGAGAAAGCAACCAGCCCTTCGGTCCCCGGTGATGTCAGTTAGTCTTTTTGCAATTTCTTTAAAAAAATTTTGGGCGCTAGGACCCCACAGACCTAAGGTAATGGTACAAAGTGGTATGTGTGTGTGATACCCCGAAGTATTTGAAATAAATAAAGTTATTGTTATTTTATCGTATATTTATTGCAATCTTAGGCTAGGTTTTCACAATATTCATATAAAAAGTAATAAAACAATATTAATACAAAATATAAAAACATTATAAAAACCTAACCTAGGGATGGTGCCGCCGGCAGTGAGGCGGGGCCTAAGCTACCGGTGGTCAGGGCGACAGAGAGAGGAACCTCCTGACTATCCGAGCCGTGTCCAGGAGTACCGCCTTCTGTATCTGACCCTTGACCCAACCGCCTAGCGAGAGCCTTTTAAGGTGATGGTCAAGGCTCTTCGCTATTAGACCGTTCGCCGAAACGACTATCGGGACAGTGATGTTATTATTGTTATTATTATTACTCTGTTGGTGTCCCTAATGAATGAATGAATGAATGAATAAAATACAATAAGGTAAGCAGGGATGATATTGTTACGAGGAAAAATTGCTTTGTTTGTCATATGTTTACCAGTATTTTTTAAAAATTGCTTTGTTTGTCATATGTTTACCAGTATTTTTTAAAAATTGCTTTGTTTGTCATATGTTTACCAGTATTTTTTAAAGTAGGTACCTATGTAACGTTATTTTGGTAATGATACCACAAATACCGAAATAAATAGTATGGCAGAACATTATACCGAAATAAAATTTGGTCATTGTTTTTATTACATATCTAAATCAAACAAACACAATTTTTAGCTAATTTGTACCATCCTTATAATCTACTTATCTAAGCAAATAAAGATTCTATTCTATTCTATTAAAAAAACAGTATTATTGATTTTAGATAATAATAATAATATTTTTATTGGGAACAAACAGCTTAAATTAATACATAAAATATAGAAAATTACAGTTAACATCAGCCACTTATAAGTTTCCACTTATAAGTATCCTATTAGCATTCAGTATCTTTATGCTCAGATAGAAAATCTTGTAAGTAGTTACTAATTATAGTAATAATAATTTATTGTGATTATTTATTTTACTAAAATCGATTCTATCAAATTGTCTATTAAAGTTGGCAAAAAATATCCCAATCGTCAATCGTTTGTCAATTGTTGTCAATAGTACCTACTTACCTAATGTAAAAAAAAACAAAAAAAAAATAAAAATTTCCCAATCTTCTTGAAATTTTGTGATAGGTTTGATATTTGTAATAGATTTTTGTAATTCTTTTTTTTATTAAAAATAATAATGTAAACAAATGAGGTTGCTAGGTCTACAGCTCACAGAGCCACAGTTATTATTTATTACATTAGTATTAATAATTTATTAATGTATTATTTGCTTTATTTTAAATGGAGTAATAAGTCAGAATAATTTAATTGATATGATATCTACATATGTTTATTTTAATAAATTTTAGGATGATAAATGAAATTGTTCTTTTTATTCATTAATGTCCTTCAGTAAGTAATTATCATGTTTTGGCTATCATTGGGGATTAGACTGAGGGTCGAGCACGACTTTACGAATGCTGCGTAACGTTACGGTTATCGTATCGAGATCGAGAAACCTCATACTAAATTTTAGTTCCAAATACGATCACGGGCGGGCGCTGTTCCAAACGTTTACTATTCGTTTTTACGTGACGCAGCTTTCTAGCTTGGCAACGTATCTGCGAACCCTCCGGGGCTGTGGGTGTCTATGGGCAGTGGTGATTGCTTACCATCAGGTGACCCACTTGCTCGTTTGCCTTCCTCGTCGTATAAAAAAATGTATTTACGTTTCAGTGAGTATAAAAAAAATGGTTTTTCTTAAATTAAAAATACCTAGTCTAAATTGCGTTAATATTGTTTAATAAAAAGTTTATATTTTCGAGAGCTTGATTCTAAGCGGTAGTGTAAAATATTTTTTGACAGTCGAATACCGTTTCAGAATCAACTTCTTTAGGGATCCGTACCTCAAAAGTAATAACGGAACTATTATAGGATCACTTTGTTGTCTGTCTGTCAAGACCCTTTTCATTTGGAACGCGTGGAGGTCAAATACTCCAGCCTGCGGTCCTTTGAAGTTGTGAAAAAATCAAATTTCCTTTTGTGTGTGAGTGAGTAAGAAATGTCTAGCGGTGTATCTCTTTCTGTGTCTACGCGCAAACGCAAAGCGGGGCTTATCGGAAACACGAAACAAAATTGTTGCCTTTCCAACCGCTGTTAAACCAAAATACTTTGACAAAACGCGATTCAACACTTTCGAGCGCTTGAAATTACTTCGAATCTCTTTGAAGTGAACTAGTGAATGTCATTCGGTTTCCTCCCCCCCTCCCTTCCTAACCTCCAGTGGGAGGCTCCCCTCCCAGTCAGTCGAGCGAGTCAGTCTGTTGATTAGCATTAAACGTGTTCGACGCTCGTCAAAACTGCGAATTTTATCACTATTTTTCCCGGTCTTTTGCAAACAAGCGAATATTATCTCGTCACATCGCCATCGGAGAACTGTTCAAAAGTACGTAACAGCAGAAATAAGCTTGTATTGTACTGAGCGCCTAGTGTAGTCGCCGACCAGGCCAAGAAATACGTCTCGATCGCGTTCGCGTTAAACAATTCTCATACTATTTGACACTTTAACGCAAACGCGATCGAGACGTATTTCGTGCTTTTTGATTACACTAAGGGCACTGCAAAGCTTGTACTGGCAAAGTGTAGACAGATCGCGAATTGCGTCGTTCCCGCGTAGCCACTCTCATTACCCCTCCGAAGTTCGTAACCAGCCGTCCCGCTTACTCCAACATAGGTTATACGAAAGTGAGAGGGACGGTCAGACCTGATGCTCAAATTTTTGGCTAGTAGAGACTATACTTTTTTAAATTGCGACTTGCGACCAAAGTGGGTTTTTGACACGAATGTCGGTGATGCTATCAGCATATTTATGGAATAAATACCTATTGGATGAATTGAATACATCCAGTTTTGATTTGTGAGTAGGTAATGTGTATTTTTTTCGTGATCATTTTTAATCATCAAAATTAGGTGATTGTGAGTGAGTTATTGAACAAGATCATTAACGTTTTCGCAGACTCGGTCAGTCGTTTCGAGTTCGAGGCCTTTTAAAAGGTTATGTTATAGGTAGAGTTGATTTTGATTCTTAATTTTTTAAGGTTAAATGTTAAAATTATTTTGCCGCCAAAATTTTAAATTTTAGTAATGTTTCTGCATATTATATCTCTGGAAATGTTTATTTTATACATTACGCACTGTTAATCTTGTTTCCTAAATAATTATTAATTAGATTTTCGCGGTATTCGAGTTGTCGGCTAAAGAAATATGGCCGCCATATCGTCTGTCGAATGAAGTCGAATCACGAATGGGCGTAACTCCGTACCTGAGAAGCATAACACTACAAGTGCCAATTTTTACGACTTTCGGATTTTTACAGTATCTTACATAACTTTTTGAGCTCTATCGAACCATAACACTGTATCTGTAGAAATCGTCATAGTTTTGGAGTTCTTCAGACGTGTTTTGATGTAAGATCATTTATCACTGCGGAGCATTTCAATCTAAGTGAATTATATTTTATCGTATGTTCGGAGTTACAGTGCTATGAATGACCATAGCTGTGTTACAATATCATGCTATTTAGGCATTTTAATGTAAGTGTGGACTTACATTATTGTGCTCCTAATGTTAGCTAGGCGGCGGGTGCGCAAGGAGGGGCTATATTGTGCTTTTGATTCATAAATAAATAAGATAAACAAATCTCTAGAGTTTCCTGAATAATAGCAATGCCATATCGTTAATTATTATCAAATTATGATATTATTATTGAGGTAACTCAAAAAGTTTGATTTTTTGCTAAGAAGCAGAACACGGTATGTGGGCTAGTTTTTTTATTTTCTTATTATGATATGTCTTAGGTTTTAGAAATTTATCTAATAAATCTTGATCTCGAATAACCAAACTTTTAATTAATAAAAGCCTTTTTAACTTAAATTCGATCAGTTTTATTTTAAACCGCCCTTAATGTCGAGTATGCCGCAATTTGGCACAAATTCGCTTCCCCTGTAAAATTTCTAAAATGGCACTTGCAGTGTTATGCTGCTCAGGTACGGAACTTTTATTTCCAGCTTTTCACTAGAGCTATTTTTAGAAAAAACGAAGTCAGAACATGGAGTAGTTAGGGCTTTTTAACGGACTTCAAAAAAGGAGGTTCTATGTTCCACTGTATGTTTTTTTTTATGTACGTAAGTATGTAAGTAGGTACACCGATTACTCCGTCAATTGTGGACCGATTTTCAAAATTCGTTTTTTATTTGAAAGAGTAAGTTTACGAATATAGGTTAAATGACATAAATAAATATTTATAGGGGGGGGGGGGCGCAATCCACGTATCGCTGCTTTAATTCGATAGTGGCAAAACTCAAAAAAAAAATTTTTTTCAGAATCGCAATGGTGTTATACTTGGGGGAAAAAAATGAGCAGCACAGTTCACCATAACAGTGGTATACAAATATTCAAATTAAATATCCTATTATAACATACTGACAAATACAAATACCAAACAGTACATACGGATTCATTCATTACATTAAACTATACATTCTACCAAAATGCAGAATATAAATTATATGTCAAAAAAATCATTTAAATCGTAAAATAATTTTTCTATGAGCCATTTTTTAAGTTTTATTAGAAATAGTTTAGTGGTGAGTTCTTAGCTCGACCGGAATATTATTATATATTTTACCAGACATCTTATAACAATTTTTATTACAAAGGGCTGTCCTAGAAATGGGTTGCCGGACCCTATACAAATCTCGGGTTCTTAATACTGGGTTTTGGGTAGGTTTATCGAACAGTTCAGGATTGGTTCTTACAAACTTAGCTTGTTCGTAGATATAAATGCCTCTCAAAGTAAGCACATTAAGTTTTCTAAAGAGCGGTCTACAAGATGCTAGGGGGCCAACTCCACATATAGCACGTATACGTCTTTTTTGCGTAATAAACACTTCATTGATGTCTGATGAGTTTCCCCAAATAACAATTCCATATCGGATGACTGACGCAACATAACCGTGGTATGCTGTTAAGGCAGTTGATTCATCTGCCACATTTCTCAAACGTTTTAAAGAAAAAACAAACCGATTGAGCTTATTGCAAATATTGCTAATCTGGGGTTTCCAATTTAGATGACGATCCAATGTCATTCCCAAAAAATCTACTATTTCACAACCATAGTTTGAACTTTACAATTAATGTTTAGTGAGGCTTGTTGAGTTTTGTAATTTGAAAAATGGACCTAATTTGTTTTATCTATATTCATTACTAAATTATTTTTATTTAACCATTTATTAATGTCATTTATTGCATTATTAATTTTAGTTTCAAATGTCGTTATTGTATCATTGTCAGGAATTACTATTGATAAGTCATCCGCATATAAAACTGCTTGATGATTTGTTACGTATGGAATGTCATTTATAAAAAGTATAAAAAGCAATTGGCCTAGAACGCTACCCTGAGGGACTCCTCGTTTATTAGTTTTAAAAGCAGATCTGTACTTAGTGACTTCGTTGTTTTCATTCAATCTACTTACTTCCACACACTGACTACGATTTGTTAGATAAGAATTAATCCAGTTTAAAGCCTTCCCTCTAATTCCGTAACTCTCACACCTTTTGAGAAGTATATCATGGTCAACTAGGTCAAATGCCTTAGACATATCAAAAAAGACTGCTACCACAGGTTTTCTGTTATCAATATTGTCCGCAACGCTTTTAACCAATGCATAAGTAGCATGTGTTGTTGACCTTCCGTTTACAAAACCATTTTGTTCCCTTGCCAAAATATTATGTTTCTCAATGAAGTTGATGATCCTATTTTTCATAACCTTTTCAAATAACTTGGAAAGAATCGGGACAAGGGTTATCGGGCGATAGTTATTTATTATTGTTCTCTCGCTTTTCTTAAAGAGTGGTTTTACAACTGATACTTTTAGCCTTTCAGGAAATAGGCCATGCATCAAAGATTGATTTATAAGATAGGTCAATATCGCTTTGATTTCATTTGCGACACATTTTAAAATACGAGTGGATAAAGCGTCAATTCCAACCGAAGCTGTATTTCTGAGAGATTTAATTAAATTGACCACTTCTTGTTCTGTATGTTGGATAGTGTATGGTGTCACAATGTTAATACATAGTAGGGTTTAGTATTAATTTAATATAGTAACACTATGTCGTGCTCTACGATTGTCTCTATTTTATCTATGTCCGCTCTCTTCCTTTTTTCTGCTGTCACGGGACGCATGTACGCTCTTGTAATATTTAGCCTAATTAATTTAAGTACATTGTTACGCGTTATTCTGTGCAATAAAAGTGTTTCAATGTAACAGCTATTTGCTTATTATTCGCCACAAGTATTCATCTGGCTCTCTACCAAGAAATCCTATGTCGTACGCCTGCAGGCCCCACTCTAAAGATCCCCGGACTTCTAACACTGTACACGGCTTTAGAAACAAACTATTGCCAACACTGCCCTTGATTGATCTATCATGTATGCTACCCTGGTTTTGCGCATTATTGACGACATTTACAAAAAAGTCGTTAAAAGCTTCAGCTATATCCTGTGCATTATTAATCTCCACAGAATCTAATTTTATTGATTCTATTCCTTCCAATATTCGGACAGAATCAGTTTTACCTTTTTGTTATCTCCCATGTAGCCTTACATTTATTTTTTGCTGAGAGCATAAATTTTTTGTTGACATTTTTTTGCGATAGGACAATACATCTCTTTAAAAGTTTACTGTACAATTTATAGTTCAGTTTATTAAACACATGTACGAACGAGATTTAAGAAGTCGCTTTGTATTACATGATCTCTTAATACCTTTACTTATCCATTTCGGTTTTGAACCATTAGGCATTATTTTTATTATCTTATTAGGAAAACACAATTAAAACAAGCACAGCTCATCATGAAACATTGAAAAAGCTTTATTGAAATCAGGTTCGTTCATGACTTCATTCCAGCTGAGACTACCAAGACACTTTTAAAACTTATGAATATCGTCTTCGTTGTAGTCTCTGACAAAATTATACCAGTGACGAATTTCTTGTTTTTTGTATTCACTCACAAATTCCAACGTTTGACAAGTGTCAAGTGACAAATAATGTTTTATTTATTTACAATGACATTAAATCTAAGCTTAAACTAAATAAACTAAAGCTTAAAACTAAATTAAATCTAAATAAGGCCCCCGCATTATTTATTTGACATGATGACATGAAATGTGTATTTCATCAATTTTGTTATTTGACATTTGGAGACCATATACATCTCCAGTTTATGTATATGTATTATTATACTTATTATTTGACCGTGGATGAGTTTTACACCTCTGCTGATTTTAAATTTAGTTTAAATTGACCCTAGAGACTATACATCTCTAAGCCATTTAGATTAAGTATCATATTATAGTATTAATTCTGGGACCCTATACATCCCCTTGTAATTCTAAAGATATTTGACCTGGAGACCCTATACTCGTACATCTCCTGCTCAATTAAAACGTGCCAAAAAATTAAAGGTTCTGGTTTTGCTGTTCTAATATTTTTTTTCACACTTTTTTCTAAAATACGGTATTTTTTTTTCTCTTTATTTTTTTTAAATGATAGAGTGAGCTTTCTTTGTGTAATAACTGTGGTTACGTATTGTAAGATCTGATGTAACTTGTTTTTAGAAAAAATGACTTCGTGCCAAGTTTCTTGCGGCGCATTCTTCTTGGCAATCATGGTCTTTCCGAAAGCGCTGGTAGACTAAAAAAAATTACGTGTAAAAGAGCATTCAACTGCCTATTTGCTGAATAAAATTTTGAATTTTGAATTTTTGAATTTCATGATCGGATAGATGATACGCGTGCACCGTGCCAATGGTCTCTTTTATGTTACTGGCAAATAAGCCAAGACATGCTCTTTTAGTCTAGTTGGGGCGTTTAATATTTCATTTCATATTGAAGTTACGTAACAAATTCTTGAAACTGCTTGAAGCATAGTTGTCTCTTAGAATATTAATATTTAGATCGCTAGTAATAATTATGTTTTTCTTTGACGATAGCTTTTGCAAGAGAGTGTCAAGTTTGCTGTAAAAAATACCAAGATTAAGTACTCAAAGTATTGCCAGGAACTCTGTGTATACAAAGCACTATACATTTTAAGCTGGGCATTTCTAGCCCGCACCAAGTTCCGTAGAAAGATTTTAACGCTTTTCCCCAGTGTTTCCCCAGTGAGTTTGTAGAGTGCGTCCGACTCGCACTTGGCCGGTTTTGATTTTGATCTGACCCTGTCCAATGCCCAAAATATTCTAGCTATTTGATCAGAATGTGTGACAAAAACCTTTCTTTTTTACAGGTAAATATGCCGCGCCACAGAATGAACTTAAACTCAAGCTCCAGTTCAGAAACAAGCACAGATTCAAGCGATGTAATAAAATGCTTAAAAAACCCTAAAAACACCGTATTTTAGAAGCAAGTGTAAAAAATAATTACTGGAACAATTATATTTTTTATGAACTTACTGAAACATGAATACACAGAAAAAAAAACAGAAAAATGCCAACCCCGGGATTCGAACCCGGATCCTCGACACACGGGTCGTGTGCTTTTCCTCCTACACAACGATTGACATAGAGGAAATAGCCGAATTTTTTCCATGTATTGAAATCTTAGCTCGTTTTTATCACTTTTTGCAGTGACTAAAAACCGAAAAAATTGGGAAAAAAAATAAAAATTATACAACGAGGAAGGCAAACGAGCAAGTGGCTCACCTGATGGTAAGTAATCACCACTGCCCATAGACACCCGCAACCCCAGAGAGTTTGCAGATGTGTTGCCAATCTAGAGAGCTAAGATGAAATGCCTCTTGTGCCCGTAATTACACCGGCTGTCTTACTCTCCACACCGGAACACAACAGTGCAAGCACTGCTGCTTAGCGGAAGGAATAGCGAGTAAGATGGTGGTAGCGATTAGGACGGACCTTGCACAAGGTCCTACCACCCGTATCCTACTGAGATCATCAATTATTAGAACAGCAAAACCAGAACACTTCACTTTACTGGCACTTAATTTTTTTAAGGCTATTCAAGTATTTGCGTATCATAGCGTAGTCATCATCCCATGTTGATGATGGAAGGTACAACTCCTTAACGGTTAGGAGTTGGAGGATGATTCTGAAAATGTTATAATAGCATAAAATTGTAAAATAAAAATCTTTTAACAAAAAGTAAAACCGACTTAAAAAAACCTTACAAATAAAATTATTAGAAAAAAGAAGTCTAGGTATATTGTAGAAACTGCTACTTGGTTTGATGGTTATATAACAAAGATAAATATTCCTAGGGGGGGCACTCCATATACACATGTATCAAAAGTTGAAAAAAAACAATAAGAAGTATAGTGTAGTGTAGTAGTATAGTAGTAGTTAGTTTAGTGGTGGTGGTGATAGTTGGGTCTGTGTGGCATGTGTTGATTCGTGTAGCAGTGGAGGCGGTGGTGTTGCATGGAAACATACATTTGCCGCACAGATATAACTATTTGTCATTAGTGGTCGCGGGTGAGCAAAGTAATTGTTTTTTAGTTCATAATACAAACCCTTTTTGTTTGGGCAGTCGTGTAAAAAAAAATCAGCAAACATCAACGTGTGGCACATATTTCGACAGCTCTTTTAAAAACACTCTGAGGTTCTTTGAGGTTTGAGGTTAAGTAATTTTTTTGACTAAGCGATTTTTTTTTCAATAATCGCTCCGAAAGTTGCATAATAGTGTCCCCTGCGTAAAAACTTGTTCTATTTTCAGCCCTCAACGAAAAAGAGGGATGTTATACATCTGACCTGTGTATCTGTGTATCTGTCTGTGGCATATTATCATAGCTCCCAAACAAGCCATAGTTTAATCGAGATGGTTCTTAGCTAAGTTTCATTAAAATTGGTTAAGCCGTTTTTGAAATATTGAACTTTTTCAAATTTGAATGTATAGTTAAAGTGAGAAAAGCCTTTCGCTGTCAAAATGTTTATGATATTGTCATAAGATTGATTTTAGCTTGGCACGGGCCAAGCTAAAATCAATCTTGTGACAATATCATAAACGAAAGGAGAGGTTTTTTCCCCTCACTACCTCGGAAAGCCGTCTTTTAACCTTTAATACAAGCCGGTAAAATCGCGTTTTATCCACTAGTGGGGGAAGTAATTTGACCTTGGAGTGGAGCGTGTTTAAATACATAACAAAACGTAAAACGCTCATAATAATGGTTCGTTCGATATTAATTATCATTAAATAAATGATGAATGGTTTGAAAATTTAATCATCATTATCATCAGCCTATCTACGTCCCACTGCTGGGCACAGGCCTCCTCTCAGAATGAGAAGGCTTGGGCTATATAGTTCCCACGCGGGCCCAGTGCGGATTGGGAACTTCACACACACCACACGATGTTTTCCTTCACCGAAAAGCCCATGATAAATTACAAATGTAATTGTAATTTCGCACATAAATTCCGAAAAACTCAGAGGTGCGAGCCGGGGTTTGAACCCACGACACTCTGCTTGAGAGGCCATAGGTCAAACCACTAGGCTATCACGGCTTTTTTAATAAAAAATACCAAATTTAGCTTCTTAAAATTCTATAAGAAACATTTGTTTTTTTATAATGATGTTCAATATACCTAACTCTGAACGCACAAGTTGAGTCACGCAAAAATGTTTTGTACTTGTATTTAATTAAGTAATAAACAAATTATTTACTACAAGTTGAAACGTAAAAAAAATATTTTAACGTTTTAAAAAATACGAAATAATCCTCTAAAGCCATCAGTTTTATAGTCTAGCACAAATAAGAAGACGGTGCTTCATTCAAAGATTATTTCGACCGCACCGTACCGACTTCATATTTGTGTTATTAGGTACCTAGTTTTATTGCAAGTTTTTTAAGGCGGTTTTAGTGTTTAGTAATAATAATAATCATTTATTCATTTAAAAGGGCATTGAGCTGCCTATACTTAATGAATACAATTTTTAATTTTGATTTTGATCTAGCCCTGCCCTATTGCCAAAAATATTCTAGCTATTTGATCAGAATGTGTGACATAAACTTTTTTATACAGGTAAATATGCCGCGCCACGGCGTTAACTCAATGAATGCCGCCTCGAGCTCCAGTTCAAAAACAAGCACAGAGGAATCTAACTTGAACAGAAAATCAAGAGAAACAGTACTAGAATGCTTAAAAATAGTGGCACAAGCACTCGTTCCAACCCCTAAAAGCAATCAACTGTTTACTCAATTCATGGCAAATTCAACTTTTAGAAGCGGGAAAGCTGCAAAACGGCGCGCAGAAGGAAAAAACATACCTTCTGTTGATTTGGCTAAGAAACGCAGAAGAGAGCCTAAACTAATGTATCTGTGCGAAGCATGTGATAAAACCTTCGAGGCGAAAGACAATATCATAAAACATCGAGAGACGTGCAAGAAAACAGAAGTCAAATATTCAAGGAAAGCTAATAAAGTTTTTGCATGTGACAAATGCGACAAAAGTTATGCTTACAAACCTAACTTGAGTAGGCATGAGAGAACTAAACATGACAATGTAACCCAGTCTAAGAATTTCAAATGCCACCTATGCAAAGATGTGTTAGTTGGTCTTCATAAGCATTATGTTGCAAAGCATGGTATTAAAAATGTACAACATCTATTACTTGACAAAGGTGGAGCGCTTGTTTTGTCTGATATAAACACAGAGAATGGTAAGGCCCCATGGTTTCTAAAGCAGCTGGAAAAAGCTAAAGAGAGTTATAAAGGTGCAATCTGTCGGCTATGTGAGACTAATTTAGGGAACGCTGATGTCTTAAAGGCCCACTACACTGGCGACCACAAAGTCGATGCTGACTCTTTAGATGCAATAAAGCAAATATTCAGATCAGAAAATAAAAAAGTGAACGTAACGGACAAAAAGAAAGTGGACATTAAACGGAAACCTCAAAATGAAGATAACACTCGCATTATATACAGATGCCGTAGGTGCGATAAAACTACGGGTGCCTATGACGCAGCGGTCGACCATTTACAGGAGCATCTGGTGGCGAAACACACCGGAAAAGAAATGGAAATTACTCGTAAACCTGCATTCGAAACCGACATCCATGACAAAGTGATCACTTATGATTTTGAAACACTACTGTCTGAAGCTTGGCTCCAAATGTTCAATGACATAGCATGTGATAAAGAGAACATTTTATCTTCAAGTGTTTACATTTATTCAAGAAGTGTAAAGCTCCATTCGGAAAATGCTGATTCTACTACTGGCATTCCGGCTTATAAATGTGACATGTGTCAGCTATTCGTCGAACCGGCCAAGTTAGGGAATCATTGCAAAAACTTCGACACTTGTGTCAAGAATAAACCTAATGGGCACAGCTGTAAAAGTTGTGACGCACGTTTTTATAGCGCCAA
This sequence comes from Clepsis dumicolana, assembly GCA_963691665.1. NCBI lineage: Eukaryota > Metazoa > Arthropoda > Insecta > Lepidoptera > Tortricidae > Clepsis > Clepsis dumicolana. The sequence continues at coordinate 1,013,007 of OY829532.1, read as the reverse complement.
TGCTTTGGCGAATCACAATGAAAATCATGCTAAAGGATTCAGACTTGTGACGTTTAATCATAAAAACGATGCACTAATCAATAAGATTTTGGGAAAGCTACAGAATCTTTCTGATGACTCACAAGAAGAAGGAGAACTCGAAGAACATCCAAAGGGACATGCAGATGGCAAACAAGTTCAGATTAAAGATTTACAGCAGTATTGTAAACAGTGTGATAAATGGATGGCATATTCTATTATTGAAGCGCATAACGCGGAGCACCATAAAGAAAAGGAAACAAATTCGGGGATTTCAAGCGAAAGTGGCAAAGATGCCAATGATAATGAACATGTGGATGTAGGTAACCAGAGTGGAAGTGCAACTAGGGAGGAAACTGAACAACAACCACAAGACAATCATGTTGATGATAGAATGCACACTGAAGATGAAGATCCTACAAATGGCGTTGATAGCAAAGAAACGGGGATCACAAGCGAGATTGACAATGCTTCCAATGATACCGAAAGTGTGGCTGAAAATGAAAGTCCAACTAGAGAAACTGAAGAACCACAAGATAACCGCATTGATATAATGCAAGCTGATGAAGATGCTACTATGGATGACGTTGATGGGCATGAGAGCGTTGCCCAAGTAATTGTTGAAATCTTGGACAGCGACGACTCTTGTCAAGGTCCGTATTCAGTATCCGTACAAGCTGTTGAAAACGCCGAAGCGCCTGAAGTAATGGCTGATCTTACAAATGGCGTTGATAGCAAAGAAACGGGGATCACAAGCGAGATTGACAATGCTTCCAATGATACCGAAAGTGCAACTAGAGAAACTGAAGAACCACAAGATAATCGCATTGATATAATGCAAGCTGATGAAGATGCTACTATGGATGACGTTGATGGGCATGAGAGCGTTGCCCAAGTAATTGTTGAAATCTTGGACAGCGACGACTCTTGTCAAGGTCCGTATTCAGTATCCGTACAAGCTGTTGAAAATGCGGAAGCGCCTGAGGTAATGGCTGAGGCCGACAGTCAATCAGCAACGAGTGGCGATGGAGAACTACCGTTAATAGAAGAACTGGGGATAATATATGCAAGTGACTCTGACAATAACCTTGACCTTGAAGAACAAGGCAATACTTCAGATAATGATAAACTCCAATCTACGCAAGAGCTGCAGCAATTGTTAGAGATTGATGACGATGGAAACAAAAATCTTGAAGAACAAAACAGGCAAGAGGCTGCACGGGATATTTCAGGTGAAGACACGGCTCAGGATGAAAATGGAGATGCAAATATGGCCGAGAATACAGAACCGCAAGATGTTACGGCTCAAGATGTTGAAGAACAAGACAGGTAAGAGGCTACACGGGATATTTCAGGTGAAGACACGGCTCAGGATGAAAATGGAGATGCAAATATGGCCGAGAATACAGAACCGCAAGATGTTACGGCTCAAGATGTTGAAGAACAAGACAGGCAAGAGGCTACACGGGATATTTCAGGTGAAGACACGACTCAGGATGAAAATGGAGATGTAAATATGGCCGAGAATACAGAACCGCAAGATGTTACGGCTCAAGATGTTGAAGAACAAGACAGGCAAGAGGCTGCACGGGATATTTCAGGTGAAGACACGAATCGGGATGAAAATGGAGAAGCAAATATGGCCGAGAATACAGAACCGCAAGATGTTACGGCTCAAGATGTTGAAGAACAAGACAGGCAAGAGGCTGCACGGGATATTTCAGGTGAAGACACGAATCGGGATGAAAATGGAGAAGCAAATATGGCCGAGAATACAGAACCGCAAGATGTTACGGCTCAAGATGTTGAAGAACAAGACAGGCAAGAGGCTGCACGGGATATTTCAGGTGAAGACACGAATCGGGATGAAAATGGAGAAGCAAATATGGCCGAGAATACAGAACCGCAAGATGTTACGGCTCAAGATGTTGAAGAACAAGACAGGCAAGAGGCTACACGGGATATTTCAGGTGAAGACACGACTCAGGATGAAAATGGAGATGTAAATATGGCCGAGAATACAGAACCGCAAGATGTTACGGCTCAAGATGTTGAAGAACAAGACAGGCAAGAGGCTGCACGGGATATTTCAGGTGAAGACACGAATCGGGATGAAAATGGAGAAGCAAATATGGCCGAGAATACAGAACCGCAAGATGTTACGGCTCAAGATGTTGAAGAACAAGACAGGCAAGAGGCTGCACGGGATATTTCAGGTGAAGACACGAATCGGGATGAAAATGGAGAAGCAAATATGGCCGAGAATACAGAACCGCAAGATGTTACGGCTCAAGATGTTGAAGAACAAGACAGGCAAGAGGCTGCACGGGATATTTCAGGTGAAGACACGAATCGGGATGAAAATGGAGAAGCAAATATGGCCGAGAATACAGAACCGCAAGATGTTACGGCTCAAGATGTTGAAGAACAAGACAGGCAAGAGGCTGCACGGGATATTTCAGGTGAAGACACGAATCGGGATGAAAATGGAGAAGCAAATATGGCCGAGAATACAGAACCGCAAGATGTTACGGCTCAAGATGTTGAAGAACAAGACAGGCAAGAGGCTGCACGGGATATTTCAGGTGAAGACACGAATCGGGATGAAAATGGAGAAGCAAATATGGCCGAGAATACAGAACCGCAAGATGTTGCGGCTCAAGAAAATGTTGGTGGTGATAAAGCGAAGACAATGTCTGCGAGGGATATTACAAATGTAGTAAAACCTGTTGATGACGCAAAACAAGATAGTGAGGATTTCTGGAAGTTGTACGAAAAGGTCACTATGAAGTTGTGGAGCAGAGATTGATGAAGTTATTATTTTTAAAAGAAACCGCTAGCCTATGAGCCTATGACGTACCTACTTATTCCCCGCATCTTCGCTGGACAGTGCAGTAGGTATAGTCGAGTTATAGGTGAAATGTATGGAAGTAAGTAGCGCAGTCGTGGTTTTTTTTGGAATCGTTAGAAGGAACGACTAGATGGTTGCCCCCGGTTTGCACAGTTTCTGTTATAAAAAAAAACTTCCAAAAACAAGAACAATTTGGGATGAATACAAGTTTTTGATAGTACTTAAGCTAAGCTGTTATGTACGGAAGACCTTTAAATGTTAGGTATAAACTTTAAATTGGTTTAATATTGGAGTATGTCAAAAGTTATTTGGCGTAAGATTAGCCTCGTGTAGAAACCCCTTTGTTGCATAATGTGTCTTAATTATTAAGGTGTGTGATGTATGGAACCTCAGTAAATATATTTTTTACATTGCGGCTCGAGGATAATTGGCAACATTTCATATTTTTCACACCTGGAAATTAATATAGGTATCGAAAGGGCTTTGCCTCCTGAGCACAACACTATATTTATAAAAATGCTATATTACTTATTTTTTTAAATACAAGAGAATAAAATAAAATTACCAATTCTACTAAAACTACGCAAGAATGGGTGTAATACTTTTGCCTTTTTCACGAAAAAAAAATAAGCAAAAATCACACGTAGGTTTGACAATGTCAGATAAATTTAACATCTTGGTTTTGTTTTTTTCATCGTGACAAGACAAAGGCATTTGATCCATCCTAGCGTCGTTTCGGAGTTACGTCCTTTTGGAATAAGTACCATTTAATAAATTAATAATAAAATAATTACAAATCCTAATGAAAATTTAAAATCGTAGGTTTGTTCCTCTTTCGAAGTAGAATACAGACAATTAATCTAATTATAGTCTCAAAAACATGAAATGTTATCAATTCGGTCGGTTGGTGCAAACTTACATTAAGATTAATACAGCATTATAAACACTCAGTTCATTTTGCACCCCAGTGCAAAGTATGGGACGTGTATTTTTCATTATTTTGTACATTGTTCTTCGGGGCAAATTAAGATAGTCGTGAAAGTTAACAATAGTAGTTTATGCAACTGCTACATAATGAGTGTTTTAAGGCCTAATTATGTGGAGTCGCATACATTACTTTATTTACACACATATTATAAGTACTCTAAGATAGGTTCAGAAACCGAAAACATATATCATGCCCATACCTGTCCCGAATTTGACTGGTTTTTTTAAATCATAGACAAACATACCGAGCTGACGTTTCGTAAACTGTTTTTTTTTTGTAAAAAAAACGAAATATTATTATTTATACAACACTATTATTTATACATGTCGGACTGAACTCGACTTATATACGTGAGTGATACGTTTTATTTTACTATGATTGTGAATTACGTTGGTTGTCAAATTCGAAAAATCGAATTCGATGTCGTAATGACAATTACTTTACTGCTGGACCTGCTGCTGGTTTCTGAACGCATTATAGAGGACTTACGATACGTGTGTAGATAAATTACACTTATTCAATGGATACTACATTCGCACTGAATAAAAAAAAAGAAAAATTTTTACTGGAAGTTTGTCGAAGTAGTTCTATCTATATGCAAGGACTCGCCGCTCGCCGCCAACGCCAGGCGGCCGCGGGGGGTAGAGCGGAGCGCGGGAAGGGGTGACGTTTCTATGCCGATCAGTAACACCATAGAGTAATATAATATACGGGGAATAGAGCGCCCTCTCAGCGGCAAAAAATGTCACCCTCAACTAGCCTCTACAGCAATGCCATCTTTTATCTGTGATAGTCGACAGAACAGATTTCATAACACACACACGCGCGCAAGCTCGGACACACACGCCCGCACACACACATGCACGCGCGCGCACACGAATTATGAGTACACACTCTTATTAGATTAGACATTATGAAAAATTCAAACTCAGAATTCAAAATCGTTTATTTCGTAAATTATACATTTAAAGTATCCAAAATCGCAACAACTAACAATAGCATAAATCACAAGCATCTGATATCGCAATAAATAACTGAAACAACACATAAAGATTGTAACTAAAGCGTCCGAATTTTCGCCGCAACGTCCAATACACACGAACTGACACTGATAAAACGGAGGAGCTGAAAATCGACTCTACGTATTTACTAGTGGACAATTAACGAAGTAACAGCTAAACACTGCGCATTTTCTAAAAAACAGAAAGCCGTTGGGCGCTGCATCAGCTGCATGCTGTATGACGTTCACTTGAGTCCGAAAATTTTGAAGGGATGTAGTAGGTGTACCAAAAACCGTTTTTTTTTCTTCTTTGCATGATGATAAATTTTGCAATTTTTTTAACAGAAGTACAAGCAATAATTTGTGACTGAAAATAACAAGCCTTCGGTTCGATATTTTTTCATGAAATTTTGCAATATATAGTGAAAAAAAAATTACCGTATTTTTTTTTAAACAGACAGCAATGATTAACGCACTAACTACTAAAAATTAGCCTTACACAGGTAAGAGATGGCGCAGCTAAAAACTTCAACTGTCAAATACAGGTAACTTTCCTCCCCCTGAGTAACACTTTATGCGCGTGACCGGTGATTGTCGGAAATAGTAAATCGTTTGAAATTTTACCCGACTGCGAAACTCAAAGGAGGGTAATGTGTTTATCAGCCTATATATGTATGTATGTATGTATGTATGTTCCCTTGTGACACTCTAGAGACCGAACGCGTGAGCCGATTTAAATGATTCTTACGTCAATCGATTCGTGTAAATCTTGCAAGTGTTAATTGTGAGAATAAATATATTAATTAATTAATTAAAAAAAAAGACATGATAGTAATTTAAATCCAATATGGCGACCGTCAGACGCCATTTTGTCAAAAAAAAAAAGCCGACAAAACTATATTAAGTGGGGTATCATTGAATATGTATTTCAAAAGAAACTTTAGGTTTCTTTTATCATATTTCATTTTGAGTGATCATTTAGGAGCTATGACTGCTTAAAGTTGGATAGCAAAAATTTTTAGTTTACACAAACCTATATACATAGGCTGATAAACACATTACCCTCCTTTGCGTTTTGCAGTCGGGTCAAAAGACATTTAGGCCACGTGATACATTTCCGCTTTCTGCCGCCCATTATATAATTTAATAATAAAATTCTCTCTCATAATAATTTTCTCTCTCTAGCAATTAAGTGATTATTAGTAAATAAAAATTCTCAAATATATTGACATCTAAATTATATTAATTATATTATCAATTTTAATAACTCTTTGACATAGAAAGTATCAACTTAGTAATTTAATTTAATTATATCATGCATGACTAAAAACTTATTGTAATTAATCGCTTTTATATTACCATATTTTGACATCATATTACTCTAGATTTAGCTTTAATTAAGTATTATTGTGTGCCCTCACAGGGCGTCATGGACTGACTTACAAAAATGTAACATCTTTATTATAATGTACATGACTATACAATGAATAAATAAACAAATAAATAAATAAGTAAATGTTTATTAACAATATTTATGCTGTTTTCGAGGCACGAACAAAAGTAGCAGGGATAAGTCATATTATGCTATGACATTTTATGACATTTTATGCTATGGTTGAAATCGTTTACAGAATTCAAATTCACTTGTGTACACAATTACAAGTAGGTTAGGTGCATGCATCAAGCATGCACCTAACCTACTACATTTATCTATTAATTTAATAACGTTGATTTCGTGATTTCGATCCCCGCTATAGGCCGCGCGGTGGATTAAGATCGCTCGACGAAACTGGTGGGGGCAATTTGGCGCATCTGTACAATTGCGCACAAAATTGTCAAGTTCTGAGTGTATTTCTTTGAAATACATTTTTCTTATTTCGAATTTTTTGTACGTTTAGTCACCTAACATAATAACACTCGCTTTTGCTTGTGGCTTATTTTGCTAGTATGTTTATTCAGAATCTAAGTAGTGTTTTTACCTGCTTTAAATTACCCATGATGTAATTAGTTTCCTTTTTAACATAACAATTCATGTCGTAAACCGTTTTTCTGGCTTGCCGTTTTTTTTCACCAACTACGACATATTTAACGTACTTACTACTAATAATAAAACAATCCGTACGCAACAGTACCCAAGAGACACGTGACGCGTGAACGAAGCGAGGGAGGGGAAGAACGACTTGATCTACCAATAACATGTCGGCGCCAACGCGCACCCTCCCCTCACCCCTGCCCAACTAAATAGACCTAAGAATTGACTTCTGCGCAAGCCCCCTCCACTTTTGTCGAGCGATCTTAATTCGCCGCGCGACATATACTTTTGCTTACATCATGCATCAGGCGCGTCAACGTTCGCTTGCCTTTTTTAATTGCGCGCTTCTGTACATTTATTGCTCTATGATAATTATTTACAAAATTACAGAAGCGCGTGCTCCGTATAAAAAAAAAACAAATTTGATGGGGTGCGAATGTAAAACAAACCAATTACATACGATTGTGAGGATTTTCAGTAGTTTCAAAATTTCCCCCGAAGTACAAAGATGGTAAAACATGGAAAACTACAGTAAAACTACTTTCCGGGTGTTGCACCCCGGTGCAAATTTGCTATTGTATTTAAATAATTTTTCTAATCATTTTCTCAATTTGCACCTCGTTATATATTTTTCCCGGAGCCTCGATGCCCAAAAATCAATTTTCAGTTACGCAATTTTTTTTTAAAGTTCTTAGAATTATTTCCTGACTTTAGTGCAATTTCAGTTAATTTCGGCGGCCGCTCTAGCGCAAGTTAGTAAATGCAGGAAGTATTCGCAACACTGCGCGCACTACGAATTTGCGGCATTGGCTGTGAAAACTTTGGGTCCATGGTCGTCGCACACCAAAGCGTTATGCAAGGACATCTCGACGCGATTGGTCCTTGCTTCTGGTGATTTGCGAGCGGGTAGCTAGTTTGCGCAGCGGTTGAGTCTAGCTATACAGCGAGGCAATGCGGCCAGTGTTCTGGGTTCCTTACCACGGGGTGATGATGCCTTGTTGGACGGAAGGTTAGGTTAGAGTATGCAGGTTAGAGTATGCAGGTTAGAGTATGCAGGTTAGAGTATGCAGGTTAGAGTATGCAGGTTAGGTTAGAGTATGCAGGTTAGAGTATGCAGGTTAGAGTATGCAGGTTTTTAGATGTTAGTATGAAGTTTTTGTTTAGGTCAGTGTTGAGTGTGAGGTACTGGTATTATTGTTTAGTTAAGTTTAGTTTAATGTAATGTTTACGTTACGTTTGACGACCGGATAGCCGGATAGGGTTCAAATCCCGGTCGGGGGCAGATGTTTGTATGATTAATATGAATGTTTGTTCTCGGGTCTTGGATGTTTAATATGTATATAAGTATGTATTTATAAGTAAGTATGTTTTATTGTCTAGTACCCATAGTACAGGCTTTGCCTAGTTTGGGACTAGGTCAATTGGTGTCATATTGTCCCATGATATTTACGTCTATTGTAATGTTAATAATTTCAGTTAATTTGACTATACTAGTGACGTAATGGTTTAATGGTTTCCCTTAAAAAGGAAAATCGCTTTCAAAAAAGAAAAAATAATCCTCTAAAGCCATCAGTTTTATGGCCTAGCTATACTATAGTTAAGTACCACAACTGTAATTAAATAAATGCATATTATTGGCTTTTTGTTTCATGTAACGCAATCCCAAAATATTCCCAATGTTTACAGTAGTGAAAGCTCATCAAAAAAATTATAGCACACTTAGCATAAGTCCTCTATTACACGTTCAGAAACCGTAGATAACACAGTTGTGTTTTGAGGACCCTCATTATGTTGTGAAGGTGGGCGCTTGGGCGCGAGTAATATACGGGAATTGCGAGTGAATACAGTCTATTAATATAGAACTTAATGCCCCTTATAATAGGTACATGATGCGAGAGTGTGTGTGTGAAGCCCAGCTCACACTGCGAAGTAACAGTTGCTTGAACTACTATAATCTATTTATCTAAATCAAGCTTTTATCGTTATTTGTACTTACTATATACAAATCCATATCAAATTTCAAGTCAACCCGACCACACGAACCGAGTCAAATTTTTCTTGCAAGTTTAGACCTAAACTCTAGGTACATCGAAGGTCACCGCACCGCGCGATCTCAATTCTTGCGACGCCATTTTTAGAACACATCAATTTTCTGTAGCAAAAATGCTTTCTTATTTTCCGGTAGTTCTCTTCATACAGGTCGCCAATATCAACAGATTCTCGTAAAAAATTGTGAGCAGGTTCAACTAGTTTTAAGAGGTCTAGAGGTTTCTTTCTAATAGAAACACTAGTTTTTAATGTTTTATAAAAGTAAATTGTTCTATATATATATTTTTTTTTTTTTGATTTGATTAATTTATTTTATTGTAATTTTGTAGGATTTGTTTCAATTTTATAATGTTAATAATAATGATGAGCTGAACTATTTTATATCTAATATCACAGTGTGCGTGTATTTTTTATTTTATTATGTTGTGGTTGTTCTTTGTGCAACCTTCTTGAATATTTGTACGCCTAAAACGGTAAAAAGTGGAGAACTTATGTTTCTTTTGTTGTGTCACCTAATTGTACCAACTACTTTTAACAAATAAATGATTTGATTGATTGATTGATAAAATCCAAATACTTATATACCTACTCAGAGGCAAAATTACTCGCCCGCCGTTTTTTCCTGGATTAAAATTAATCTTTCACCATTTTTTCCTTGATTAATGTAATAAATAATACTTTTCCAATGAAAGGTAGCAAAAATAGGTTGGATGATTAATTGTGCCGCTGAGTATAGATTAAGTAGATTTGTTATTAAAATCAAAAACCTGCCATAAACATGTCTCATTTCGACTCCGCCATTATCCGAAATAACTCGGAACTTTTAGGTAGGTAAGTACCTACTTATATATCTGATCGGGACCCTTCGTTTCGTCGAAAACTTTTAGCCATAATGTAATGTTCACCATGATCTAATCACTAGTCATTACTCTTTTCCTTAAAACCGTAAAAAAATCAGGAATTTTGTGGTGGTTGTCCTGTAGAATTCTATGTTAGGTTAGGTTTATTTTGTAATAAATTAATCATACCTATGAACAATTGGTAGCTTCGGGGAAAAAAAGAGTTACGACTAATGACAAATCGTGACAAACATTACATTAAATTCAACTCTATGGGAGAAAATATAGACCCATATCTGGTAGATTTTATTTCGGATACCCGATAGTTTGCGGTTACGAAACTTTATAATCGAGAAACAGTCTTCAGCGACAAAATCGTAGGACGATAAAGATCTAATTTACATTGTAAGATGAATTTTAAAAGCTTATAAGATCTGCCACTTCTACTATCTATTATATCGATTTGCCGCTACATTTTGACATTGACATTAAAATCAAAATCAAAATCAAAATCAAAATTTTATTCAGCAAATAGGCAGTTGAATGCTCTTTTACATGTCATTTTTTTGAGTCTACCAGCGCTTTCGGAAAGACCATGATTGCCAAGAAGAATGCGCCGCAAGAAACTTGGCACAAAGTCATTTTTTCTAAAAACAAGTTACATTAGCTCTTACAATACGTAACCACAGACAAATTACACAAAGAAACTCATTCTGTCATTAAAAGATTAAGAGAGAAAAAAAAAACGCATTTTAGAAACAAGTGTAAAAAGTAATTATTAGAACAGCAAAACCAGAACACTACTTTACTGGCACGTTTTAATTGAGCAGGAGATGTATAGGGTCTCCAGGTCAAATATATGTGAAAATTTAAATTACTAAGGGATGTATAGGGTCCCAGAATTAATAGTATAATATAATACTTAATCTAAATGGCTTAGAGATGTATAGTCTCTAGGGTCAATTTAAACTAAATTTAAAATCAGCAGAGGTGTAAAACGCCTCCACGGTCAAATAATAAGTATAATAATACATTTACATAAACTGGAGATGTATATGGTCTCCAAATGTCAAATAACAAAAAATGATGAAATATACATTTCATGTCATCATGTCAAATAAATAAAACATTATTTATGTCAATTGTATTACAATTAGTACGCAGCGGACAACGGCAACAGAGCCGGACACCATACACGAATATCTTCGGGACGCAGCCACGTCACATTGATGTCCTAATTATCTTCTGTTTTCAGCCTTGGCCAGGTGGTGCCATCACATAAGTATTCATCCACTTTGTAGTATGCTTTTTTCAACAGAGCGGTCTTTATGTATCTTTTAAATGAATTGTGAGGCAATTCCCATGCATCTACAGGCACTTTATTGTAGAACCTCACGCAATTTCCCAAAAAAGACTTACTGACTTTTCGTAGACGAAATTTAGGGACGGCAAGTTTATGCTTATTCCGAGTGTTGAAACCATGCACATCCGACACTTTCTTGAAAGATTTGATGTTCTTGTGTGTGTACAATATTACATCATATATATACTGAGAAGCTACTGTAAGGATGTCGATTTCTTTAAAGCGTTCTCTAAGTGAATCTCGGGAGCCAAGATTGTAATTGCGCAAGCATGTAAAGCATGATCATTTTTGTTTTTAATGCTTATTCGGCGGTCACATCGCGTAAGTCGGGGAATCCCGTAGCTTCGTAAGCCAACAAACGAGTTTGATTAGCATAAATGAATAATTTATATTCGTTCCTCCAGCCACAATTAGTTATACACTACGTACCTAATGCTGTCCCACTAACAATAAGCTAACAGTCAGATGAATTTTATTTGAGGCACGTAAATGAATAATAACGGAGAATGGCGATCAGAGCGCCTAGTGTAATCGCCGACCAGGCCAAGAAATACGTCTCGATCGCGTTCGCGTTTAACAATTCTCATACTATTTGGCACTTTAACGCAAACGCGATCGAGACGTATTTTGTACTGTGTACATTTTGCTTAGGAGCAGGGCTCTGCTAACACTGGACTTTTAAAATACTGGGGAAAAGCGTTAAAATCTTTCTACGGAACCCTCGTGGGCGAGTCCGACTCGCACTTGGCCGGTTTTTTCGCTATATAAGTCTATCCCATTCTCGCTTGGAATTTGTTTACATTCAATTAAATTAATTCAACCGCCGGATATAGCCGCAGGAGCAGACGGTGACGTCATTATGACACTTAACAACACTGCGACTAACTACTTAACTAGATTGGCTCCCCAAAATAGTTATTTGTTATACAAGGGTGCAAAGTTGTATTTTACCCGCGAGTGTGTAATTGAAACACGAGAAGTAAAATACATTTGCAACCGTGTGTAACACAAAACTTTTCTCCTCACTGTAGCGAGGAAAGCGCAACATGCAAAAAAATAGCTCATAAAAAATAAATCTTCATCACATTTTTTTTTACGATATGGAAGTTGTGTATTTTAACGTAAGTCGAAGTCGGTGAGAATTTTTTTGTTGACAATGTTGACATTTCTGACGATGCGTTTTGAAATTGCATCGACTCGACTTGTGCGTACAGAATTATTATATATTTATATATATTATATATCGTATATTATTATATATATTCAGCATCATTATAAAAAAGATTATGACGATTTGAGAACCTCCTCCTTTTTTTGAAGTCGGTTAAAAAACAAATGTTCTTATAGAATTTTAAGGTTCATGGCTTAAAATCGTTAAATAAACCTGAATTTGGTATTTTTTATTAAATTCTCAAACCATTTATCATTTATTTAATGACAATTCACATCGAACGAACCATTATTATGAGCGTTTTATGTTTTGTTATCCGTCAAAAGCTACTTGAACACGCTCCACTTCAAGGTCAAATTACTTTCCCCACTAGTGGATAAAATGCGTTTTTACCCGCTTGTTTCAAAGGACAAAAGACGACTTTCCGAGGTAGTGAGCGGAAAAAGTTATTATAAGTGCATTACATCCAAATACACCACAATAACTTGACACCATTAATATTTGTTTCCAAGATCGGCGTTTCCAAGATGTAGGTACGAAACGTAAAACAACCAAACGCGCGTGCGGCGACGCCGGCCGTGACAGCCTGACTAATAACTTGTTTAACGAGTACACTAATATCGTGACCTTGAGCCCGTCTGGAGCGGGAGTTTCCGTTCTACTATGTTATTATTTATTCTTATGCGTAAACATCTAGACCTATTTAAGGCAAAAGTAGACACTAGCATAACTAGAACACAATATGGAAATAAATTATTATTACCTACCGAAATTTAATTTAGCAATGTTTAGAAATGGTCCACAGTATAAAAGTGCATTCAAATAGCTAATAAAATCCCTGAACACATTAAGCAAGAATCCCGTAATAATATTCAAAAATAAGTTCAACACATTACTAATCAAAAATTTTTATTTTATTCTGTCAACGAGTTTTTAAATGATGAAACCGCGTAACAATTTTCTCTCTCTCTAGCAATTAAGTATAATTTATTGACATCTATATTACATTAATTAAATTATCAATTTTAATAACTCTTTGACATAGAAAATATCAACTTAGTAATTTAATTTAATAATATCATGCACGACTAAAACATGTAATAATCGCCTTTTATATTATCATATTTTGACATCATATTATTCTAGATTTAGCTTTAATTAAGTATTATTGTGTGCCCTCACAGGGCCTCATGGACTGACTTACAAAAATGTAACATCTTTATTATAATAACATGTCATGACTATACAACGAACAATGAATAAATGAATAATTATATTTCATGTTACCCTTGAACCTTTATTGCAAACCTGTATAATATGTTGCTGTTGCAAAATAAAGACTTCTAATTGTTTCAGGTCAAGATGATCAGCCAGGATGATTCGAGCGATGGCGAGGGATCCCACGACGATTCTCAACAAGGGAAACATGTCCCGTGTGCATGCTGCAGTAGCCTCAAGCCACGTCGCAAGAAACAGAAGCGCGAGATATTGTGGATATGCAGCCAATGTGACAAAGCATTCAAGGATAAAAAAACTTAAGAATCACCAAGGGGCATGGAATGGAAAAGAGACAGGTGTAGGTGCGATTAAAACAAATCGGGAGAAGGACACTTTCGGGTCAAATCCATTGAGGCACATGAAAGCTGCCCATCAGAGAGACATTGTTAAAGAAAAGTCAACTGTTAATAAAAATTCGGGAGCTAAGAACCCTTGGCCGTGCAATGCATGTGGGAAAAGTTTTAAGTACAGACAGAATTGGCGGCGACACGTTATGAAAGAACATGGAGAGAACAGCGTCGAAGAGCCTCAGGAAAAGCGAACGAAATCAGAAAAACACAAATGCCTTTTTTGCAAGAAAGTACTGCTCGACGTTTTGGGCCATTGCCGCAATGCACATAACATTACCAACCCTGAAGAATAATATTTCAACGATAGAGAACCGCCATCATCCAAAGAGGAGTTGGAAGAAGCAAACAACAGACACAATCAATGAAAATAATCGATTTATTGATTTTTTTTGTTTTTATTTTTATGAAACATTCATAGAATGAAATTCAACATACAATGACAATGCAAAGAAAAATTCGTTAAGCAGCTGGACTTGAACCAGCAACCTCGGTAATCCGTACCACGCTCCACCAATTAAGCTATACTTAACGTTGGTGTACCTAACGAATTTTTCAATGCCTTGTGTCATATTTTATTTGGAAGATCTCTCCTCAGCGCCATCTATGAGTAGCTTAATCAAGCAGCTCACCCACTACGGAACTTCTACAGTTACGCATTAGTGGCAAGAAATCGAAATCGATTATTTTCATTGATTCAGAAAATAGCTCCATTTCTTGCCACTAATGCGTAACTGTAGAAGTTCCGTAGTGGGTGAGCTGCTTGATTAAGCTACTCATAGATGGCGCTGGGGAGAGATCTTCCAAATAAAATATGACACAAGGCATTGAAAAATTCGTTAGGTACACCAACGTTAAGTATAGCTTAATTGGTGGAGCGTGGTACGGATTACCGAGGTTGCTGGTTCAAGTCCAGCTGCTTAACGAATTTTTCTTTGCATTGTCATTGTATGTTGAATTTCATTCTATGAATGTTTCATAAAAATAAAAACAAAAATAATCAATAAATCGATTATTTTCATTGATTCAGAAAATAGCTCCATTTCTTGCCACTAATGCGTAACTGTAGAAGTTCCGTAGTGGGTGAGCTGCTTGATTAAGCTACTCATAGATGGCGCTGAGGAGAGATCTTCCAAATAAAATATGACACAAGGCATTGAAAAATTCGTTAGGTACACCAACGTTAAGTATAGCTTAATTGGTGGAGCGTGGTACGGATTACCGAGGTTGCTGGTTCAAGTCCAGCTGCTTAACGAATTTTTCTTTGCATTGTCATTGTATGTTGAACAGACACAATGATAATATTTGTCGGTTGTGCAACTTTATCTGTGCGATTGAATTTGATAATACTGAGATTCTAACTGCCCATTACGTCAACGACCACAAGATAGATCGTGACTATTTGGACATAACAAAGAAAGTCTACAGATTGCAGAAACCTAAACGGGACGCTAAAACAAAAATCGTAATCGAAGAACGGATTGAAACAAATTGGAAAAAAGTCATCATTGAATAAACTCGGGATACCCAAAATCGTGACACCAACTTCAAACTTATACAGTTCAACAATAAAGAAGATGCTCCTATTAATAAGATTTTGGATAATCTGCAGAATTTACCTAATAATGGCTCGCAAGAATCCGATAGAAGTGAAATGGTACAAAATATGAAAAGCATGTCAACTTATCCGAAGCAGTGGTTCTGTAAGACATGTCAAACATATGATGACGCTTCTACAATGGAAACTCATCCTCGTCTTCTAAAAATCATCATAGGCGCTCTAGAAAGCGAAAGAAGTGTAAAAGTTCAGCATAAAAAGACCGAAGAGGAAAATGAGAAACCAGTATCTCGTGATGATCGAATGCAGACAGAAAACGAAGAAAATGACTGTGATAGAACAGAAATTGATGACGCTTCAGTTAAATCACAAGGAAGCGTCGCAAGGGACAGTGATTCGAGACCAAGCACCGAACTTGAAATGTCTTCAACACAGGCATTTAATTACGTAACAAATGAAAAACTTACACGAAAAACTGTGAAAAATAACAAACAGGTACTAAAAATAAAATCGTGGCGTGAAATATTAGGTGCGAAGGTCAGTCAGCCATCAACAAGCAATAAAGATGATCATGATAATAATAAACTCCAATCTACGCAAGACTTGCTGCACATTCCAGAAGATGAAGTCAATCAGGAACAACAAGTTCCGGAAAATTTCAGTGAAGACGAAGAAGAGTAAGCAGAAATAATAAACCAAGAGCGTGAAAATTCAAATGATACAGAACATCCATCTGAGCAAGACTTGCTTCATATTTTAGAAGGTGATAGTGAAATCAAACAGGAACAAGAAGTTAAAGAAAATTTTAGTGAAGATGAAGAAGAGGTAGCAGATGCAAACAAAGAGCGTGAAAAATCTAATGATGAACCACTCTTTTCTAAGCAAGATCTGCTCAACATTTTAGAAGGTGACGCTAACAATGACATTCTTCAGAGTGATAATTCAGAATTTATATAGTGGCCAGTAACTACTGGACGATATTTTATATAGTGGTCAGCAACTACTGGACGATATTTTATATAGTGGCCAGTAACTACTGGACGATATTTTATATAGTGGCCAGTAACTACTGGATGATATTTTATATAGTGGCCTACTGGCTACTACTGCTGATGATATTTTATATAGTGGCCTACTGGCTACTACTACTGGATGATATTTTATATAGTGGCCTACTGGCTACTACTGCTAGATGATATTTTATATAGCGGCCAGTAACTACTGGGTGATATTTTATAGTGGCCTACTGGCTACTATTGCTGGATATTTTATATAGTGGCCTACTGGCTACTACTGGATGATATTTTATATACTGGCCTACTGGCTACTACTGCTGGATGATATTTTACATAGTGGCCAGTTAGTGGCAAATTCCCCTATACGGAAAATAAAAAAATAAAATGTGCAATAATCTTTTATTTCAATAAAAAAACATCTACTTCTCAACATTCATCTTATAAATGGCACACAGCAATCAACAAAATTGTACTTAAAACTACAAGACAGTTACTCAAAGTAACAGTTAACGACAAATAATTTTACTGGCACTCTCAGAGACGCCATTTTCATCATACTTACATCGTAGATTAGAAACTACGTTCTAAGCCAACTAAAAAAAGTTTATTAAATTTTCTTGAGTTTGCCAATGATCATTATAAAGAAACGTCCTTATAATGATCATTGGCAAATTAACGACAATTTTAAAAGTTACAAAATAACCTAACCAACTTAGAAAAGTTGAAAAACCCCCGACAGTGTAATTTCAAAGTTCAATATTTCAAAAGCGGGTGAACCGATTTTAATGAAACTTAGCTAAGAACCATCTCGATTAAACTAGCTTTCGATTAAAAAAAACCACATCGAAATCGGTCCATCCGTTTGAGAGCTATGATGCCACAGACAGATACACATGTCAAACTTATAACACTCCAATAGGTATCATGACGGACTTGTATTAAACCTTGAGCATTTCGCGCCTTCCTCACCCGGTCGCAATATCTGCTTAGGATTTCTAAGAATTTGAACACAAATTATTCATTGAAAACAGTCCCTATAAAGTCGCTATATCCACACGCATTTTGTACTAAAGTATGCTTTAAATTCAAGGCACTTAGATTTAACATCGATATAGCCAAATGGTCGCTTCAACCAAGGTCGTAATAAATGAAATCCATTGTATACCTACATTTTTATCTACACACATGTCATAAGTCCTCTATAATGCGTTGAAAAGCGACCAGCGTTACGACAGTCACCAATACAATTGAAAAAAAGTCAGCTCGGTATTTTTGCTTATGATTAAAAAAAACAGTCAAATATGTGACAAGTTGATTATGCCTTCGGCTTCTAAAATCATTTTAGAGTACTTTATAACATGCGTGCAGATAATATTTTTATCGCTTAAATAATGTAGTGTGGCTCTAAAAAGTTGAAAACTGCAAGATATTCAGCGGCGGCCTAAGGGAGCGGCGACCTGCCCCCCGACTACGAAGTGCAAAATTTGAACTTCGTATCGTGCCGTCCCTCTCAAGCTTATATTATTTAGCACGAGAGTGAGCGGGACGATACGATACGAACATCGATTTCTGAATTTCGTAGTTTGGGGGCTGGGCAACTGCCCGGGCGCCGGGGTCTGCAGGGCGCCGGGGTCTGCAGGGCGCCGCGCGCGCCGGCATAACGTCACCACTGTCTTAATTAAATTTCGATGTAAACAGAAAAAAACACCGTAGTAAGTTTTATGAAATTATTAAGTAAGATACCTACAAAAGGGCGCCAAACGCATGACTCGCCCGGGGCGCCTAGATGTTTAAGGCCGGCCCTGAGGATATTCCAGCGTCTGGATTAGGGAAACCCCTTAAACTATCAAAAAATATTGGACACATACATTTTGCTTTATCAAGGAATAGAAAACTTCGGCAACAGTAGCTCATGGTCACTTCTGAATAAACAAGTTACAAGTTATGTTATTATTATTAATATTATTAATACTATGCTATTGTTTGCAACATGTAATTGTACCTAATAAATAAAATAAAATAAAATAAAATAAATAAAGTGTGTTCAGGCCAGGTGTGACATCACTGGGAACTTCCACACATAAATAACTGGTGACCCGCGTGTCGCTTAAAATTGTTTGCCCCAATAATGTTTCGTCGAATGACCGTTTGACCTAATTTTTCTCCAACTAAAACTGAATATGTTTCGAGAAATCGTGGGCTATGTAGAAAAGCGTCGCTGTGTTTTTGACCAACTTTTCAGGAGACACAAAAAAGTGGTTTACTCATAACATATTGAAAGTAAGTAAATATACATTTTTGTGCTATTATCTTGTGATTTTTTAGTTGATATGATAATAGATTAAAAAAGGTACAATGAAAAATGTAAAAATTAGCTAAAACAGCTGATCGCTCTACAGTTCTGACAGCTTATCATGGGTTTGTGGCCTCAGCCCTACGATACGGACTAATTTTTTGGGGAAACTCCACATACCGTGACATATTGTTCAGAGCCCAGAAACAGTGTGTAAGGGCTATCTGTGGTCTTAATACTAAACAAAGTTGTAAGCCTTTTTTTTCAAATCATTGAATTTGTTGACATTTCGTAGCCTTTATATATTTGAATGTTGCGTATTTGTAAAAAGTAACTCAGACCTTTTCAAATTTATGAATCAAACGCAAACCTCAAACCTTCGCCCAAGGAAGACCGCATAACATATATCGAGATGCAAAACTGCATTGATGCGAAAGAGTGTTGTAACTATGGCGCCAAAATTGTTCAATAAATTACCAGAGGAAATTCAAAGTGTAAGCTCAAATAAATTTAAATACTTACTGTCCAAACTACTTTTAGAAAAGTGCTATTATAGTGTCATAGATTATTTGAACGATTTTTAAAATTTTCGTAAATTCGTATCATTATCATTATTGGCATTTTGGATTATTGACATTATTTATGCGATAATTTTGCCCAACATATCGAATGTTTCATTTCACCTCATTTATTGACATTTGAATTATGTTTTTTTTTTAATGAATTGATTTAATTCAGTATTTTGACATTTATAGTATGTAAATTGAAATCTTTGCATGCCGTTCCTGAACAGCAAGATAAGGAGAACATATTAATGTAAAACCGTATAATGTAAACCTTCACACCCTTTTCTAGCAAATAAATGATGATTGATTGATTGATTGATTGAAAACGGAATTTCATACAAACGGAAAATCAGTAATTAGGTACATAACAATAAATATTTGCGCATCGGAACATCACGAAGTTAGACAGGTTTCAACTCGTATACTAAAAAATATCGCTATGTACCTACCGAAAAACATATCGGGCGCGAACGACACGATCGGACCAGTTCAATTAATTCGCTATGTGCTCCGTCTGAGACACATACTCGTACGTATCGGACCAAATTTTCGCGTGGTATAATCGTCCCACGATTACTCTGCATAAGATATTAATTGGCAACCCAGAAAAATCACGCTGTGGTAATACTTTTTTCATGTCACTCAGACATTTCCTTAATTAAAAATAATAATGATATGGCTCTGTCCATTGGAGAACAGTAGTAAACAGTAGGTTTTGCCGTTGTACGGTAAAAAAAAATTTAGAAAACGAAATATGCGAGGTATTTTAATGGTGGATAGTGAATGAACGATGACCTGTTTAGTGTTTAATCTAATCAAAAGTTCAAAACGTGTTGTTTGACTATAAATCAGTGTTGCCATAAACAAACTTTAGATTTCTACTGTCGTCAGTTCGTTACAGTTATCGTGGGACGACTATATGAATAATAAACTGGCCAGTTGTGATTAGTGACACTTGGGTTATTATAAAAGGAACATTTAATGTATGAACTTCACATGGTTATTTTTACCATATCCAGAAATAGTAAAGATAGACCCACGCGGTTTTTGGAGCATACGTATATGGACATAAGGTTCAAAATGGCATAAAAAAACAAAAATCGAAAAAGAAAACACAGCGACTTTTGCAAGAAGAAGACAAAACCTATTTTAACTAATGGAGGGTTGAGTGACGTTTAAGAACGAGTTCAGTGAATTACAATTCGGTGAAACGATCCTTCGACCAAACGTTGTATTAAGTAAAACAACATGTATGCGAGACGATATAGACTCATTTTAAATAACCCCAAGCAGAGGAAAAAGCTTTCTTTTATTTTATGTTAATGAAAGACTTGACTAAATTTAACTTTTCAAGACACTAATTATTTTAGTAAAATAGACGTCCAAATGTAAATTTAAACACGATTAAAGTACTTAATAACAACTTGGATCCCAAAAGATGGGAAAATGAAAAAATGAAGGCAATTCTGACGCTGGGAGGATGAAATTGCTAGAGTGGCAGAACACGGACAAGAGTGGCTGCATGTGAGAGAATGGAGTCTGCTGGGAGAGATCTTTGCCAATGGGCTCACAGATGCCGAAGTTTAAAATGTTTACCGCGGATATATTAATTATTTGTACGTATTTGTATTAATAAAACTACAGACGACTTATTATAATTACGACCAAGTTACCTATGAGGTAAATTATTTCGGTCACATTCGACTTGCAAATTGAAAATATGACCTTGATATTTTACAAGGTAAAAATCTTGGCCAATGCCACAAAATACCTACTGTATTTTGAGAGTCTTAATTGAACGGAAATACGCGATCATCGCTTGTTCGCGCGAACTTAACTTGTACGGATCTGCGTTCATCTCGACAAGAGCATCTAGTGTATGTAGGTAATCAACGGCCAAGACGCTACTGATTTGCCCATAGTAATTCGGTCAGACGTAAATGCAAAAACGATCGAGACTTTTTCTTGTGTCAAAAATTACACTAGAGGCTCTGAGCGTCTAGTGTAATCAACGACCAAAAAAACGTCTCGATCGCATAATTCACGTAGTAATTCAGACGTAAACGCGAACGCGATCTAAACGTCTATTGCGACCTGAAATTTACACTTAATTTACAGATAATCGCAACGCTGGTTCGCGCGAACTAGTGATGATCGCGTAATCTCGTTCAATTGGGTTGTTGACTGATGTCAAAATAAAATCATTTTACATATAAAACTTCCGAGAAAAATAACCGATGCCTCGCTTATTATGTTATGCACAATTAAGACTATTTCTAATTTTATAAAAACTAACAACAGGAGGCAGTTTCATCACTGAAAATGATGACGTCATAGTTCTGTAATTCAATACAAACTTCATACTAACGGGATCCGTTCAATTTTCATCAAAGCAATTTTGACATTATAAAAAAAATTGCTGATTTGACCAAGAGGCAACATCCCTATTAATCAGGATTAGGGTGATCTATAGTCTATGATCTATAGAGACGGACATCATCGCGAAAGGGTATTAAGAAAATCTTTTAACAAAAAGTAAAACCGTTGTTCGGAATTCAAATCGTGGCGCGTACCACGCTAGTGCCTCGGGCGCAGCTCGGAGCGGATCGGCCGGCGCTCGGGCGCGCGAGCGGGGGGGGGAACCGGCGCGTGAGCGAGCGCGAGCGCGGTAGCAACCGCATCGAGTTATTGCGAGTCGGTTCTCAGCGCGTAACGGTCGTTTGAAAGGAATCAACAAAATACTGTTTAGTTATCCCGGGCGGAAGCGCGTACGGTGCGCCGGAGTCAGTTTGAGACAGTGTTGTACACTTAGATATAAGTGCTGAGACTGATATAGTGCAAGGTGCCCACGGACGGGGCGTCAGCTGGGCTGAAGGCGAGCAGACGACGTGGAAGATCAGTCACCAGGTCACCCACACACACACGAATACACATACTCAGATACATTCTGGTGACGCTGGCGAGAGGAGTTCAGACACTCCAGAAAGAAGGTCAGTGGAAGGCATTTAGGTTTAAGTAGGTACGTTAAGCGGCGCGTACCGCGTCCTTGGGTACTCGTCCAGGGAAGGCTGTCTAACGTGGATCATCTGCTGGGCCCGCGACCCACCGGCTGGACCTGGCGAGTACAACCGTGATCTCAGATCATGAATTGATTGCTTTAGTGCGCCATCTCGTTGAGCCTGGGTAAACTGATAAGTTTCGAAAGGGTGCGTTGTTTTCGGTTTACGAAGTACTCGCTTAGATGGCGCTAGTCACTGCAAAAAGTGATAAAAACAAGCTAAGATTTGAATACATGGAAAAAATTCGGCCTTTCCTTTATGTCCAATCGTGGTGTAGGGGAAAAGCACACGACCCGAAGTGTCGAGGATCCGGGTTCGATTCCCGGGGTTGGCATTTTTCTGGTTTTTTTCTGTGTATTCATGTTTCAGTGAGTTTATAAAAAATATAATTGAGTACAACCATCTTCAAAAAACACAAAATAATCCTCTAAAGCCATCAGTTTTATGGCCTACCACAAATATGAAGTCGGTGCCGTGAGAGCGAAATATCTATCCTTTGAATGAAGCACCGACTTCCTATTTGAGGTAGGCTATAAAACTGATGGTTTTAGAGGATTATTTTACGTGTTAAGGCGGTTTTACTTTTTGATAAAAGTTTCTTATTTCACAATTTTAAGTTATGTTAATATAAAAAAAAATCCTCCAACTCCTAACCGTTACGGAGTTGTGCCTTCCATCATCGCCTCATCAACACGAGATGATCTCTACCAGACGCAAGTACTTGAATACCTTTTGAAAATATATGAAACACGCCTACACGTGCCTATAAAATTTGAGGGTTGCCCTCGATTTCACTGGGATCCCATCATCAGATCCTGACTTGGTGACAATGGGACCAACTAGAATCTACGAGGGCTGTTTGATAAGTACCCGTTTTCTAAATATATTAATATCACTGGCCGCAAATAAGTATACCACCTTTTTAAGCCATTTTTCAGAGGCAAGAAAATTAAAAAAAAAATGGCAGTCTTTTGTTTTTTTTCTCATTTGACAACGATTCAGTGAAGGCGTGAACTTAAAATTGTTAAAATGGAGAAAGAACAGTATCGGTCTGTAATTAGATTCTTATATTTGGAAGGAAAAACATGTGATGAAATAAAAGTAAGAATGCAAGCGGTTTACCATGAATGTGCTCCTTCTATGACAACCGTCAGATATTGGTATAACGAGTTTAAGCGGGGGAGAACAACCGTTTTTGATGAGGATCGCCCAGGCCGGCCAGTTGAGGTGACTACAGACGATATGGTTAAGAAAATTGAAAATATCGTTTTAGCCGACCGCCGAATTAAACTTCGAGAAATCGTTGATGCTGTAAACGTTTCAATCGAGAGGGTACAACACATATTAGAAGAAAAATTGGGTATGAAGAAAGTATCGGCGAGGTGGGTGCCGCGTTTACTCACGGAGGAGCCAAAACGGAACCGACTGACTACTTCAGAGCAGTGTTTGGCCGTGTTCAAACGTAACCCGAAGGAGTTTCTGCGTCGTTTCGTGACCGTGGACGAAACGTGGGTCCACCAATACACCCCGGAAATGAAAGAGCAGTCGAAGCAGTGGATTTAACCGGGTGAACCTGCTCCAAAGAAAGCGAAAACCGTCCCATCGGCTGGAAAGGTCATGGCGACCGTTTTTTGGGATTCGCAGGGTATTATACATATTGACTATTTAGAAAAGGGAAAAACAATAACAGGGCAGTATACTATGCCAATTTATTGAATGAATTTGACGCCGTGTTGAAGGACAAACGACCCCATTTAAAAAAGAAAAAAAGTACTGTTTCATCACGACAACGCCCCGGCTCATTCGTCCAGAGTTGTGACGGCTAAATTAGCACAGTTACGCTACGAAATATTGTCTCACCCCCCGTATTCTCCAGATTTGGCCCCATGCGATTTCTTTTTGTTTCCCAACCTAAAAAAATGGCTCGGTGGCAAGCGATTTGGACCAAATGACGAAGTCATTGCCGCCACAGAGGCCTATTTTAATGACTTTCCAAAATCATACTTTTTGGATGGTTTATTGAAGCTTGAGTATAGGTGGAACAAATGTATAGAGTTAAAAGGTGACTACGTAGAAAAATAAATGCATATATACAAAAAAAAAACGTTTTTTTTTTCCATAAACGGGTACTTATCAAACAGTCCTCGTATACCCTTTCAAACAAAAAAAGAATTTTTGAAATCGGTCCAGCCGTCTTCGAGTAATCGGGGAACATACATAAAAATTACGCCACAAGCATCTTAAACTATATTACAGTTAGGTTGACCAGAGACCTGTATCTCTAGATTATTACCAAAAATAACACTTTCTGTATCATTTGCCCTATTTCTAAAAGGCATCAAAGTATCATTTGACGTAATTTCTTCAATTTCAGTATTTTGAAAATCATTTTCGTTTTGTCCGCTCCGCGTTATGAATATAGTCCTCATTCTGGTTTCATCCTTTATTTTAATATTGTCTGTATTTACAACAGTTTGTTTTTCTGACAATATGGCGACTTCTTTTGATTTTGCATTATTTACAATATCGCTTAAGCTGAATATATCCATGGTTTCATCGTTATGGACATCAATTTCTTCAATTAAATCTGATGTCATATTAGTATAAGATACCATGTCATTTTGTACGTTTTGCAGGTTATAGACAACTGTGGTATCACTGTCTTCTATCATTTCTTCGGGATTAACATTTATAACAGTAACATTGTTGGAATTTACATGTGCATCTGTATGTTCATTGACAGGAGACATTACTTCATCTTCGTCATCTGTCAATATATCACCTAAATCTATAATAACAGTATCAGAGCTTGTCACATTTGACGTTTGTCTTACTAATGTCCTATCCATGTCAGTATCTTCGTCAATATACCACGGAATTTCTTCTTTAATGTGTACTTCAGGAGCTTCGGTCTTCGGTCTAGTGATTTCTGTTTTCAAGGCCGAATTATTGTTTCTATCATCTGCATATACACTTTTTGTGTATCTGTTTCTTACGTAGACAGGGTTTATCAAAAGATTCGTTTCCACACACTTTATCTCACTTTTAACATTACCCATATTAGGTGTTGTATAATTTCCACCGAAAATAATAGTATTTTGTGAATCTTCATCACTATTCACTTCGAAGTTTGAATGATCAGAATTCTCAGCACTTGGGGGTTCATTATGTTCGTCATCGTCACCATCATCACGTATTTCGTTACCTTCATCCATGTGTACGTCTTTCAAAACGTACGTCAAAAGATGGGAAAATGAAAAAATGAAGGCAATTCTGACGCTGGGAGGATGAAATTGCTAGAGTGGCAGAACACGGACAAGAGTGGCTGCATGTGA
This sequence comes from Clepsis dumicolana, assembly GCA_963691665.1. Taxonomy (NCBI): domain Eukaryota; kingdom Metazoa; phylum Arthropoda; class Insecta; order Lepidoptera; family Tortricidae; genus Clepsis; species Clepsis dumicolana. The sequence continues at coordinate 987,244 of OY829532.1, read as the reverse complement.
GAGAATGGAGTCTGCTGGGAGAGATCTTTGCCAATGGGCTCACAGATGCCGAAGTTTAAAATGTTTACCGCGGATATATTAATTATTTGTACGTATTTGTATTAATAAAACTACAGACGACTTATTATAATTACGACCAAGTTACCTATGAGGTAAATTATTTCGGTCACATTCGACTTGCAAATTGAAAATATGACCTTGATATTTTACAAGGTAAAAATCTTGGCCAATGCCACAAAATACCTACTGTATTTTGAGAGTCTTAATTGAACGGAAATACGCGATCATCGCTTGTTCGCGCGAACTTAACTTGTACGGATCTGCGTTCATCTCGACAAGAGCATCTAGTGTATGTAGGTAATCAACGGCCAAGACGCTACTGATTTGCCCATAGTAATTCGGTCAGACGTAAATGCAAAAACGATCGAGACTTTTTCTTGTGTCAAAAATTACACTAGAGGCTCTGAGCGTCTAGTGTAATCAACGACCAAAAAAACGTCTCGATCGCATAATTCACGTAGTAATTCAGACGTAAACGCGAACGCGATCTAAACGTCTATTGCGACCTGAAATTTACACTTAATTTACAGATAATCGCAACGCTGGTTCGCGCGAACTAGTGATGATCGCGTAATCTCGTTCAATTGGGTTGTTGACTGATGTCAAAATAAAATCATTTTACATATAAAACTTCCGAGAAAAATAACCGATGCCTCGCTTATTATGTTATGCACAATTAAGACTATTTCTAATTTTATAAAAACTAACAACAGGAGGCAGTTTCATCACTGAAAATGATGACGTCATAGTTCTGTAATTCAATACAAACTTCATACTAACGGGATCCGTTCAATTTTCATCAAAGCAATTTTGACATTATAAAAAAAATTGCTGATTTGACCAAGAGGCAACATCCCTATTAATCAGGATTAGGGTGATCTATAGTCTATGATCTATAGAGACGGACATCATCGCGAAAGGGTATTAAGAAAATCTTTTAACAAAAAGTAAAACCGTTGTTCGGAATTCAAATCGTGGCGCGTACCACGCTAGTGCCTCGGGCGCAGCTCGGAGCGGATCGGCCGGCGCTCGGGCGCGCGAGCGGGGGGGGGAACCGGCGCGTGAGCGAGCGCGAGCGCGGTAGCAACCGCATCGAGTTATTGCGAGTCGGTTCTCAGCGCGTAACGGTCGTTTGAAAGGAATCAACAAAATACTGTTTAGTTATCCCGGGCGGAAGCGCGTACGGTGCGCCGGAGTCAGTTTGAGACAGTGTTGTACACTTAGATATAAGTGCTGAGACTGATATAGTGCAAGGTGCCCACGGACGGGGCGTCAGCTGGGCTGAAGGCGAGCAGACGACGTGGAAGATCAGTCACCAGGTCACCCACACACACACGAATACACATACTCAGATACATTCTGGTGACGCTGGCGAGAGGAGTTCAGACACTCCAGAAAGAAGGTCAGTGGAAGGCATTTAGGTTTAAGTAGGTACGTTAAGCGGCGCGTACCGCGTCCTTGGGTACTCGTCCAGGGAAGGCTGTCTAACGTGGATCATCTGCTGGGCCCGCGACCCACCGGCTGGACCTGGCGAGTACAACCGTGATCTCAGATCATGAATTGATTGCTTTAGTGCGCCATCTCGTTGAGCCTGGGTAAACTGATAAGTTTCGAAAGGGTGCGTTGTTTTCGGTTTACGAAGTACTCGCATAGATGGCGCTAGTCACTGCAAAAAGTGATAAAAACAAGCTAAGATTTGAATACATGGAAAAAATTCGGCCTTTCCTTTATGTCCAATCGTGGTGTAGGGGAAAAGCACACGACCCGAAGTGTCGAGGATCCGGGTTCGATTCCCGGGGTTGGCATTTTTCTGGTTTTTTTCTGTGTATTCATGTTTCAGTGAGTTTATAAAAAATATAATTGAGTACAACCATCTTCAAAAAACACAAAATAATCCTCTAAAGCCATCAGTTTTATGGCCTACCACAAATATGAAGTCGGTGCCGTGAGAGCGAAATATCTATCCTTTGAATGAAGCACCGACTTCCTATTTGAGGTAGGCTATAAAACTGATGGTTTTAGAGGATTATTTTACGTGTTAAGGCGGTTTTACTTTTTGATAAAAGTTTCTTATTTCACAATTTTAAGTTATGTTAATATAAAAAAAAATCCTCCAACTCCTAACCGTTACGGAGTTGTGCCTTCCATCATCGCCTCATCAACACGAGATGATCTCTACCAGACGCAAGTACTTGAATACCTTTTGAAAATATATGAAACACGCCTACACGTGCCTATAAAATTTGAGGGTTGCCCTCGATTTCACTGGGATCCCATCATCAGATCCTGACTTGGTGACAATGGGACCAACTAGAATCTACGAGGGCTGTTTGATAAGTACCCGTTTTCTAAATATATTAATATCACTGGCCGCAAATAAGTATACCACCTTTTTAAGCCATTTTTCAGAGGCAAGAAAATTAAAAAAAAAATGGCAGTCTTTTGTTTTTTTTCTCATTTGACAACGATTCAGTGAAGGCGTGAACTTAAAATTGTTAAAATGGAGAAAGAACAGTATCGGTCTGTAATTAGATTCTTATATTTGGAAGGAAAAACATGTGATGAAATAAAAGTAAGAATGCAAGCGGTTTACCATGAATGTGCTCCTTCTATGACAACCGTCAGATATTGGTATAACGAGTTTAAGCGGGGGAGAACAACCGTTTTTGATGAGGATCGCCCAGGCCGGCCAGTTGAGGTGACTACAGACGATATGGTTAAGAAAATTGAAAATATCGTTTTAGCCGACCGCCGAATTAAACTTCGAGAAATCGTTGATGCTGTAAACGTTTCAATCGAGAGGGTACAACACATATTAGAAGAAAAATTGGGTATGAAGAAAGTATCGGCGAGGTGGGTGCCGCGTTTACTCACGGAGGAGCCAAAACGGAACCGACTGACTACTTCAGAGCAGTGTTTGGCCGTGTTCAAACGTAACCCGAAGGAGTTTCTGCGTCGTTTCGTGACCGTGGACGAAACGTGGGTCCACCAATACACCCCGGAAATGAAAGAGCAGTCGAAGCAGTGGATTTAACCGGGTGAACCTGCTCCAAAGAAAGCGAAAACCGTCCCATCGGCTGGAAAGGTCATGGCGACCGTTTTTTGGGATTCGCAGGGTATTATACATATTGACTATTTAGAAAAGGGAAAAACAATAACAGGGCAGTATACTATGCCAATTTATTGAATGAATTTGACGCCGTGTTGAAGGACAAACGACCCCATTTAAAAAAGAAAAAAAGTACTGTTTCATCACGACAACGCCCCGGCTCATTCGTCCAGAGTTGTGACGGCTAAATTAGCACAGTTACGCTACGAAATATTGTCTCACCCCCCGTATTCTCCAGATTTGGCCCCATGCGATTTCTTTTTGTTTCCCAACCTAAAAAAATGGCTCGGTGGCAAGCGATTTGGACCAAATGACGAAGTCATTGCCGCCACAGAGGCCTATTTTAATGACTTTCCAAAATCATACTTTTTGGATGGTTTATTGAAGCTTGAGTATAGGTGGAACAAATGTATAGAGTTAAAAGGTGACTACGTAGAAAAATAAATGCATATATACAAAAAAAAAACGTTTTTTTTTTCCATAAACGGGTACTTATCAAACAGTCCTCGTATACCCTTTCAAACAAAAAAAGAATTTTTGAAATCGGTCCAGCCGTCTTCGAGTAATCGGGGAACATACATAAAAATTACGCCACAAGCATCTTAAACTATATTACAGTTAGGTTGACCAGAGACCTGTATCTCTAGATTATTACCAAAAATAACACTTTCTGTATCATTTGCCCTATTTCTAAAAGGCATCAAAGTATCATTTGACGTAATTTCTTCAATTTCAGTATTTTGAAAATCATTTTCGTTTTGTCCGCTCCGCGTTATGAATATAGTCCTCATTCTGGTTTCATCCTTTATTTTAATATTGTCTGTATTTACAACAGTTTGTTTTTCTGACAATATGGCGACTTCTTTTGATTTTGCATTATTTACAATATCGCTTAAGCTGAATATATCCATGGTTTCATCGTTATGGACATCAATTTCTTCAATTAAATCTGATGTCATATTAGTATAAGATACCATGTCATTTTGTACGTTTTGCAGGTTATAGACAACTGTGGTATCACTGTCTTCTATCATTTCTTCGGGATTAACATTTATAACAGTAACATTGTTGGAATTTACATGTGCATCTGTATGTTCATTGACAGGAGACATTACTTCATCTTCGTCATCTGTCAATATATCACCTAAATCTATAATAACAGTATCAGAGCTTGTCACATTTGACGTTTGTCTTACTAATGTCCTATCCATGTCAGTATCTTCGTCAATATACCACGGAATTTCTTCTTTAATGTGTACTTCAGGAGCTTCGGTCTTCGGTCTAGTGATTTCTGTTTTCAAGGCCGAATTATTGTTTCTATCATCTGCATATACACTTTTTGTGTATCTGTTTCTTACGTAGACAGGGTTTATCAAAAGATTCGTTTCCACACACTTTATCTCACTTTTAACATTACCCATATTAGGTGTTGTATAATTTCCACCGAAAATAATAGTATTTTGTGAATCTTCATCACTATTCACTTCGAAGTTTGAATGATCAGAATTCTCAGCACTTGGGGGTTCATTATGTTCGTCATCGTCACCATCATCACGTATTTCGTTACCTTCATCCATGTGTACGTCTTTTGCATTATCAACTACCAATACATCTGTTTGTATGTCACTTTCTTCATTAGGTACATTATTTTGTACTACATTCTCAGTGTCTATAGTCTGTGGCACATTTTCTTTATTCCCCACAGTAACATCGTCATTCTGCGATTGTTTTGCTTTGTCATTCTCATCTTCATCATCACTAGATAGTATCTCTACTGCTTGCGCTTCATCATCACTATCAGGAACTACAATAACATCAGGAACTATATCCATAGTGATCAAACGAATATTCTCAATCAGATGATGTTGATAACAATGATCTACTAGCTCATGTAGATTGAACAAATTATTGCATTTCTGGCAAACTTGCTTCTGATCGTTTCCGGGACAAATTTTAACATGATTATTAGCTGAATCTTCGAAAACGAAGCACAGACCGCAAAGGCACTTGTAAATAACTTTTTCTATCGCATTATTTCCTTCATCGTTAATTGCTGCAGCTTGGCTTATGACACCAGGTTCACTATTATAAAGCTTATGATTAAATTCTCTGTCTCTTTCGTTATTAAACATAACTATTCTGAAACTTTCATCGCCAGTATGTATTGCCTCGTGATTATCACGAGCTACTTCAGTATTGAAACTCTTTTCACAGACATTACATAAGAAATTGGTCCTAATTCTCACACAAGTATCAAAATTGAGGGCATGATGGGCAACAGTGGATGGTTCTACGAAATTGTCACATTGTCTACATTCATACAGGATGTTTGTGAAAGACTGATTGCCTGATACAACCCTCATTCTGATGCTACGCGTCTCAGCATAGATGCTTCCAGACACAATTCTATCTACAACCTCTTTCTCCGTATTGAAAAAGTTAAACCAATCACTTGTAAGCAGCAGATGATATTTATACTTCAAATATTTGAATGAATTCTTGTTTGTATCTCTGTTTTTATAATGTACGTCTATATGTTTCTCGTAACACATAGGCTCGAATTTTAACTCGCATGTGTCACAAACATTTGTAGCGAACTGTACATCAGGATTTACTATATGTTTTTGAGAATGTTCCACAACGACATCGTATGATGCTGTGGCTATGTTGCAAACTTCACATATGAATATTATATCAATTTCTGTCTGTACATCTGCATAATTTTTATTGGCATCACAGTTTTGATTATTGGCTTGTCTGTCACTAACAGCGCGACTCCTAAATGCTTTCTTATGAATCCTAGAATGCCTCCACGCCTCTTTTTTACTGCCAAACTTCTCATTGCACTTATTACATTTAAATACAACACCCCTCCCAGTATTCGTACGTACATTTTTTTCAGCGATCAAATTACCTTGTTTTTCCCTGTACACGTCAGGATGACTATCCCTAACATGGTTTTCGAAATCTTTGAATCGAAAATTCTTGTTACATATTTTACACAGAACTTCGAATCCATGCATAACCTTCATGTGTTCATCGAATTTCCTTTTATCTACAAAATAACAGTCACACTCTTCACATTTATGCATTTCATCTTTGGCAGCTTCAACAACATTACTATTATTGACACTACCATTATTATTATTGACATGGATTTTGACATGATTGTCAAGATCATCCTTGCTGCTAGCTTTATACCCACACACTTTACACTTATCAACATCATTGCTATGTACAGTATATGCATGTGCGTCCATAGAGTTTGTATTTGTGGTTTCATAGCCACATATGCCGCATCTATGTTGCTGTGTCAGAGAATCATCGAGACGAAAGACCGTCTCATTAACAGAATACCCAAACCGTTCATCGGGGTGAAACTCGTTGTGTATCGACTTGTAGTGCCTGAACAAATTGGTCTTGTTAGCGAGCACTCTGTGACAGATTTGACATTTCAGACCCTCTTTCTGTTTCTTCTTCTGTTCTTCACTTTTGACAGTTCTGAAAAAAAACACTGTTAAGTTTTTCATACAATTGACCGTGCAGCCTAGTGGTCAGAGAACCTGCTGTGAAGCTTGAGGTCCTGGGTTCGATCCCCAGTCGGGGCAGATACTTGTATGATGAATATGAAAGTTTGGTCTGGGATCTTGGTCAAACTTACAAATAAAAAAAAAAGTTTTGAAACTGGTTCACAATTGACAGAGTAATCGGTGTACATACATATAAAAAAAAAACAAAGAAAAAATATAGAACCTCCTCCTTTTTTGGAAGTCGGTTAAGTTTTTGAATTGCTACCAACTCAATGATCCATATTGGTTGGAAATAAAAGACATTATTCATATTATTATTATTACTACCGTGCCCCCAGATTTAAATGCAAAAGAAAAGTATACGAAAATGTCTACTGACCCCGGATCTGACCTGGTGAAGCCTTCAACTTGTAACCTGAGGGAATTCACTAATTGTTTGAGATCATAGACCTCTTGTTGCTGTCTGTCGGCTCCATTTTGAGGTCCCTGGCTTGAGACCCCAGGGTTTCGAGGCTCTTGACTTGAGGATGCTTGATTTTGAGAGCTCTGACTCGTTGAGGCTCTATGATTTTGAGACCCTTGACTCATTGAGGCCCCTTGGCTTCGGCTCTGGGTTGCCGAGCCCCCCTGGTTTTGTTGGCTGGATGAGGTGCCAGGATTTCGAGACCTCTGGCTGGATGAGGTCCTAGGGTATTGGGACATCTGGCTCCAACCGTGTGCTCCATAATGGGACACCTGAGCCGCTGGTAGAAAATCATCATCATTCTCAGAGTCATTCATTATTGGAGCTGTAACTGTAACAAATAAATAAAACATACAACCAAAGAGGAAAAAAAACAGCCAAGAGCATGTCGGACACGCCCAGGATAGAGTTCCTAAGCCATTACGAAAGAAATTCTGGCATATATACCTAATTTAAAGGTATTTTCATCATGTCTATTCAAAACCAGTGTGAGCAGAGCCCTACTCCTAAGCAAACTGTATGCAGTGTGGGGTTGTTTTATATTAGTTACCTACAAAGACAAGCATTAATAAGTTGATCGACTATTACTTGTAAAGCTGTAAAGCCTGCTAAGTATCTCTGATAGTTATCTTTTTAAATTCACTATAATACACTACCACTCTAATTTTTCACATTTCCAAATACTTACCACAGTTTTATATATAGACCTTATTAACTTATTATGAATGACAAACTTATGCAAATGATGTGACTGTAGCGACCCGAGCGCCACACGCCGATGAGGCCGACACGCCGACTGTTCTACATCGCGCTAACGAAGTTTCTCAAATAGGTTGCATAAATACAACTTCCAACTCTCTTCCTTCGGACTTCGGTCCCCAGGCATAACATCTGCCTGGAGAGAGATCTCTCTATTGCGGTCCTCCCAAACTGGTGACCCTCAACATTGGACAAAAAACGCAACCTTCCAAGACCTACGACAATGACGCAGTCTCACAGCAACGCCAAATTACTACACTGTGCACCACTAGCATGTTGCTATATCTCCATGCCTGGTGTCTACAGTGTGCAACCCTCTCCTACACTGCTACGCACTCCGACAAGGATCCAGACTAGCAGCAACTCATCGTCCCCGCCAGCACAGCGGAACAACTCACCGTTTCCGCCAGCACAGCGGAGCAGCTCATCGCTCCCGCCAGCACAGCGGAACAACTCATCGCTTCCGCCAGCACAGCGGAGCAACTCATCGCTCACGCCAGCACAGCGGAACAACTCATCGCTTCCGCCAGCACAGCGGAGCAACTCATCGCTCGCCAACGAGGCTGAGCAAACGTTGCAATTGGCCCTTGCAAGCGCCCTCACGACGCACAGACTGCGCTCCCACACCGACCTCCGGTCTAAAAGGGGGGCTGGTGTAGCGACCCGAGCGCCACACGCCGATGAGGCCGACACGCCGATGAGGCCGACACGCCGACTGTTCTACATCGCGCTAACGAAGTTTCTCAAATAGGTTGCATAAATACAACTTCCAACTCTCTTCCTCCGGACTTCGGTCCCCAGGCATAACATCTGCCTGGAGAGAGATCTCTCTATTGGAGTCCTCCCCAAATGACCTTCACCTATTATTTTATGTATGTATCTACTCTGTTGGTATTCCAAATAAACGAAGAAATTAATAAAGGCAAACATACAACCATCATACCACCCATAGAATGACTAACTAAGACTCGAAAAAGAAAAAAGCTTTATCTGAATGTTTGATCAAACAAAACTGAACTTTAAGTTCTTGCAGTCAGACTTTTATTTTAAAAACCTTGAGGTACAGCTTGAAGTGAGCTTTTTATAAAGAATGACGTTAACTACGTCTTTTACTGACCTTGAAAATTTAATCTGCATATTTTATTTCACCATCTTAAATGTATTGAGTTGAAGTCAAAACAAAATTCTGTATGATCAAAGACAGTCCAAAGTATCTATACCCTATCTAATCTACTTAATGATAATTATCCTAAGAAGATAAACCATATTGCGATGCGGCCGGCCGCCGGCCGGCAACTAAGATTACCACTTACCTTAACTATATTTAAACAGTCAAATATCCATAGATATCACATTAACACCTTCGAAACGGCGAACTAATAAAATATTACGTATCATTCAAGCGAAATATACGCCAAACTATACGAATTAACTGTTTATTATTAATTATTCGTTGAAGTTGAAAGAAAATTAATCGGAACTAATCAGAAGTTCGGTTCGGAACGACTTAGGAACGAAAACGAAACTGAAACTGAACGAAACGAACGACAACGACGTAAATAGCGAAAGTTGCCAGCGTACGAAACAAAAAATCACGTACCCTCCTCACCCACCTGTAAAAATATCGTCGCAAAAAAGTTTTAAAAAATAGAAAATAAAAGGGATAAATTAGCCCTTGTATCCTATGGTTTGTAGATAGTGTTTATTTATGTATTTTTGGACAGTGAGGTGTTTCATTAATTACGAAATAAATAAATTCGTCATTCTATAGTTACGAAAGAAACGCATTGAAAAAAATAATGATGAACAAATAGAAAAACAGATGCTTTCAATTTTTTTTATACGATGAGGAAGGAAAACGAGCAAGTGGGTCACCTGACGGTAAGTAATTACCACTGCCCATAACAGACACCCCTAAGGGCTTACTGTAAATGCATTGCCAACCTAGAGAGCTAAGATGAAATGCCTCTTGTGCCCGTAATTACACCGGCTGTCTTACTCTTCACACCGGAACACAACAGTGCAAGCACTGCTGCTTAGCGGCATGAATTATGCATGTGGATTTCAGATTTTTTTTAAAGCCGCAAAAGTACAAGCTTAATACCGTGGATTGGATACGCCTAATAAATATCCTGTGACAGAAAACAAAGATGTTTTTACTCTAAATTCGTGCGTGTTCGTGTTACGACATGCAACATGCTTACATAATAATGCAATGCTATTGTACGAGGGCTGTTTGATAAGTACCCGTTTTCTAAATATATTAATATCACTTGCCGCAAATAAGTATGCCACCTTCTTAAGCCAATTTTCAGAGGCGGGATAATTAAAAAAAAATGGCATTCTTTTGTTTTTTTTTTCTCATTTGACAACGATTCAGTGAAGGCGTGAACTTAAAATTGTTAAAATGGAGAAAGAACAGTATCGGTCTGTAATTAGATTCTTATTTTTGAAAGGAAAAACATGTGATGAAATAAAAGTAAGAATGCAAGCGGTTTATCATGAATGTGCTCCTTCTATGACAACCGTCAGATATTGGTATAACGAGTTTAAGCGGGGGAGAACAACCATCTTTGATGAGGATCGCCCAGGCCGGCCAGTTGAGGTGACTACAGACGATATGGTTAAGAAAATTGAAAATATCGTTTTAGCCGACCGCCGAATTAAACTTCGAGAAATCGTTGATGCTGTAAACGTTTCAATCGAGAGGGTACAACACATATTAGAAGAAAAATTGGGTATGAAGAAAGTATCGGCGAGGTGGGTGCCGCGTTTACTCACGGAGGAGCCAAAACGGAACCGACTGACTACTTCGGAGCAGTGTTTGGCCGTGTTCAAACGTAACCCGAAGGAGTTTCTGCGTCGTTTCGTGACCGTGGACGAAACGTGGGTCCACCAATACACCCCGGAAATGAAAGAGCAGTCGAAGCAGTGGATTTAACCGGGTGAACCTGCTCCAAAGAAAGCGAAAACCGTCCCATCGGCTGGAAAGGTCATGGCGACCGTTTTTTGGGATTCGCAGGGTATTATACATATTGACTATTTAGAAAAGGGAAAAACAATAACAGGGCAGTATACTATGCCAATTTATTGGATGAATTTGACGCCGTGTTGAAGGACAAACGACCCCATTTAAAAAAGAAAAAAAGTACTGTTTCATCACGACAACCCCCCGGCTCATTCGTCCAGAGTTGTGACGGCTAAATTAGCACAGTTACGATACGAACTATATTCTCACCTCCCGTATTCTCCAGACTTGGCCCCATGCGATTTCTTTTTGTTTCCCAACCTAAAAAAATGGCTCGGTGGCAAACGATTTGGATCAAATGACGAAGTCATTGCCACCACAGAGGCCTATTTTAATGACTTTCCAAAATCATACTTTTTGGATGGTTTATTGAAGCTTGAGTATAGGTGGAACAAATGTATAGAGTTAAAAGGTGACTACGTAGAAAAATAAATGCATATACAGTGAAACTTGGTTAAGTGGGACCTGGATAAGTGAGAAACCTACATAACTCGAACCAATGCTGAGGTCCCAACACTTTGGCACTGAATTACCTCTGTTAGTGGGACAAGGTAAGCCTCTATATCTGGGATTTGTTATTTCGATTTATCATCATAGTTACCTCTATAACTGAGACAGCGAGCAAATTTTATATGCATAAACCTCTGTAACTGAGATAACATTGTTTGTTTACTGATTCTTATTCTATTCACAAATTCCACACGTAATTCCAAGTACGTAAGTAATTTTGAGCTTCAATTACATACCTTCAGTTTTAGTTTCGCTTTACTATCATACAGATATTTATTTGAATAATGCCAAAACGAAAGCTACAATCGTTATCATTACGTGAAAAACTGAAGTTAATATCCGTTTATGAAAGTGGGAAGACACGCGAAGAAGTTTGTGCCGAATTTAATGTGCCAAAATCTACTCTTTGTAGTTATTTTATTTAATGATCGCACCTGTATAACTGAAATAACCTGTATTCTCACCTCTATTAATGGAACCCTCTGTAAATGAGACAGATATTTATTTAAACCTGTATATCTGAGACACTGGGTAAGTGGAATACCTCTATAAGTGAAACGACATTGCAGGTCCCTTGATGTCTCACTTAACCAGGTTTCACTGTATACAAAAAAAATGTTTTTTTTTCCATAAACGGGTACTTATCAAACAGCCCTCGTATGTAGTCGTTGTTCACTGATTAATTAATGCTTAGATCAGAAAATAAGTCAGTCTTTTTTTAATAACTGTCTCAAAAATGTTATAATTATAAGTTTGACGTCTGTTTCTGAGAGTCTGTGTTTTTTTGTGACACCGTAGCTCCAAAATGGATGGAACGATTTGGAATCTTCTTTTATTAAAATCGATTCAGCCGTTTTTGAAATATTGAACTTTGAAATGAAAGTGTCGGGGTTCTTTCAACATTTCTAAGTTAGCTGGGTTATGCGTATCTATTGCAAAATAAAATAAAGAAACACTTTTAAAATAAATTGCCCATGGGGTTGACTGTCAACAAAATCGTGCTCACTTTGAAATTTTCAGCGATGTTAAGAAACTGCTATAACTATAGCAACCCTGACCATTGCTAATGCCTAAAAGGCCCGGTATAACTCAGGTTGACCAACACCTGGTATCGAACATATCTCTTTAATCTGTGGTATCGAATTAAAAAATAATGTGCTGTCACCACCCACCATACTACGGAATTCGAAAATCGAAGTTCATATCGTATCTTCTCGCTCACTCTCGTGTTAAATGACATTAGCTTGAAAGGGACGGCACGATACAAAGTTCGAATTTTGCACTTCGTAGTCGGGGGGGGGGGTGCCACAGACTATCCAGAGAACTGTCAACTCTCTAATAATACTTTTAGTCTCTTTAGTGCATGTCAGGGGGAGAAAAGTTACCTGTATTTGACAGTTGAAGTTTTAAGCTGCGCCATCTCTTACCTGTGTAAGGCAAATTTTTAGTAGTTAGTGCGTTAATCATTGCTGTCGGTTTAAAAAACATACGGTTTTTTTTTTCATTATATATTGCAAAATTTCATGAAAAAATATCGAACCGAAGGCTTGTAATTTTCAGTCACAAATTATTGCTTGTACTTCTGTTAAAAAATTTGCAAAATTTATCATCATGCAAAGAAGAAAAAAAAAACGGTTTTTGGTACACCTACTACATCCCTTCAAAATTTTCGTACTCAAGTGAACGTCATACAGCATGTAGCTCACAGAGTACCTTTTTATAACTGAGATAGAGATGTCACTTCAACGTTTCGCACACAGCGACATCTGGTGCCTTGTGACGGCAAAATATGCGATGACGTCATTGACGTCTAGTTTCCTTAATGTTAAAATAATTTACTTTGAGCAATTGCTATTACACCATGTTCTATTATGTACATTAGAACATGGTGTAATAGAAATTGCCCAATTTCCCGTTTTGATGAATTTGATAATTATTCAGTGCCTTATTTTTTACACATTTTCTTTTTATCAGGCAATCAAACTCCGATTTTTTTTTTAATTCATCCCATAAGGGATAGGCAAAGGAACTGAGTCCATACAGCCACGTCTGATGTGTTTTGTAAATTTCTGTATATTAAAGTCCTGTCACCGTCAGAGTTGTGTCAGTCTGTCCTAGTCACGTCCTGTCAGCTGCTCATGCCTTCCGTAAAGCGATAGTGTACTTTACGGCAAGCTACGGCGAGCAGCAGCCGGCGGATATTTGGGGGTCACAAACAGAGGGAATACGCGTTTTCACTTGAATTCTTCATTTGCTGGGCACTGTCACGTTAATTTGTTGTATAACCCACTATCTTTATTATCCACCAAACAACATTAAGCACAGAAACTAAGATTCAATTAACGACACGATCCACTCTCATCGGTTTCCCGCCAAATTCCCAAACTCCAATTTAGACATTGTATTGATTCAGGCGTAACTTTGCGGGGGTCCATGTTACAAGTAACGGATTAAATTAATTTGCTCCTCCACGAAGTAGTGCAGTATAGTCTTGCAAAATAGCCTCGTCTGCGCTGAGTATTTATTTTCATGCACTAATTTTCCCGCCCTCCCTCAGCAAATTAAAAATAAAATAATCAACGCAAACGCTGCTAAGCCCACAGCCAAAACTACCACCACCAGTAAAACAGTACCGGACACGTGTTTCGCCTCTCTCCGAGGCATCCTCAGCGGACGTCGTCGATGTTGACACCTCGACCGTCAGTCGAAGAATGAGCTTGTTCATCTCGAGTCTTCTCACACACGGGGTGTGGGGGGGACTTTTCAGGGCTCCCTGCCCTTTAAGTCGGCTTCATGCGCGCCCCATAACAATGGGACGGTCTCTTTGTGCCATCTTGTGGCTTGGCCTCTGCGGCTTTTACCCGATTAGCCTATCTTTATCGTTTCGGTTGGGATGCCTGTCTGCGGCTTCTATCCCGTTTTGCCTATCTGCGGCATGACGGGATCGTTGGCATTTCAGCGGCTTTGAGGTTGCCTGTCGTCACCACGAACAGGAGACTCATCGCGGGGCACCAGCTCTCTGGGCTGAGCCAGTGCGCGGCGATCCGGGGGGCGCGCGTGGAGCGGCGCGATCCCCTGAAGCGACGGGAAGCTGGAGTTGTCGGCGCGGTCGAACATGACGCGCGCGAGGTGGCCGATGAACTCGTCCAGACTCTGCCAGCGGAGGCTGCGACGGATGTCCTCGTTGCGCACGAAGCGGGGAGCGGCGACGATGGTGCGCAGGGACTGGGACTCCTGCACACGAAGACGTCTACGGTTGGACTCGGCCACTAACGCGTACCAGGCTGGTGCCGCGTATGTGAGCCGGGACCGCACGTACGTCTTGTAGATCCCCAGCTTGGTGCGCACGGGGAGGTTGCTGGCGAGTACTGGACGGAGGCAGGTGCGCGCGTAGTTGGCGCGCTGTACGACTTCGGCGACATGGTGCTTCATAGTGAGTCTCTTGTCAATGAAGACACCCAGGTAATTTACGGTGCCTGACCAGGGCACCTCCTGACCGTGCAGACGGAGTGGCAGCGGAGGGTTCTTCTGTCCCATGGCGATGGCCTGTGTCTTCCCTACATTCACCGACAGTCTCCATCGGGAGAGCCAGTCGGGAAGGGCGTCAAGACAATGAGCTTGTTCAGAACGGCTGGCCGTATTTATACCCTCACTACCCCCATTATTATTACTTAATGACATCCGCAACAACGGTGATGACGCAACATTCAATTGTTCATTGACAATTAAACCCCTCCTGTTGTACCTAATTATCTCCATCTGTTCCAAAACACTCAAACGCAACCCTTTTTTGCAAACATGCAGAATATCATAACAATGTGACTCGGATAACTCATGATTAAATTCTAATAAATGTTTGGCAAAATTGGATCTTTCTGGATGTTTATGCCTAAATGATGAGACATGCTCCTTGTATCGTGTTGCAAAATTACGACCGGTCTGCCCTACATACACTTTTCCGCAAGTGTCACACGTGAGCCTATAGACACCCGACTTCTTCCCATCATCCACGCTTTCCTTGCCATTACAAAGACGAGAGCGTAATGTGTTATTAGTCTTAAAAGCTACATTTACGTTATTGGACTTCAAAATTCTGTAAACCTTTTCTGATAACGGGCCCACATAAGTAATACTTGCTTTATATTTATCAATAGATTGAGAAGAAGGTGCAGAATACGTAGGTTGTTAACTAAACGCCTCCGCTTGTTCCGGAGTAAACTGTCAGCTATTGATTTACTGTAGCCATTACAAACCGCAATTTGATAAATAGTACTAAGTTCTGAATCATGATGTTCCTTAGACATAGGGACTGTCACCAACCTGTGGATATAACAATTAAAAGCAGCCATCTTATGCAGCCAAGGATGAGTAGAAGATGCCGGAATCACCGTATCTGTATGCGTAGGCTTACGGTAAATTTTAAACTGATGTCCATTATTCGTTTACGTTATAGTCAAGTCCAGAAAATTTTGTAAATTATCCTGTTCTAGTTCCCTCTTAAACCTAATCCTCGGGTGTTTGTTATTAAGGTCATTAATAAATATGTCCAGCTCCCCCAAACTTCCCGTCCAACACAGAATCAAGTCATCAACGTACCTATAATAACAAAGCAAATTACTATTACCTACAATGTGCTGCACCTCAAAATGATCCATAAATATATCCGCCATCAATGGACTAAGAGGAGAACCCATTGCCAACCACGGTGTTATAACTTGGAACAAAATGTACACTTCGTTGTCCAGCTAATATCAGTAGTCACTCAAGTTACATTGTATAGTACTTACTTAAGTAATATTCTATTTGGTTGGGTTATAGACATGAAGTTGTCACACGTCGATAGGTGGTGCTAATATCAATATAGTTTATATTGGAGTTTTAAATTTTGGAATAAATATTTTATTTTCGCTTAAGAAATGCTTTCATTCATCCTTCCTTGTTTAAAAATGCGTTTATGCTAATTAATTATTTTGTGAATACTGGTAACATCGACCTTTTTTAATTATAGTAATGTCTTATCTAATCTACACGCATCAGTTTTTCTTACGCTAAAATATTATATAGAATATTCTATGGACACTGGTTGAGTTAACGTATCATATCTGCAAGTAAACCCTAATAAAATGGGGCGAAAACTCAGATTTTTAATAATTCAGGAGGTTTTGATATTTATTTTCATTTTTTTTATTTACTAAAAACAACGTACAGTGAAGGTATAAGTGGAACGGAACGAGTGAATAATGGCCGCGATTATCTCTCTAATCTGTGGTTTTTTACATTCACCGGGTGTCTAAGTTGGAGTTGGAATGCCTGATAAAAAGAAAATATGTAAAAAATAAAGCACTGAATAATTATCAAATTCATCAAAACGGGAAATTGGGCAATTTCGATTACACCATGTTCTAATGTATATAATAGAACATGGTGTAATAGCAATTGCTTAAAGTAAATTATTTTAACATTTAGGAAACTAGACGTCAATGACGTCATCGCATATTTTGCCGTCACAAAACACCAGATGTCGCTGTGTGCGAAACGTTGAAGTGACATCTCTATCTCAGTTATAAAAAGGTACTCTGTGTCTATAACCCAACCAAATAGAATATTACTTCAGTATATACTATACAATGTAACTTGAGTGAGTAGTGAAATTAGCTGGACAACGAAGTGTACATTTTGTTCTATGTTATACCACCGTGATGTAGCTGATGCAGCGCCCAGCGGCTTTCTGTTTTTTAGAAAATGCGCAGTGTTTAACTGTTATTTCGTTAATTGTCCACTAGTAAATACGTAGAGTCGATTATCAGCTCCTCCGTTTTATCAGTGTCAGTTCGTGTGTATTGGACGTTGCGGCGAAAATTCGGACGCTTTAGTTACAATCTTTCTGTGTTGTTTCAGTTATTTATTGCGATATCAGATGCTTGTGATTTATGCTATTGTTAGTTGTTGCGATTTTGGATACTTTAAATGTATAATTTACGAAATAAACGATTTTGAATTTTTCATAATGCCTAATTTAATAAGAGTGTGTACACATAATTCGCGCGCGTGTCAGAGTTTGCGCGCGTGTGTGTGTTATGAAATCTGGGGGACGACTACAAAATTCGAAGTTCGTATCGTATCGTCCCGCTCGCTCTCGTATTAAATCATATTAGCGTGAGTGGGACGGCACGACACGAAGTTCGAATTTTGCACTTCATAGTTTAGGGTCTGTTCTGTCGACTATCACAGATAAAAGATGGCATTGCTGTAGATGCTGGTTGAGGGTGACATTTTTTTCCGCTGAGAAAAAAGTAAAATCTAAAAAAAATTAAGGCAAAGTAGAGAGTTTTCGTAGAAAGAGGGCCATTTATTTACTGCCCCCCTACCACGAAGTGCAAAATTCGAACTTCGTATCATGCCGTCCCGCTAAAGCTAATATTATTTATTACGAGAGTGAGCGGGACGACACGATACGAACTTCGTAGTAGTCCCTCTGTTTAATGTCGAATCTAGATGCGTCAATAAATGAAATAAATAAAAAAACTCAACAGTTCAATTCGTTTATTTCGTTTCAAATTATATTATGTCTTCAGGTTAATATCACACGTTAACTGTATTAGTTACGAGTACAAAACTTTATACAGATAATGACCAAATAATAGTAGCTTTGTTTTAAATAGACAGTGTGCTTGTGAGTTTTTTTTTAACCGGAGACCAATTTAAAAAAAAGTTAAAAGTAACCATTCGTGAAAGAAGGATGCAAGTGACTTGAAATTAACTCTTCTTTTTTTCATGTATGGTGCGATTTCCATTGTTATTTTTGTTTTCGGAATACAAAAATAAACGGAATATAAAAATGGCTTAAATTATATAACAGTAATGCAGTTGGAATAGCGCGCATATTTGAATAGACAAATAAGCTACAGAGCACGGTACATGTAACATTTTTTTTTGGCCTGGGAATCGATTTTTGAATCTCACCTCGTGACTAAATTCTCACCCATGACTTTGATATCACTATTTGCCAAAAGTCTTATTTTGAATGTCACACCCGTCTACTGACATGCAGCTAATTTGCTTAATTTCTGTCATAGACAAGAGAGTCAAGATAGTGGATTAAGGTTAGCTGCCTCTGCCAGTGGTCAAGAAGTCGCTCAGTGATCTCGTTTACGAGGGGGTGGGGGCATTCGTATGTGATATCACGGGCATGAGAATTTTAGTCACCGGTGAGATTAAAAAATACGTACTTTTAGAAATCACTGAATTTAGTCATCATGTGAGATTCAAAAATCGACGCCCTGGTTGCAGATACCTTTATGCAATACAATACATGTAACAACAAAGAGAAGTCAGGGTTGCCAATTTTAGAGATTTTTTCCCCAGGTTTAGTAGAAAATACGGGTGACTTTATTTTAGAAATTATTTATACATAAAATTAGTTTAGGGAATAAACATTTAATACTTACAATATTTTTTCATGCGGAAGTTAACTGCACAAGTGTTTTTATAAGTAGGTAGCTTTCTACAGTGACAGTACGAATTGTTAGCCTTAAAAATTAGGCCTTTGCCCAACTGTGGGCGGATATGGGCTGCACTGCATAGAGTTTTAGTTAAGTAGTGAAATTAGTGAATTTTCCCTAATAAAATATACAAGGAATGATGACGCAAAAAAAATACTACATGATTCGAACCCATGTCATCGACCTCCGTACCTAATTCTAAAAAAAGCTACATTTTTCTACAGTTAAGAGATTGTGTACTTTATAAAATACCCTGTCAAACTGTAAAAAGCTACATTAGTTACCTTTTTGTAACACAACTTTCGGTAGTTAATATAAAAAAAAACTGCTTCTATTGTTATTTAGGTACTTAACTCATTTTTGACAAGATGACTAGTCATGCCATTTAATTTCTTGACTATTCTGTCAGACTACACCATAAGACTGATTGTTTTAAATAACTGTATGATACATAATTTTATGTTTTATGTCAAATTTGTGTCAAAAGAAAATGTCACAATCTTTAAAACACCGAATTCAACTTCTAATAATCCGAAATAACAATAATATAAAAACAAATTGAACATAAGACCTATCTTTTTAAAATCTCATTTTAAGTAGCCCCAAATTAACATTTTTTTTATTCAATTTCTGTTTTACTGCCATTTTGCTATTTTCCTAACGAATTGCCCCCCTCCTGCGAAGTGCAAAATTCAAACTTCGTGTCGTGCCGTCCCGCTCAAGCTAATATTATTTAATACGAGTGAGCGGGACGATACGATACGAACTTCAATTTTCGAATTTCGTAGTAGTCCCTCTGATTTCTTCGATTATTTGTAACAAAAAACGTATGCACGCTGTTTGATACGCCATGTGAACTGTTCATGTACAGTCATCAGCAATAGTTGCTAAGCAACCGAAGCGGTCACAATGATCTGCAGAAGCCCTTATGTCTATAACAATAAATAAAATAATAATAAATACCATAGGACAAATTGACAACAATTGACCTAGTCCCGAACTAGGCAAAGCCTGTACTATGGGTACTAGACAACGGATAAACATACTTACATAGATAAATACATACTTATATACATATTAAAGACTCGAGAACAAATATTCGTATTCATCATACAAACATCTGCCCCGACCGGGATTCGAACCCGGGACCTCAAGCTTCATAGTCAGGGTCTCTAACCACTGGGCTATTCGGTCGTCAAAATAGAGAAATAGAGCCATGCTTAGATCATTGTGACCGCTTCGGTTGCTTAGCTACTTCTGCTGCTGATTACATAAAGGAGAAACATCCCCTATTTTTAATTTCCTCATAATACAGTTAGTGTTGTCAAAATTATTTGAGGCAACACTTTTATCAAGAAGTTCACAGTTTAACAAATATTCCATTGTTTTATAATAACGTGATAAAAACTCAGAAGCCGTCTGTTATAATAACAATGATTTATATAAATATTGTATTGATTCAGGCGTAACTTTGCGGGGGTCCATGTTACAAGTAACGGATTAAATTAATTTGCTCCTCCGCGAAGTAGTGCAGTATAGTCTTGCAATGGCCTCGTCTGCGCTGAGTATTTATTTTCATGCACTAATTTTCCCGCCCTCCCTCCGCAAATTAAAAATAAAATAATCAACGCAAACGCTACTAAGCCCACAGCCAAAACTACCACCACCAGTATAGTAGTACCGGACACGTGTTTCGCCTCTCTCCGAGGCATCCTCAGCGGACGTCGAAGAATGATTTATATCTTTAAATGATACAGTAGATTAAGTTCTCCAATGTCTAAACAGACAATGTTTCACAAATATTAAGCAGTACTTATACATTCAATTATAGCAAAAAGACACAGAAAATGAATTTTTTTTGGGCTAGTGTCATGAAAAATTCTATTTAAGAAATTATAAGATATCAAAAAATGTTGGACACATTTTTTTCTTTTGTCAATTAAACTGTAGTGCAATGAAGTTTCGCGTGCAATCCAGTCACGAACTTTGACGCTCTCTGTCAATTTGTATTTATTTAATAAAGTAAAAAATACATGTCCAATATTTTTTTTCATAATGTAACTGACAAAGTCATCAACTTATATCTATCCAAGACACATCTCTAACAAGAAAAACTTGATATATCATGATAGATTTTAACACTTTAAGCAATTAAAAAAATATATCTCGACTGTCATTTCTAGGTCGGGTCAGCGTCAAATGTTGCTCATCAGTTTTGTGTCATACGTGATTGACAAGCGTGTTATTGCGACAAGGTACAAAAGTAATCTTCAAAAGTAAACTTTTGAAGCTGTACATGCCAATCCTAGTCATCTAGATCCTGTGATAGAACTATCTTTAATGCAAACTATCCAGTTGTGTGCGACATAAGAAAGGCTAGAGTTCACATCAGTTCGCACTTCATCAAATGAGTTCACATCAGTTCACACTTCATCAAATGAGTTCACATCAGTTCACACTTCATCAAATGAGTTCACATCAGTTCACACTTTATCAAATCTCGCTGCAGCCATTGGTGAACTATACAATACATAATTGCATGTTGTGCGATCTTTAATTGAATGTACATTTTTTTTCTCTTAAAACTATTTTGCGCTTTGATTCTCATACCAAGTATTGCTAAATTAAAAACCTTAATCTTTGTGTATCTAGCTGTTCCTTTTGCAGTGGACGTCTAAAGTGTTATTCTATGGAACTTGCTAACTATGTTAACAAACCGCCATAGTAAATTCATCATTCAGAGTAGCGATTTATGAGTCGACCCTTTTCCAACTCGGATAACTCGAGTTGATTCGGAACGTTGATCCGAATCAGAATACGAGTTGACTCGACTCGGATCAACCGGATCGCGTTCGCCCAATCCGCGAGTCGGCGAGTCGAGTCGAGTTCGGCGTATTCGAGTTGGCATGGCTCGGCCCGTATACGAGTCACCGAGTTGGCGACTCGCATAACTCGCATTCGCATTCATATCAAGCGGAGTCGATCGAGTTGGGTGCGCGTTGCGGTTGCGCGATTCGAACCGCCGAGTGGATCCGGCAAGTCGAGTTGATTCGAATTGCGAAGGAACTTGATTCGAATCAACTCGCATAGCGTCTGATTCGAATGATTCGAATCGGACAACTCGACTCGCCCATCGCTAATTCAGAGACAATTTCAGTATGGCGGTTTGTTTACATAGTTAGCAAGTCATGATCTCAGTAGGAGTATCTTTTTGTATTTTTTCTCCCAATTTTTTATTTTTATTTTTTCGAAAGGGCGCGTTGTTTTCGGTTTACGAAGTAATCGCATAGATGGCGCTAGTCACTGCAAAAAGTGATAAAAACAAGCTAAGATTTGAATACATGGAAAAAATTCAGCCTTTCCTCTATGTCCAGCCGTGGTGTAAGGGAAAAGCACACGACCCGGAGTGTCGAGGATCCAGGTTCGATTCCCGGGGTTGGCATTTTTCTGGTTTTTTTCTGTGTATTCATGTTTCAGTGAGTTTATAAAAAATATAATAGTTAGCAAGTTCCATAGATAGAATGACAGTATAACACTTCTGTCACAGACGTGGAACTTAATACTAGACAAAGGCAACAGCTAGAAACCGAAGATCGCCAATGATTATCAGTTAAGTAGTAGGTGAAGTATCTCTCTTTCTAACTTAACACAGAAGAGAGAGACAGAATTCTTTGTTATTTAGTTAATAGTATTTAGTGATTGCATTTTACAACTTTACGTTACTAACTGTCGTAATCATAGACGCCTATTAACTGTTTAAATTTAATTTTTCTTTTATATACTCACGGGCACAATTAATTGCCCCCTGTTTTTTTACTATTTATTCTAAAAGTACTCTTTATTTAAATAACAAATTAATAATAAACATTGACATTAATCAAGGAAAAAATGGGGGACGATCAATTTTGCCTGAGTATATTTCGGTAGTGCAAGATTCAGTATCATTATTAAATGTTAATAGACGTTTATGAGTGCAGCGGCAAAACCGCTTTCTTGTTAATGGTGCATTTATATTTACAATGTGAAAAATGTGTACAGTTCGATAAAGAAACAAAAATCAAAGTTTTATAAAGAGTGTACTTAAAACTAATGGTTGACTTACACGGGCAATTTTTTTAGGCAGTAATTGCCAGTCAATCCTACTGATTCTATCAGTCAATCAATCTGGCTGATTCGGTAACATGTTTATTTAATTTGGTTAAATCAATCAATCCGGCTAATCTAGACATTTTAATTTTATTTTATTTACTTAATCATAATTTAATTTGTTTAAACTCTTCACGATTTCAGTATAAATTGTCGTAACTTGACAAAGTACAATTATGATGTAATTTGTATTGAAAAAAAAAAAAAAAAAAATTGCTCCATATCAATGCTTTTAAGCGATAAGACCGCCCATTGTCTACCATACCTGTTATTCTATTATCTCCTTGTAATGTTTTGTGGTTTTCAATAAAGAATATTTGTATTGTATTGTACTGTGCCTGTATTGTCTGTATACCTAATGGATTCAATAATTTAGTTTTTTACATAATTTCGATGCAAACTCAGGCGGTTTGTGCAAGAATACAAAACCAAACAAGTGAAAGTGACATTTGGTGTTATTTTTTTTACATTTTGCACATTGTTTGAAAATACAGTCAAAAATAATAGAAACGGGCGAGTCCTTGCAAACTTGGACAGCTACGCCATTATTCATAAACGTCACTCAAGCCTCCATTGGTTAAAGTAAGTTCTGTCTCCTTCTGACTAACGGAAATGTTAATGTGACAAAAAAGGACAGACGAACTTTAACCGCATTTTAGTTAATACAGGTTTATGAATAATAGAGCTAGAGTCTGGCTGGCTACGGAAAGTTGACCTTGCAAAAAGGCGGCAATTTTTAAGTCTTGTGCTGGCAACACTATGTACACAAAGGACTTACAGTTTTGATACTTTAACATTTTCATTTTCCCTTAATTAGTAGTTTAAATTTTAATACAGGCGTTATACTACTCACGAAGTGCAGACGCGGGAAGTAACATTCGTATTCATCACACAAACATCTGGCCCGACCGGGGACCGCACCCGGGACCTCAAGCTTCATAGTCAGGGTCTCTAACCACTAGGCTATCCCGTCGTCGGTAAATATTAGGGTCAACTTTCGATAGTTAGACTTCCCGTTTTCGTAGTTCTTGAGTGTACTTAGTAATTACTTTACAACGGACCTTATAATTAATACATAAAAAAACGCTTATAAACTAAAAAAAAATGGACAAAATTTTCGACTCTCTAATACCGTCAGTTTATCAAAATAATACTTATAATATAATGAAATAATAATAATATAATGAAATTTGTTGTCAATGGCAATTGGTAACAATTTCGACATATTTCTATATCTAATACAAAACTGTCCGACATAGGAAAATAAACGGACCACTCACTCATCCTGCCGCTAAGCAGCAGTGCTTGCATTGTTGTGTCCTAACTAACTGATTAATAAAATTATATTCATTAAAGATGTAACTGCAAAGTAATACGGTATAATCGTCCCACGATAACTCTGCATAAGATATTAATTGGCAACCCAGAAAAATCACGCTGTGGTAATACTTTTTTCATGTCACTCAGACATTTCTTTAATTAAAAATAATAATGATATGAGTACGGTAAAAAAAATCTAGAAAACGAAATACGAGAGGTATTTTAACGGTGGATGGTGAATGAATGATGACCTGTTTAATATTTAATCTAATCAAAAGTTCAAAACGTGTTGTTTGACTATAAATCAGTGATGCCATAAACAAACTTAAGATTTCTACTGTTGTTTGTTCGTTGCAGAGTTATCGTTGGACGGCTATAGTTGGCTACGCTGTCAAACCAGCAACGTTTGAAATGTCAAAACGATAGCTCAGTATGTATGAAGTTTGTATTGAATTATTACAACTGTGTCGTTATATTTTTTAGTGATCTAACTGCTTTCTTATTTTGGTTTTCGATAACTTTAAACACCTCTAAATTTCAGTAAGCGAGGCATCGATGTTTTACGAGGTTGGTAGGACCTTGTACGGATCGCTACCACCATCTTACAAATCTTGCCGCTAAGCAGCAGTGCTTGCATTGTTGTGTTCCCGCCTGGAGAGCCGGTGTAATTACGGGCACAAGAGGCAGTGGTGATCACTTACCATCAGATGACCCGCTTGCTCGTTTGACTCACTCTTTCAATGAAATAAATAAGAATCTGACTTTAGAAACTTCGGTAGCGCGATGCAGAACAGTGATTGTAAGCATGACGTCACAAGGGCTGGCTACTCAATCGTCATAGCAGTTTATCTATTACATGACTAGAGGGCGAAACAAGTCGGGCAATACAGGAAATACATACGTGAGTGTCATGTTTATTTTACTACACGAAGGGTACACGGAAAGAACATGTCTCGTCACTTTTTTTTAAAAACTAGATTTTAATCTCAAAATGTAGAGCACTCAATAGACTATAGGTTATCACTCAGTTACAGATACAAATATTTATAGTGTCATTCTATGGAACTTGCTAACTATGTTAAACAAACCGCCACAGTAAATTCATCATTCAGAGACAATTTCAGTATGGCGGTTTGTTTACATACATAAATAAACATCATGGGACAAATTGACACCAATTGACCTAGTCCCAAACTAGGCAAAGCCTGTACATACTTATATAGATAAATACATACTTAAATACATAGTTAGCAAGTTCCATAGAATGACACTTATGTATAGGTCAAGGACGATAAAACCAAGAGGACTGCCAATGGCCATACAATGTCGCGTTCCTGTAAAATAATGAGCCTGCTGAAGCTAGTTTCACTATAGAGAGGTCTCTGTACCATTAATTTTGTATGACACTTAGACCTCTGGCTAACACAATAGCGCCATCTTTGAACTGAAAGAAAAAACGAATTTAGATGGCGCTATTGTGTTAGCCAGAGGTCTAAATGTCATACCAAATGAGTGGTACAGAGACCCCTTCGTAGTAAAACTAGCTACAGCAGGCTTATTATTTCAAAGGAACGCGACATCGTACAGACTCTGGCAGTCCTCTTGGTTTTATGGTCCTTGGTATAAGCAAAGCGAAAAGTTCTTAATTAGATCATGCAAAAATCAATCTTATGTCAAGGTCATAAACACTTTTGACATGTAAAAACATTTCTCAACTCAACTAGAACTTGTCTTTTTCATCGCTTTAAAAAAAGATGTATACTTGCGATAATTACATCGTGCCGTGATAGCCTAATGGCATGACCTATGGTCTCTCAAGCAGAGTGTCGTGGGTTCAAATCCCGGTTCGCACCTCCGAGTATTTCGGAATTTATGTGCGGAATTACATTTGTAATTTATCATGAGCTTTTCGGTGAAGGAGAACATCGCGAGGACACCTGCACACACCTGCGAAGCAATTCAATGGTGTGTGTCAAGTTCCCAATCCGCACTGGGCCCGCGTGGGAACTATAGCCCAATCCCTCTCATTCTGAGAGGAGCCCTGTGCCCAGCAGTGGGACGTAAAAAAGGCTGGTGATGATGATGATGATGATTACATCGTTCCAAACTTTCAAATAACTCAAACAGTTGCTAAGGTGACTAGACTTGTTACTCTCGTGTGTTTCATATCATATCACTTCTACTATTTATGATTCAATATCCTACCTACTTTTAAGTACATTTGAATACGTATTTTGAATACTTTTTTTTTAAATAATACTTTACAAGAATGTCAGAAGCATCTCTTAGTCCACATAACTGTATCGGGATAGAAGGAGAGCACATAGATTCGTATGGGAACCGAGCGTGTGACATTTTGCGTTGGTATTTTGACGCCACGAGTGTAACTTAGTGAGGAAAGCAGCTTCAGCTTTTGTGGTGGTGTTTGAACAGGTAACTGTTAAACAACAAGGCGTTTGGTTTTTAAACTGCGAGCCAAAGAGAGGGGTGTTAAGTTTGACATGTGTATCTGTGAATCTGTGGCATAATAACTCCCAAACGGATGGACCGATTTCGATTTGTTTCTAAAACACTTTAACTTTTTTTTTTCTCTATTTTCTAATGATACAGTGAGATTTCTTTGTGTAAATCATCTGTGGTAACATATTGTAAGAGCTAATGTAACTTGTTTTTAGAAAAAATGACTTCGTGCCAAGTTTCTTGCGGCGCATTCTTCTCGGCAATCATGGTCTTTCCGAAAGCGCTGGTAGACTCAAAAAAATGACGTGTAAAAGAGCATTCAACTGCCTATTTGCTGAACAAAATTCTGAATTTTGAATTATGATGCGGTTTTTTTTAATCGAAAACTAGTTTAATCGAGATGGTTCTTAGCTAAGTTTGATTAACATCGGTTCACACGTTATTGAACTTTGAAATGGCAATGTCGGGGGTTTTCAACTTTTCTAAGTTGGTTAGGTTATTGAAAACCTGGCCTCTATTTCACCAACTTTACAATTGTCAGATTTCAATGACAATCCGGTGTCAACTGCCGACCTGAAGAGCTTTTGTTTTAGCGCGCTTCATATTGTCAAAGAAATGTAGTTCGAATTGTCATATAGGTAAAACTGACAATTGTAAAGATGGTGAAATAGCGGCCTGCTGTCGCGCTGAAAGCGGTCGGCGGCTGGAACGCGTTGAGGTTCTCAGCCCTTCTTTTCGGCACGCGATCTACATACACTTTCCTTCAATCCCGAAATAGTTCTGTGGTTTAATATAACCGGAGCCTTGGAAACAAGGATATCGCATGAACTTTTGCTTGTAACACAAAGACCGTGACGTCATTAAAAAAGGAATATGGCGGACGTCAAAATACATAATCTAATGAGAATTGCATTCTATTTAACACAAGTCGAACAGAATCCGCAAAGAAATTACAAATAAAAGCAATAACAATTGATTGCACTTAAATAATTAAAAAAAAAAAAAACGGATCACTCACGAATTGCTACCGTGCATTTGTTTTGTACCTTTTTTCTGTTTTGTTTATTATGTGGTGCTCAATAAGGAGTTATTGTATTGTATTGTATTGTATTGCTGTTCGGTTCACCGCGAGCGCAAGCACTGCTTGAAAAAGGCCGGAGACGTGTGGCAAAACTACTATTTCCGTGAGTGATCCGTTTTTTACTGACTAATTGGATGTATTCATCACAAAAACTCTTATTTAGACTTCAAAAGTCATAGTCATATTGTATGCACGTTTCTTCTTAAATTTAAAACAATGTTCGTATTAATTTTCGTAATATGTTGATAGTTTTCTACGCGAAATAAACGTACTTTCGCGTTTGTCTACTCATCTTAGTCATGTTAGCGCATAGTTCTTGATCTCTGAAAAAAAAAAAAATCGGCCAATTGCGAGTGGGACTTCCGTACGAAGGTTTTTCCCGCTTTTCCCCAGTGTTTTAAAGTGTCCAGTGTAAGCAGAGCCCTGCTCCTAAGCAAAATGTACGCAGTGTGGGGTCAACTTATATTGGTCTCCGAAATCTACAGACAGACACAAAAATTTCAAATTTTCAGATTTTTCTGAGTATTTCTGCTCTAAGAGCTACCTTCATACCAAATTTCAAGTTTCTAGGACAACAGGAAGTACCCTTTAGGTTTTCACAGTACGGCAATTTGTGTGGAAATAACCTTTTTAATGACTGTATCTTTTGATTGCGTTGACTTAGGAGTTTGATTTTTTCACAGCTTCAAGGGACCGCAGGCTTGAGTATTTGATATTAATTTCAGCATGCTACCTCCACGCGGTCCAGAGAAAAAGGGTCCAGACAGACAGACAGACGGACAACAAAGGGATCCTATAAGGATTCCGTTTTTTATTTTGAAATGCGGAACCCTAAAAACATTTCAAATCAGCAATTTACACTGAACTGTCATTGTCGTTGATGAAATAGGGACCTGAACAGACAGACGGACAGACAGACAGACAGACAAACGATACTTCAGACTTACCTGATATCCCCCCACCCCCCGTTCCCCTTGACTAATCGCTTGTTATGTTTCGCCCCCCCAGGGTTGATGGACGCCGTCAACCTTTTGGGGTACAACAGGTGCTTTGTCGTCTGGAGGAGCTTCTGCACCTTACTGATAACTAGATTCGCGTTGCAGTTGGATTTTTTGTGGTGGAGTCCGCTAGAAAAAAAAAAGGCTTGATATAATGGATAGTATAGGCGGACACGTTTCGGACTAGTCCTTCCTCTGGGTGCACACGCTCCGGCGATAGCGAAACGAACACGCTCAGTTCACTTTTATTTAAAATAATAATAATATAAATTTTTATTTATCTACCCACACAAAAACAGAAAATAATAATAATAATAGCTCATTATATTTCACCATGTTTTACTCTTTTTTTATAATCTTTTCCACCTTTTGTGATTTTCACTCATTATCATCATGAAACTCGGCACTTGATCACGTAAAATATGCATGGGTCAGCATTTTCTGTTTTTTTTCCCCGTGAGGTATTCATGTTTCAGTGAGTATTTAAAAAAAAGTACAATAGACATTGACGGGAAAACCGTAAAAAAAATGGGGGAAAAAAAACGGGCAATTTCAGAAAGCTGTGTACCCAGTATCCTTTACTTTTTTTTAATAACATAACAAATTTTGGATTGTTTCTGCTCAGAATCGCGAGGACTATCTATATAAATAACTAGCTTATGCCCCGCGGCTTTGCCCCCGTGAAATATTTCAAAATGGCCTAGTTCTCTATCTCGTGGAAATTTCCAAAAATCCCTTCTTAGTGCACCTCTAGGATACTCAAGGTATATGTTGCCAAATTTCAAGTATCTAAGTCCAGTGGTTTACGCTGTGCGTTGTCTGTCTGTCAGTCAGTCACGGTACTGTTTTATAGGTATAGATTTAAAAAATGTGTCCCGCTTTTTTGTCAGTTATGTGACGTGTATCTACGTACAGAAGATGTGGCTTACCCCTTCTCCTTAAATATTTGGGAGTTCTCATTTAATGTTGTGTTTGTTAATTTATTGTATGTATTATATGTATATGTATCTATATATTTGTATTTAGTAAATAATAAATAAATAAATATCATGGGACAATTGACACCAATTGACCTAGTCCCAAACTAGGCAAAGCCTGTACTATGGGTACTAGACAACGGATAAACATACTTATATAGATAAATATTAAACATCCAAGACCCGAGAACAAACATTCGTATTCATCATACAAACATCTGCCCCGACCGGGATTTGAACCTGGGACCTCAAGCTTCATAGTCAGGGTCTCTAACCACTAGGCTATTCAGCTATTTAGTAGTATATTGTAATATGGTAGGCTTTTGTGTGAGTTTATTATGTATCGTATTGTCTCTCGATATTTATAATTAATAAAATAAATAATTTTGTCGATCCCCAGTGAACTATTTCACTCCACCACTCAAAGGTTGGCTGGTAGATATCCCTTAAAGGGATGAGTCCGCCTTTGTACTTTGTTTTTTTATCCTGTTTTTTTTTTGTACGATAAAGTGTTAACTTCATGTTTACTTACCCATTTACATTCTACGTGGACCGTCACAAAACTGACAAATATCCTGAAAAAGTCCCTAATTTTTTCCATAGAAAAAAAAGGGTACCTACACAGTTTTATGAAAAAGCTCAAATGCATAAAGCTACTCCATCACGGGCTCACCATTCTCCGATATGGAACACCCTGGGCCCCTTGCAGAGCATGACTTTCATCTTCTCCCGTCCCTTTCTGTTCTGAGCCAGATGAAGGAGAGAGTAGTCCCAGTTGTAATCGTCGTACGCGCAGAACTGGTCCTGGAGGGACATTATATTGTTCCACAGCGTCCTGTTGAAGACCATACCCATGTTGTGTATGCTCGAGTGCCATGGGGTGATTTCCACCTGGAATTAAAAAAAAAAACGTTTTTTATAGCTGACAAGAAATAAAAAACAGACTCACTATCGAAACAACTGAATCGCGGCTCTTTTTTTTGCATTTTTCCCCATTTTTTTTTTTACTGTTTCCCCCCAGCACTGTGTGTGTTTTTTTTAAAGACGAGTATGAAGTTTGGACCAAATTCTGATCTAAGTACATCAGTAGATGGTACAGTAAGTAATCAAGAAAAAAAAAATGAGGACGGTTTCAAAAATCGTTTTGAAAAAGGAAGAAGAGAATTACGTTATTATTTTGTTTCATTGCTTTTAATAAAAACCTATTTTTACAAATAAAGCTTGGAGTGATCACTAGTATATGGAACAAGCATCGATAATGGAGTTTATCGATATAGGTACTCCTTACTTCGTCATAAAATTTTGCCCCGTGGGTTCTTACGTCTGCCTAAAATCGGGTGACATAAATAAAAATAAATAAATAAAATAAATATCACGGGACGATTGACACCAATTGACCTAGTCCCAAACTAGGCAAAGCCTGTACTATGGGTACTAGACAACGGATAAACATACTCATATAGATAAATATATACTTATACATATTAAACATCCAAGACCCGAGAACAAACATCGTATTCACCATACAAACATCTGCCCCGGCCGGGGATCGAACCCGGGACCTCAAGCTTCATAGTCAGGGTCTCTAACCACTGAGCCATCTGATCGTCATAAAGTTAAATTTTAGGCTACCAAGGATAAAATATAATCTTTGACAACTTAGAATGCGAGTTATAAATGAGTATTGGAAGAAGTTAAGTGAAAAATGCATCCACATGCAGAACAAAAACAATTGTTAGATTGATTTAAGATTTTTAAACTTGACTAGTTCAAAATGCGATTAAACTTATTAATATTTTTAATGTAGCTAAAAATAAAAAAAAAATAAAAAACTATCAGAACATGCAAAAAATATTCTACTGCATATATATACAATGCTTTTATACAACATACATGTCAAAATACAAAGTTACCTAAGTGAGCATTGTGTAATGAGCATTTTGAAATGAGCATTTTTGTGCCAATTATAACTAGGTAGTAAACTGTAATGGTCAAAGTAAAATGACACGTATCCTTCTAAGCTATAAGATCGCCAATTGTGTACACAGATTGATATTTTGTAATCACATTGCAATGATTTCCGGTGTTCAAAGAACGTTGTATGGTATTGTGCAGTTAATAGCGACTTTTCTGGTAGATATCCTAAGGGATAAGTTCGCCTTAGTACATTAATTCTTGTCCTTTCACCTGTTAGTTCATGTTTTTGTTCAATACACTTTCATTTCATTTAATCATCGTTAAGGCATGTAGATACACACACTACACACACACACACACACACACACACACAAACACTATACACTTTCGTACGCGTACGGCAAGTAAAACAGAAGAGAGGACTATCTCAAAGAAGATTTTCGTTTTCAAATGCTCACTTCAAAATGCTCAGAACGTAAGCTGTTTAAATACTCATTACTTTAACTAAAATCCAAAAAGCCGCAAAGTAACTTCATACATTTTATTCGCGTCAAGTTTAACTCTTGCATTAAGTTTTTTTTTCCACGAAACGATATGGACTTTTTGGCTTTTTAACACTATACTAAAGACATAATAAGAACGAGATATTGACCGCGATTACCTTATAGGTTTGATGAGCGCCCGATATTTCGACGCAGTTAAATGTATAATATCGGGAGCTCATTAAACCTTTAAGGTAATCACGGTCAATATCCTGTTTTCATTATGTCTAATGCAAATAACCGTGAATCATTTGAAACTATATTAAAGTGCATTTAAAGCATCGACTTACTAACACCATGGACTTTGGGCCCAGTTCAGTCAAAATTCACGAAAAACGTGTCCCAGTACAACACGGCATTTTTCGATGACAGCCATACGACATAGCGCTGTCGTTCGACCAAACTAAGACTGACTGACGCTCGATTAGTGGTCTTTTGGTTCGGACGTTTTCAATAGCTAACCAGAAGTCCATAGTATTGGTAAGTCAATGATTCAAAGTAAATAAATCTTAACCAAAATTAAATATGTACAGATTACATTTCATTACATGTTTACACTATTCAATGGACGATATTATCGTCCCACGATAACTCTGCATAAGATTTTAATTGGCAACCCACAAAAATCACGCTGTGGTACTACTATTTTCACGTCACTCAGACATTTCTTTAATTAAAAATAGTAATGATAGTAGCAATCAAAAGTTGCTGTTTGTTTTTTAAATATGGTTCTGTCCATTGGAGGACAATTTTGCCAGTGTTTAGTAGGTTTTGCCGTTGTACGGTAAAAAAAACTAGAAAACGAAATATGAGTTATTTTAATGGTGAACGGTGAATGAACGATGACCTGTTTAACGTTTAATCTAATCAAAAGTTCAAAACGTGTTGATTGACTATATATCAGTGTCGCCATAAACAAACTTTAGATTTCTACTGTTGCCATTTCGTTGCAGTTATTGTGGGACGACTACAGCCACTACTAAAAGTCTTTAAATACCATTTTGAATGAGCATTCAATTCAGGATAACGTTTTAATGCTTAACCAATAATGCAAACTTCTGTGTGGCTTAGGGTGCCTTAGTCCAAAGCCCTATTTCGCCACCTTATGAACTCGTCCACAATGCTATTCCTAAAGAGGCACTTTCCCAAGTAAGTAAGTAATGTTGTTGCTATTATGTTAGTTCAAATGATATTCTACATGAGAATTATTTCTATGAGCTATTCAAAATGATACGCTTAAATGCAACAATGTTTTTTTTAATGAAAATAATCGATTTATTGATTATTTTTGTTTTTATTTTTATTCAATGGTACACCAACGTTAAGTATAGCTTAATTGGTGGAGCGTGGTACGGATTACCGAGGTTGCTGGTTCAAGTCCAGCTGCTTAACGAATTTTTCTTTGCATTGTCATTGTATGTTGAATGTTTTTTTTCACTGTACAATTTCTTACTCGCGATCTATGTCAGAAGTAGCCGGACACTTGTCACTTTTATGTATAATAAATTAGAAACCAATGATATTATAAAGATACGTCATATGCTCACAAGACAATCGAAAAACATGTTCCGAGCATTTTGACATTTGCGCGCAAGTTTGAACCTTATTCCAGAGCCACTGAGGCCAAAAAGGCAAATTTATTGTTGCCTTTTCTGCGCTTCATTTTCGGTGTACTGATGACATATCTACCTCTTTTTGTGTGTAATATCATTGACTCTCACCAAATCTATTACTGTCATTGTAAAATGTTGGCTACTTGCAAAAATAACGATGTTTAAGCTATGAAATAAATAAGTTGCATTTTTGCATAAAGCATTATTTAGCACCACTACCAAAGCATTTAGCTTTTTACAAATAATTAATTAGTGTTATAGTAGATCATTACCATAATGCTTAGTTCAATTGATCAATACGAGAGAGAATAGAAAAGTTCAGTAACAGACTAAAAAAGAAATAAATAGAAACTAATTATTTAATAAAAAATGCCTTAGTAGCGTAGTGATGAAGCCTATTTTCCTCGCATTACCGGGCACAGGCCTCCTCTGAGAACGAGAGAGCTTGGGCTATAGTTCCCACGCGAGTCCAATGCGAATCAGGAGCTTCACACACACAATTGAATCGCTTCGATGGAGTGTGCAGGTTTCCTTCACCGAAAAGCTCATGCTAAATCAGTAATGCAAAACCGCACATAAATTCAGAAAAACTCTTAGAGGTGACAGTCCGGGTTCGAATTCGCGACCTTTTGCTTGAGAGGCCATAGGTAAAACCACTAGACCACTACGGCTTACTTTTCAATTCACCCTCGCTTAACTAGCGAAGCAAATATTTGAATGAGCATAATAATTTTGAGCATTTTTGTAATTGAATGCTCATAATAAAATATGCCTACATTTCTTCTGCAAGCATTCTAAAATGCAAGTGCTCTAATGCTAAGCTAAAGGCAAAATGCTAACTATAATTACATACTAAAATATATTTACAAAAGTTTCAAGTTTTGAGCAAAAAGAACTTTTTTTTTCAATCCACATAGGAAAAATTACTGCAACAATTAAATACATTAAAAATGTAATGAAATAAAAAACGTATCACTCACGTATATAAGTCGAGTTTAGCCCGACACGTTTAGGACTAATTCGTAGTCCTTCCTCTGGGAGCGCACGACCCAGCGGCAGCGAGATGCACACGGCGCCGCGGCTCTGCTCGCGCGACTGACAGCGGCACACAACTACCCTCGTTTTCATCGTAATTTTTAGGAATTAAAATGCAGGAAATGCAGGAATGCTGAGGAAGGGCAACGAATTAGCCCGAAACATGTAGAGCTAAACTCCGTCCGCAAAAGTGAACCGTTTTAATTTAATTTCATTAAAATAGCTTAGGTTCATGAATAGGGTAAAAGTAACTATTATCCACCTTCTGTGTGTACCCGTAAAGGTTCGGATACACCTGGTAGTTCCACGAGCTGGTGTCCATCTTCCGTCTCCTTCGCTCCTCGTTAGCAGCCCTCACTTGCTGTATGTAGGAGAGAGTCAGCTGCTTCTTCCTCTGTTGCGCGCGTAAAAGGTGGATTTTTGAGTTTTTTTTTTACTTAGGGTCGTTTTATGCTGTTATTGTGTTACTAAATAAGCGCTGTGTGCTATTTTTCCACCACAGAGGGTCGAGCACGACTTCTCGAATCCTGCGTCACGTAAAATCGAATAGTAAACATTGTTTGTATGACGTTTGGAACAGCGCCCGCCCGTGAGCGTATTTGGAATTAAATTTAGTATGTGGTTTCTCGATCTCGATACGATAACCGTAACGTTACGCAGGATTCGTGAAGTCGTGCTCGACCCTCTGAACTAATGAAACAGCATAGAAATGGTATCGTTCGTATTTCCTTACAGTAGGCCGAGCACGAGTATTCGAATCCTGCGTAGCGTTACGTTATCGTATCGAAATCAAGAAACACCATACAAAATTTAATTCCAAATACGCTCACGGACACGGACGGGCGCTGTTCAAACTAAAACTGTTATTAGCTGTTAAAACTGCTATTGTTGCTGTTCCAAACGTCATACAAATTTCTCGATAACGTCATACAAATTTCGAATATTCGTACTCGGGCCTATGTACCAAACGTCATACAAATTTCTCGATAACGTTACTACTCGATTACGGTACGCAGGATTCTAAAACTTATGCTCGACCCTTAGATGTCAACACCCCCCCCCCCCCCCCCCCCCCCCATAGCATACGCGAATAGTAAGTAGCACACGATACGCAGTACGATGGGATTTTCTGTCTGTGCGCTATAAATATCAGCTTAGAACGGCCCGCATATAATAAATTATTCAATAACTCTAATAATTATTTAAAACTAAACCTGCTGTGGCGTGACTTAATTAAAAAAAAATGTTGAAAGTCCTTGAAAAAAAAAAAACGTTAGATTTAGTTTTGTAATGTATATCATAATGCGTTTAGTAATTTTATTAAGAAAATACTTGGCCGTAGACAAGTTATAATCTGCATATTGATTGATCAATCATGATTGACGATCTTGTCAATTTTGAGTGACTGGACATTCACAGTTGATGAATCTATCACGATTGACTATTTATTAAAAAGTAATCAGTCAATCGTAATCATACTTGATTACTCAATCATGATTGACAAATCAATCAGTGTTTGTGCAACTCGACAGAAACATCAAAAGCTCTGTGCTGTAAAAAGCTCGTGTCGAAATTAACACAAAAAAAAGCACAATTATTAACCCATTTTCAAGTTCATATTTGTAAGAAATAACTACATATTGTCTAATATTTGTATTAAGGTTTCGTGTACTAAAATAACATAAACATCAAAATCAAGTTCGAGCTGTCGGTGGCCTCCAACAAGATGGAGCGACGACCTGGTAAAGATCGCGGGACCGCGGTGGATGCGGAAAGCACAAGACCGGTCTGAGGGGAGAGCCGCGGGGGAGGCCGCCGGCCAGTAGTGGACGTCTTTCGGCTGACATGATGATGATGAATCATCAAGTTCACACCTTCAATAAGCTAACCAACTTAGAAAAGTTGAAAAACCCCCGACATTGTCATTTGAGAGTTCAATATTTAAAAAACGGATGAACCGATTTTAATAAAACTTAGCTAAGAACCATCTCGATTAAAATAGCTGTCGACTGAAAAAACCCGCATCGGAACCGGTCCACCCGTTTGGGAGCTATGATGCCACAGACAGATACACATGTCAAGCTTATAACACCCCTCTTTTTTGTCGGGGGTTAAAAACTAAAAGATGACAGTGAATTTCCACTTGTATTCTTTGTACTTATCAAACAAAATTATTTTGAATGAAAAGGAATATTGCATTTGTAAAGGGATTATCGAGAGTCAAGGATCCGCTAGGATCGCTAGCTAAGTGTTGAGTGAGGTCTATCTGTCAATTTCCACCAATCACAGGCCAGTGGCTTGTCTCTCATTGGTGGAGAACTTGGAGCAGGAAAGGAATGGAGATTGTATGGCCTTAGCTTGAGGAAAAGTTGTAGTAGTTCAGTTGAACTTAAAACACTGTTTAGTTTAAAATCCACTAAAGTTTAATACCCGAAATAACAAGTTATAAGTAAAATGCTCAGCTGTGACCGATCGCGAGCAGTGTTATTTATCAACTAAGTAAGAATGCTTCAAATGCGAATATTTAGGTCATGTTTCAGCAAAATACTGTACGATGTACTTCGTACAGAGATATTAACGCGCGATTTCCCCTCTGCCAAATCTCTAACATTAAGTCTGATCAAAATGATTAGGGTCTGTTGATTGTGTGTTTTGACGTTTCTTTGACAGTTTGTTTTAGTGTGCATTGGTAGGGACGTAATAAATTTTGACAGGAGCGTAGAAGTGTGTGTTTCTCGTCCCCTTCAAAATGTGGCAGAAAAATTGTAGTGCACAGATAACCCAAAGGCGACTCCAGTCTGTCTGTTTTATGGTGGAGAATGACACATAGCCCTCATTACTTTACATATTTCCACTCATTACGACTCTGAACTCCCCCACCTCGATGCTATCACCCACCTTGTCTCCAGTGGCGTGGTACTGGTAAGTCTTCAGGTAGGTCCCGAGGCAGAGGATCTCGCACTGAGGACAGCTCTTGTCCGCCGTGGTCCTCATCAGGTTGAGGACGTGGAGAAAGTCCTCGGCGACGTAATGGTCTTCTTCTAGGAAAACCACCATGCCTGGAGGGGTTGTCAGTTGATTAGTACATCTTACATCCTTCAGAGATAGATCGAATACGCTGACATTGGCTAAATACTCCTTCATGATCTCAATTGGAGTATCTTTTTTAATTTTTTGCATTATCCCCCAGAATATCAATTACACTTTTAAAATAGTCACTGAAATATGAATACACAAAAAAAAACAGAAAAATCCAATTAAGGCCAATCATGTAGAGAGACATACATTACTTTATCTACACACATTATAAGTACTCTAAAATGGGTTTAGAAGCCGAAGGCATAGCAAACCTGTCACGAAATTGACTTTGTTTATAAACTTATGGCAAACATGCCGAGCTGACGTTTCGTATCGTAAACCTATTTAAATTGTACTGGTTTTTTGATGATGTTCCAAATTTCAAACTCATAACGTTATCAAATTCGATGTCGTACTTACTAAAATTTTCATTTCAAAACTGGTTGTCGAAATGCTGGCCATTTCCTACGGTTTCTGAACGCATTACAGAGGACCTTATCTTATATTATGTGTACTTAGATGAAGGTTTATTTTACATTTTTTTCATTTTAATGTTCGTGCGTGTCGAATTTATGTTAATAAACGTCCTTCTTTCTTTCAATCATGACTGATCAATCACTCGACCTCACCTGTGTGTGTAGCCGTGCACTGGAGCTGATTAAATATCCGGTTGGCCTTCCACCACCAATGATGTTTGGTCTGAGTATACTTGGCTTCTCGGTAATGCCCGTGGGAGTCAGGATGCAAGGCGTTGTTACATTTCAATTTTATAGCTCTGCGAGTGAAGATAAATAAAAATAAATACATAAATAGCATGGTACAATTGACACCAATTGACCTAGTCCTAAACTAGGCAAAGCCTGTACTATGGGTACTAGACAACGGATAAACATACAATATTAAACATCCAAGACCCGAGACCAAACATTCGTATTCATCATACAAACATCTGTATCGTCCGGGGATCGAACCCGAGACCTCAAGCTTCATAGTAAGGGTCTCTAACCACTAGGCTATCCGGTCGTTAAGACAATAAAAATAATACAATACAATATTCACGATCTCTTAGAATACATAACAAATCAGAAGCCGCTTTCACGTTCAGTCATAACCGTACACCGCGCTCTGTGTCCATTTATTATAAAAAAAAACCAGCCAAGTGCGAGTCGGACTCGCGCACGAGGGTTCCGTAGAAAGATTTTGACGCTTTTCCACCAGTATTTTAAGAAGTCCAGTGTTAGCAGAGCCCTGCTCCTAAGCAAAATGTACGTAGTGTGGGGTCAACTTATATTGGTCTGCGAAATTTACAGACAGACATAAAAAATTAAGATTTTGAGACTTTTCGGAGTGGTTGTGCTGTAAAAGCTACCTTCATACCAAATTTCAAGTTTCTAGGACGTCTGGAAGTACCCTTTAGGTTTTTGGAAATCGGCAATTTGTACGGAAATAGCCTTTTTAATTACGGTATATTTTGATTGCGTTGACTTAGAAGGTTGATTTTTTCACAGCTTCAAGGGACCGCAGACTTGAGTTTTTATAATAATTTCAGCATGCTACATCCACGCGTTCCAGAGAAAAAGGGTCTTGACAGACAGACAGACAGACAGACAGACAGACAGACAGACAGACAGACAGACAGACGACAGACAGACCGACAGACCGACAGACAGACGGACAACAAAGTGATCCTATAAGGGTTCCGTTTTATCCTTTTGAGGTACGGAATCCTAAAAATAATCATATTCCGTTTTTAGGGTTCCGTACCTCAAAAGGAAAAAACGGAACCCTTATAGGATCATTTCGTTGTTCGTTTGTCTGTCTGTCTGTCAATACCCTTTTTCTCTGGAACGCGTGGAGGTAGCATGTTGAAATTAATATCAAATACCCAAGCCTGCAGTCCCTTAAAGCTGTGAAAAAAAAAAAACTTATACAGTTATTAAAAAGGTTGTTTCCATACAAAATGCCGTATTGTGAAAACCTAAAGGGTACTTCCAGTTGTCCTAGTAACCTGAAATTTGGTATGAAGTTAGCTCTTATAGCACAATCACTCAGAAAATTCTTACAATACGTAACCACAGATGATTTACACAACTGCTGTCTGACTCTTATGAAAGTTAGACCGAGACTCCTATAGTTGCCGGCCACGTATTGCAGCCAAAATAGCCGTTTAAAAGCCTCATTATGTAGGATGGGTGGGGTAGAACACACTTACTGCTCAAACTTGGCGTCCCGTGGGCAGTCGTTGGGGTCCACACCAGGA
The DNA here is from genome assembly GCA_963691665.1 of Clepsis dumicolana. NCBI lineage: Eukaryota > Metazoa > Arthropoda > Insecta > Lepidoptera > Tortricidae > Clepsis > Clepsis dumicolana. The sequence continues at coordinate 946,856 of OY829532.1, read as the reverse complement.
AACTCGTTGGGGTGGGTTTGGATGGAGTAGGGATAGAAGATTTGCATCACCTGCAACAGATGATATACAAAAATACAATACTCACTGAAATATGTACACAGAACCAAACCGGAAAATGCTAACCTCGGGTGTCGAGCCCGGATCCTCGACATGTTATTTATTGGTAAAGAAAAACAGCAGGTGCCTTGTAACTTGAGTTTTATTTAGCGATTGACAGAGACAGAAGTGACATAGAAAAGCAACACAATTTGAATAAGTATTTGACTATAAAGCCAGCATGATCTAATTATAATTATAATAAAAAGGTTCAACACGACATTCCTTGTCGCGTTTCATACCCCTACACTACACGCGATACGGAATATCGAGGATCCGGGTTCGATTCCCGGGTAACCCCTTTTCTGTTTTTTTTTTCTGTATATTGTAGAAAACATCGTGAGGAAGCATGCACTGGGTTCGCGTGGGAACTATAGCCCCAGCCCTCTCACCTTGAGAGGAAGCCTGTGCCCAGCAGTGGAACATTAAAAACGGCTGATGATGATGACAATTTACAATATTTCATATTTTTCACACCTGGAAATTAATATAGGTATCGAAAGGGCTTTGCCTCCTGAACACACCACTTAGGCCGAGTAATCTGGCGGTTCGTTGTATGAAGACTTCGATGAAACTTTGCAGGGATGTAATATAACGTGAGATAAAACTAAAATAAAAATATCCAAAAAAAAACATGCCGAAGATAGGTATTTATACCTAAAAGTACATATAGCTTGATATATTGGACTGAGTAATTCCTCAGTTCAAAATAATTTTACTAAATGAATAATTTTAATTGTTAGGTGTAAATTTATAAAAATCCAAAAATTTTACCAAAACAACTTGTCACTTTTTAAAGATAATAACTTTTTTGTCCATAATTTCGGTGGCAAAATTTCTCAGTAAAATTTTTCTTGTTGTAGATCTTTAGAATGACATTTGGCGTAACCGGTAAGAAAAATCAAGCTATCTCACTTCAATTTAAAAATACCAAAAACTCCGCATGGAAAATTTCTCAGTCCGATGTTTTTCTTTAATAATACCAAATGGTCTCATTATCACTTAAAACCAAAATATCCAAAATAACAATCATTCTCCGTTGAACACGATTTAAATACTTCTGCAAATTTATTAGTTTTTAATGCGCTTGATAATTTTTTTTGGATATTTTTGTAGTTGAAAGAAAATAAATTAATATAGTTGTATGAGTAAATAAAACGGACGGAGCAATTTTCCACAGCGACTGAAAAGGTAATTTTTGAAAAAAATATAGTTTTAATGGTAAATATTTTGGATTTTTATGTCGTAAGTATAAAACGGAAATAAATTCGTATTGCACTGAAAAAAGGTGACTGAGCAATTTTGCGGTGCAAGTTATGATAAAAAACATATTATTCAAGAAAAAAATGGTTTTTGTAAGGAGATTTTTTTGGATATTTCGCATACAGTTTTCGTATTTGTAGTGAATGTTTGTAGTGAAGAAAATTTTAACTGAGCATTTTTCCGAACAAAGTTATCAACGAAATAGGAATTTTGGCCAAAATACCTAACTTGTGGTATTTTCTTCTTTTGGATTTTTATAATATACCTTTAAACCATGATACTCTATCATACTATAAAGTTTTCTTTGCCTGAGGATTTACAGTTGGGGTAGGGACCCCAATGCTTCGTTTCCTGGCCTAACTATGTTTATAAAAATTTAATATTACTTATTTTTTAAACACAAGAGAATAAAATAAAATTACCAATTTTACCAAAATTACGCAAGAATGGGTGTAATACCTTTGCCTTGTGCAAACAAAACACAAGCACAACAATAATTTGACATGACACATTATGTTTGACAATGTCAGATTTGACATCTTGGGTTTTGTTTTAATGATCATGACAAGACAAAGGCAATTGATCCATCCTAGCGTAGTTTCGGAGTTACGTCCTTTTGGAATAAGTAAATACCTTTTAATAAATTAATAGTAAATTAATTACAAATCATAATGAAAATTGAAAATCGTAGGTTTGCTCCTCTTTCAAAGTAGATTGCAGACAATTAATCAAATTATAGTCTCAAAAATATGAAATGCTGTCAATTGAATGATCAATCACGACTGATTGATTGACAGATTAATGACTAATCAATCAATCAATAACGATTGACTGATTGATCAATTATAATTGACAAATTGATTTTTAACTAATCAATCACGCACGATTGACTGATTGATCAATTATAATTGACATATTGACTTTGACCAATCAATCAAGATTGACAGAAAAATGATTGATCAATCAAGATTGAAAAAAAAATGTTTTTTTAATTTACCTTGGTGAAGTCAATAGTCCTCACGAGGCTGTTGATCTCCTCATCATAGTAGTCGTGCGAGAAGACGAGCAGTGTCCGTTCTATGTCCCTCGCCTGCGCAAGAGACACTATGAGATGCCGGAGGTACGTCAGGCGCGTGTGTACCTGAAAAAAAAAAAAAAATTTAAAGCAGGTTCTTTTGTAGACTGTACCCCGGACGAAAAAGAGGGGTGTATCTGTTGGATAGTGAATGTCTGCCTTAAGCATACATACAGTCACGCCTGTTCCCCGGAGGGGTAGGCAGAGACCACGGACTCCCACTTGCTACGATCCTGACATACAACCTTTCCTTCCCTTACTCTCATAACATTATAGCAGAATATCACTGATTTGAGCGGAGTACGTCCGCCGAGGTCTGCCTTAAGCATTTACCAATACATTATTAACGAGCTGTTGCCCGCGACTTCGTCCGCGTAGATTTCGGCTATCGCTATCCCGCGGGAACTGTACAATTTTCCCGAATAATAAGTAGCCTATGTTATACCTAAATATTCAAACTATCTTCTTACCAAATGTTATCTAGATTGGTGCAGCGGTTTTTAGGAGAAGAGGTAAAAACAGACAGACAGTGAGACAGAGTTACTTTCGCATTTATATTAATAGTTAGGATTAGGATTGCAACACTTTAGTTTCACATGTCCATGACACTGTTCACTACTCTTCCGACCCTTCCTTTTTTCTCCGAACGACCCGTAATGGACGAACAATAACAGATCTGTATTTTATTTCGCAATACAATACAATACAAATATTCATTATTGAAAACCACAAAACAGTACAAGGAGATTACAGAAAAAACCCCCGACATTGCTATTTCAAAACTCTATATTTCAAAAACGGGTAAATCGATTTTAATGAAAGTTAGCTAAGAACCATCTCGATTAAATTAGCATTCGATTAAGAAAAAACGCATCGAAATCGGTAAATCCGTTTGGGAGCTATGATGCCACAGACAGATACACAGGTCAAACTTATAACACCCCTCTTTTTTCTTTTTTCTCATTCATAATGTTCATTAACAAAAAAATAAAAACTCAAACTGTCATTAACTGTCACACATCAACAAATCAACTCGAAGCAAAACAATTCAACGTTTAGATGTATTTTAATTGATTATACAAAGGTTTTTGTTATTAAATAATGCATGAAGACGAGGAAGAACGTCCTGTAGCGGTTGGTTAACTTTACAAATAATAATAATAAAATAATAATAAATATCATGGGACAATTTGACACCAATTTACCTAGTCCCAAACTAGGCAAAGCCTGTACTATGGGTACTAGACAACGGATAAACATACTTACATAGATAAATACATACTTATATACATATTAAACACCCAAGACCCGAGAACAAACATTCATATTCATCATACAAACATCTGCCCCGACCGGGATTTGAACCCGGGACCTCAAGCTTCATAGTCAGGGTCTCTAACCACTAGGCTATTCGGCCGTCAACAAGCTTTTATTTAACTTGCACTGTTCTTGTTCTTGTGTCTTCGATCATACAGTTGTGGTCATATAAACTTGAAAACTTCGTGCCAAGTTTCTTGAGGCGCATTCTTGACAATCATGGTATTACCAAAAGCGCTGGCAAACTAAAAAAATACGCGCAAAAGAGCATTAAAACACTTACTTACTGAATAAAAATCTGATTTGATTTGAATGGTGTTTTTTGTTTAAGAAAAAGAAATCAGAACCCAAGCCAAAGCGGAGGCGGAAAGCGGAGAAGATCGTAATACCGCGGCGTGCGCCCTCCGTGATAATACCAGGCCGACCGGTATGTCATCACTAGACATATCAATCAATCAATCATTTATTTGTTAAAAGCAGGTGGTACAAATAGGCAACAACAAAAAAAAACAAGTTCTCCACTTTTTACCGTTTTAGGCGTACAAATATATAAAAGGGTTGCATAAAGAACAACCACTGCAGAAAGGAAAAAAATATATACATAAATAAATAATAATAAATAAATATCATGGGACAAATTGACACCAATTGACCTAGTCCCAAACTAGGCAAAGCCTGTACTATGGGTACTAGACAACGGATAAACATACTTATATACATAATAAACATCCAAGACCCGAGAACAAACATTCGTATTCATCATACAAACATCTGCCCCGACCGGGATTCGAACCCGGGACCTCAAGCTTCATAGTCAGAGTCGCTAACCACTAGGCCATCCGGTCGTCCGGACGTGCATAGAGATTTTCCTGGCACGAACGATGCGTTCAGGTTCACTTCGTCCACATTCCCATTTCGTAAACTTCCCGACTCGTCAACAATCCCATTTCGTCAACTTTCTTATCTCGTCCACATTCCCATTTCGTCAACTTCCCAGCTCGTCAGCAATCCCATTTCGTCTGCATTCCCATTTCGTCCGCATTCCCGATTCGTCCACATCCCCAACCAAGTCGTCTACATTCCCAGTTCGTCAACATTCCCATTTCGTCAACATTCCCAATTCGTCAACATTTCCCAACTCGTCAACATTCCCATTTCGTCAACATTCCCAATTCGTCAACATTCCCAATTCGTCAACATTCCCAATTCGTCCACATTTCCAACATGTCCGTTGCGGAACTGTATCTTAACCAAATATATGTCGATTGGTTGATGCCTTTTTGGTGGATAAAAAAGACCAAGTGCGGGTAGTTTGAGGAACCCGTGCAGCTAGGAGTTGTTGATACCCGCCACTTCAGTCCCTTCGAGACCATGGACGCAACGTCGCGTCCGAAACGTCGAGGTATTTAAATTCAAATTTAAATATATGTTTTTTACGCGATCAAGTCCCGAGTATCATGACAATGTGATGTCTTAACCTTAGTACGGTACTACAACTTTACAATTGTTTATCTATACACATATCATAAGTGCTCTAAGATGGGTTCAGAAGCCGAAATTGTTGGAAATGTGAACCTAGCAACGCTAGTGACTTCCTTCCGATACTTAGTTTATCGATATCTTACCTATAAGTGGCATTAAATCAATGTGACAGTTTGAAATTTGGAAATCTTAAATGAAATGTTCAACGAGGGAGGAAAAGGACCAATTTCTAACGAGATATTTTGGCACCCGAGCATCGCGAGGGTGCCAATAATTAGAGTTTGAAATTGGCGTTTTCCCAGAGTTAAACACCCTGCTTTTCATCTCGACTATAAGTAAAGTAAAAAAACATAAATCTTTAAGAAAAAATATTTATATAAAAAAAATAATGACTTGCTCACCGCGACCACAGAGAATAAGACAAACAGTGCTTTCGCGCCAATTTCATGCTTTTTTTTTAAGTTTTTTTTTCTAAATTGATCGCTGGCTAGAATAATTATTGTTAAGTCTTTATTTAATAGATTTTATTAAAGAACTACTTTACTTTATAAATTCAATCAAGCAGTTAGACAATACCCATTCATTTATAACAGTATGTATTTTAGTACACATTTTTTGTAAAACAAGTAAATTACAATGTTAAAATTTAAACAAATAGTTTGACTCTATGGGCTGCATTCACTACCATTGCCATTTAACGAGTGTTTTTTTTTATGAATGCAAACTGCTTTTTTCGATTTTTTTTTTTCATTTAAGTGTAATTTATGCAGAAAAAAACTACGTTAATGTTGTAAGTATTAATAATTATTGGGTACCTAAGCATGTCTTTTTTTATAATAGCCAACAGTAATTAAAAATAATAAAAACATAAGAATTGTGCCATAGGCTGTATACGATGAATAGGTCATAGTCATAGCCATCCATCCAGCGCTTTCTTTTTAATTTTTTTACTCCCTAGGGGAGCCATGCATAACTTTCCTCCCGTATGTTAGATAAGATATGCCTCACTTTCCGAGTATGAGAGATGAAAAGGTTATTTAAGAGTAAATAACTGTTAGTATTTGCAGATTATTTTCACAACATCGGACAAGATAACCTGTGCCGAATGCACCTGCTTCCCCAAAGAGGATCCTTATGTCAGACCCAAGTAAGTGCAAGAACCAGGTCATAAGAATAAATAATAACATAGTAGAACGGAATCTCTTTTGACCGAGTCCAAAACGCCGCCATTTATATACCTACTTCCCCCTTCACGTCGTTACACCCCTCTGTCGTCCAGGCGTGTTGCTAGGGTTGCTTGCTGTTAAATATTAGGTAGGTACTTACGTCTAAAGATAATATCCCTAAGATATAAGTTTTTCTTTACTTTGAAATCATTATTTTATTCCAGTTTTACAAAATGAGATTTAAATTATGTAGGTAAATTATAGACACTTCTACATAAGAAGTTATTATAAGTGCCATACCAAATGAAGCCATTTAAGGTGATTTAAGTAAGTATTACTTGCCTACAAATACAAAATAAAATACATACAGGCTCACGTAAAACTATTACAACCAAATTATAAACAACCAAACGCGCGTGTGGCGACGCCGGCCGTGACAGCCTGACTGAGTAGCTCGTTTAACGAGTACTCTAACATCGTGACCTTGAGCCCGTCCGGAGTTTCCGTTCTACTATGTCATTATTTATTCTTATGATCAGGCCCCTATTTCACCAACTTTACGATTGTCAGTTTTCAATGACAATTCGGTGTCAAATGCTGACTTGAAGAGCTTTTGTTTTAGCGCGCTTCATATTGTCGAAGAAATGTAGTTGGAATTGTCATATAAAACTGACAAATGTAAAGATGGTGAAATAGGGGCCAGGACTAGCTCATGCCCCGCGGCTTTGCCCCCGTGAAATATTTCGAAATGGGCTAGTTCCCTATCCCGTGGGAATTTCGAAAAATCCCTTCTTAGTGCACCTCTAGGATACTCAAGGTATATGTTTGACAAATTTGAAGTCCCTAGGTCCGGTGGTTTAGGCTGTGCGTTGTCTGTCAGTCAGTCAGTTAGTCACGGAACTGTTTTGGTTTTTTTCAGTGTATTCGTGTTTCAGTGAATATTTACAAAGTATAATTGATATTCAAGGGAAAACAATAAAAATAAAAAATTGGGAAAAAATACAAGGTACACCAATTGAGATCATGAATAACTTTGTTTTTTAACCCCCGACGAAAAATAGGGGTGTTATAAGTTTGACCTGTGTATCTGTCTGTGGCATCGTAGCTCCCAAGCGGATGGACCGATTTCGATGCGGTTTTTATTAATCGAAAGCTAGTTTAATCGAGATAGTTCTTAGCTAAGTTTCATTAAAATCGGTTCACCCGTTTTTGAAATATTGAACTTTGAAATGACTTTTTTAAGTTGGTTAGGTTATACACAACTGCCCAAAGAAAAGAGTATTGTGTTGAAGTCTGTTAAAACTGATTCTGTTTTACAGGAAACTTAACCCATGCTTAAAATCGCCGCTGACGCTGTACGAATACGCGGTTGCTGTTGTGGACAGACTGCAGTTCCCAAATGCTTTTAAATGGTCGGAGGAACACGTCGCTCAGTGGATAGGAGACGTCGTTGGACTGCCGGAATACAAGGTTTTTTTTTATTATTGAAAGAGTTCTAAGACCAAACCCCTGGGGTTTGTCAGTCAGTCACAAACAGACAGACAGAAAGACAGAGTTACTTTCGCATTTATAATATCAGTTAGGATATATAGATTTTCGCTACCCGTTTACGCTTAAAATATAATCATATTCGGTTTTTTGTGAACCCAACGGCATTTCTGCATTTAAGAACAATACGAGAAGGGATTAGCATTGTCATTCGTACAACACGTCACGATACGCTGCGTGCTCGGAGATGCCTACGCGAAACTACTCTATTTAAGACTAGTTTTCGCTGGCTCAGTTTTATTCTGTATTCTGGGCTTGAGGGTGATTAAAATTAACAAAACAATACGATTTTCGTCAGGACTGTGTGGTTGAGAACATGATCAACGGGCGAAGGTTGCTGATGCTGGAAGATCCTTCCCACCTGCCCGCCATTGGTATCAAGAATTTTCAACATATACAAGTACGTTTTGTATTTGGTCAGATACGATTTTGGTCAGATGCCGACTTTCGTCAGATTCGTTAATCGCCAGATCATTTAAAATACTTCATTCCACTTGTTGCTACTCTATAACGTTCTAGCTCAGTAAAATTAAATTTCAATGTATGGGAATTTTGGCAAAATTTATGGAGATGATTTTTCTGTGGGAATAGTTTCTATGCATGAGGAAGTTATAAATTATCAAGTGTCCCACCCCCTCCCTTGGGTGCGTGCCACCCCCCCCCCCCCCCTAAGGGCCCGAAAGTGTCCCGCATCGTGGTTTTCTTCAGTTTACGTGAAAAGTGTTTATGAACGAAATAATACTCGTTAAATTTGCCATCAACCTGTAATACTTACGAAAACGATATCTCTTTAGGTTTTCGTGCTATCGGACACTGAATATGAGCATATTTAGTAAATTTTCTTTTTTTTTTTGTTAAATACCTCGTTTTCTCAAAAAGTAGGCAATTAACGACCAAAACATCAAACTAAAGAATGGATTATACTCTTTAAAATGACATATCATTTATAAGTAAACTATTTAAAATAACTTTTCTATACTGTTTTGAATATTCATTTTACACATTTCCTCATCCCCTCGGACCGCCTTCTGGTGTAGACGTGACCAATTAATCCGCGATACTTTTTTTCTATGGAAATAATTAATATTTAGTGAAATTAATTTGAACTTAAAAATTAAGGAGTGCAGAACAAGTGAAGAACAAATAAAGTGAAGAGAAAAATCTGAAAATCTCAAATTGTTGTCTGCGTAGGTATAGTGCGACATTAAAGAGTAGAACGGATAAAAAAGGAACTAATATTTTTTGTTCAAAATGGTTGCCATATTCAAGTACTTTAGACATATACGAATAAAGTGGCGCCCTCACTTAATTTCTACTCTTTATTGTCGCACTATATGCTATAACCAATATAAAATGACCCCACACTGGGTACATGTTGCTTAGGAGCAGTACAATTCAAATCATCCGACTTAGTGGGAAAATCTTCCAAGACTCGATTCCCGTGATAGGCGAACTATTTACATACTTACCTACAAACTGCACGGAACCCTCGGTGGGCGAGTTCAACTCGCACCTTGAGCGGTTTTTTTTTTTCATATTTAGAAGTACTATGGAATACAAATGTAATTTTGTTCACGGCGAATACTCATGTTAGAACTTAAAATTTCGTAGCGGCTTCGGATCCCTACTCCCTTGAAAAAAAAAACATTGCACAATTTATGACGTAACTAGCCCACCTGGTGAACTTCGTACCACCATCATAGTCCGTATCTATGAGAAAATGATTTCACTTAATTTTTTTTTCGTGAATTTTTCCCCTCATAACAAAATTGTTATTTTGCTATTCTGGGCGGAGACAAGTCCAAAATATCAATCATATCATAAAAATCTATTCAGCCGTTCTTGAGTTAAAAATGGTGTGTATTGAAGGAATAAATAATCTAATTTTAAATCTTAACTGTTTTTTATGATTACCGCAAAAAAACTACATTCGCCCTGGTATTGGCAACACTGACCGTAACGCAAACCGCCCGTCGTTCGTCTCACGGTCGAAAAAGTTAACGTATTCGATGTACATTACACTCGCGACGAAAGTTGCCCAAACGCGACACGAGAGGCGCTGTCTTGGTTTCCATACTAATTGATAATTTTACGCTAACGCGATCGAGACGTATTTTAGAGCTCGCCGATTACACTAGGGGTACAGAGCCCTGATCTTAAGCAAAATGTACGCGGTTATACTTGATACTGCTCACTGCCATAAAAAAAAAACAGATTTTCAGATTCATCTGATTGGTTAGGCCAGGTTAGATAGGTCTTATAAGACCTATCTTCATACCAAATTTCAAGTTTCTAGGACAACTGGAAGTACTTAGTTCCATAGTAGGTTTTGATTTCATAGCAATTTGTATAGGAACATCTTTTTTTAATTAAGTACTGTAACTATCTTTTGATTGCGTTGACTTAGAAGTTCGAATTTTTCACAGCTTCAAGGGAAAAAAACCGACTAAGTGCGAGTCGGACTCGCGCACGAGGGTTCCGTAGAAAGATTTTAACGCTTTTCCCCAGTGTTTTAAGAAGTCCAATGTCAGCAGAGCCCTGCTCCTAAGCAAAATGTACGCAGTGTGGGGTCAACTTATATTGGTCTGTGAAATCTACAGACAGACATAAGATTTTAAGATTTTGAGACTTTTTGGAGTGGTTGTGCTATAAGAGCTATCTTCATACCAAATTTCAAGTTTCTAAGACAACTGGAAGTACCCTTTAAGTTTTTGGATTTCGGCTATTTGTATGGAAATAGCTTTTTTAATGACTGTATCTTTTGATTGCGTTGACTTAGAAGGTTGATTTTTTCACAGCTTCAAGGGACCGCAGGGTTGAGTATTTGATATTAATTTCAGCATGCTACCTCCACGCGTACCAGAGGAAAAAGGTCTTGACAGACAGACAGACGGACAACAAAGTGATCCTATAAGGGTTCCGTTTTTTCCTTTTGAGGTACGGAACCCTAAAAACATATTCTTCCAGATGATAACCTCAAAAGTGCGTCAGCTCTTCGCTACCGACTTCATCAGATTCAACCGCAGTGTTGGCCTGCCGCCTCGGAAGCCACTCACACACTGCACGTGGTTCAAAGCACGCACCGGACCCAGCTGGGGTATCCATGTCAACTGGACCAGGTACAGTCAAGGAACCTTTTCACAGTAAACGTCATAGAGAATCGAATTGACAACATTTCATATTTTTCCCACCTGGAAATTAATATAGGTATCGAAAGGGCTTTGCCTCCTGAACACACCACTATGTTTTAAAAAAAATAATATTACTTATTTTTTTAAATACAAGAGAATAAAATAAAATTACCAATTCTACCAAAACTACGCAAGAATGGGTCTAATACCTTTGCCTTTTTCAAACAAACCACAAGCACAGCAATAATTTGACATGACACATATTATGTTTGACAATGTCAGATTTGACATCTTGGGTTTTGTTTTTTTGATCTTGACAAGACAAAGGCAATTGGTCCATCCTAGCGTAGTTTCGGAGTTACGTCCTTTTGGAATAAGTACCTTTTAATAAATGAATAATAAATTAATTACAAATCCTAATGAAAATTTAAAATCGTAGGTTTGCTCCTCTTTCAAAGTAGATTGCAGACAATTAATCAAATTATAGTATCAAAATATGAAATGTTGTCCATTGCTGACAAGAAAAATCGTTGATGTTTACTATGAAATGATCTATGGTGGGTCAGGAATTAATTTCCTCGACTGTATTGTATCCTCACAATGATCACCGTTAAGAAAGGTCCACTTCGTCCACATGCCCATTTTGTCAACTTCCTAGTTCGTCAACAATCCCATTTGGTCCACATTCCCAACTCGTCCGCATTCCCATTTCGTCCGCATTCCCAATTCGTCCACATTCCTAACTCGTCCACATTCCCAACTCGTCAGCTTTCTCAACTCCATGCATTTTTTTCCTTTTTTTTCAACCTACTTCAAAAAAGGAGAAGGTCCTCAATTCGGTTGTATGTTTTTCAACTCGGAACTCAGAACACCGTCAATTATAAAACGATACGTTAATCCAAACTTGGTGTAAGGCACCAACACGCACGCGACACGGGATGTCCAGGATCCGGGTTCGATTACCTGGGTTGGTATTTTTCTGTGTATTCATGTTTTAGTGAGTATTTTAAAATGTTATATATCTATGAACTAAAAAACAATTACTTTGCTCACCCGCGACCACTAATGACAAATAGTTATATCTGTGCGGCAAATGTATGTTTCCATGCAACACCTCCACCTCCACTGCTACACGAATCAACACATGCCACACAGGCCCAACTATCACCACCACCACTATACTAAATATATACCACCACTATATAAAAAAACGAGGCGTAAATGGCCTCGTGGAGAGTGCCGAAACGCGTCAGCGTTTAGTATAGTGGTGGTGGTGATAGTTGGGCCTGTGTGGCATGTGTTGATTCGTGTAGCAGTGGAGGTGGAGGTGTTGCATGGAAACATACATTTGCCGCACAGATATAACTATTTGTCATTAGTGGTCGCGGGTGAGCAAAGTAATTGTTTTTTAGTTCATAAATATGGACCTCCGCAAAGTAACGCCTGATTCAATAAATTTGTTATATATCTAGTTTTTAAGTTTGAAGTGCGGTCGAATTGGGAATGTGGACGAGTTGGGAATGTAAACTGTGGACGAGATAGGAAGTGGACGATTTGGGAATTGAATGTGGACGAAATGGGATTGTTGATGAGCTAGGAAGTTGATAAAATGGGAATGTGGACAAAGTGAATCTAAACGAAAGATTGTTGAGACGGCCTTGTTGAAGCCGTTAAGTATTTGTCGAAACACCCCTCAGTCCACAATAAATCCTAAATCAACCCTATTGCATTCAACAGGCCTACTGACCTAAATTACATCTTTTGTAGGTGTGATATCTTAAGATGTATGAAGATCCTCATGCCTGAACCTTCGAATATGGACCATTGGGATTTGGTTTGGTAATAAAAAGAGTTACACAAAACATATAATATAATACAACATAACATAATGCTTCGTTGATGCAACTTGTGACCAAAGGGCTGGCAGTTTTCTCTCTCAAAGAATCAGCATCGCTATTCAGCGAGGCAACGCTGCCAGCCTTTTGGGCACCATGCCACGGGGGCCTTATTTAAATTTAATTTCGTTTTAGTTTAATTAGTTTTAGCTTGGGTTTAATGTCATTGTAAATTGCTTTTATTATGTGAAAAAACATTCAATATATGCTTTTTTGTATGCTTTATTTTTAGCAACTGTAAATATGTCAGGATTTATTTCAGGGCCATCTCGTGGAATCCTATAGGTTAGGTAAGGTTTGTTTTCTCAAACATTGTCGGAAATGTTGTCATTTTACTCGAAGTAACAGAACACGAAGGGCCTTGTTGACGGCCGCATTACATTGCAGGCGCGATTACCTGTCCATAAATCGGATTGCTGGACTGTTTTTTAATTTTTTTAAATGTAAAATAGACCATGGAAACATTGAGTGACATGTCTCATTCAGCCAAACCGGTGGCTGTATGCAGGCGTTCTATTCGAAATTTAACATTTTTATCAATGTCTTAAATAGCTTGGCAGTATTTAAAAGAAAAATACACTTTTTTATTTAGAAAAAAAATGGCGGGAATGAAATCATAGGTAAAAAAGTACCTAAGTCTCGATTTATTTAAAGTTATGCAAGTTATATTTATTTAATAGTTTTTAGTGACAAAATCGTGATCATTTGTTGTATGGAAAACTATTAACTAAAGCAAACTGCTTAGTACCACTTAAATTTCAATGGAAATATTTAGTCGTTGTGAAACTAATATTAAATAGGGGTAAGGAAATTAATGAATTTAGTTAGTTAATAAGTATTTTTAATTAAATAAAATATATTAATAATGACTCAGATATTGTAATGTTTTGTAATAAAAAATATTTAAGACACTGCCATAATTATAGTAACAACAATGGCAGTTTTGTCTCGATGTATTACAAGAGTTAATTATTAATTTCTTATTTCCTCTTAATGTTTGAGAAAAAATCTATATCTGCCACGGCTGGAATAGCAATTGCTGGACTCGTACTTATTAAAAACACTCACCTGCGGTTCGTGTTTTTAAACTAAGTTCTCGCTCCAGCAATTGCTCACGTCCCATGCCTGGGCATTAATCTACTATCTATAAAAATAAGTTAAGTTAAGTATAGTTTAATTGGTGGAGCGTGGTACGGATTACCGAGGTTGCTGGTTCAAGTCCAGCTGCTTAACGGATTTTTCTTTGCATTGTCATTGTATGTTGAATTTCATTCTATGAATGTTTCATAACAATAAACACAAAAATAATCAATAAATCGATTATTTTCATTGATACAGAAAATAGCTCCATCTCTTGCCACTAATGCGTAACTGTAGAAGTTCCGTAGTGGGTGAGCCGCTTGATTAAGCTACTCATAGATGGCGCTGAGGAGAGATCTTCCAAATAAAAATATGACACAAGGCATTGAAAAATTCGTTAGGTACACCAACGTTAAGTATAGCTTAATTGGTGGAGCGTGGTACGGATTACCGAGGTTGCTGGTTCAAGTCCAGCTGCTTAACGGATTTTTCTTTGCATTGTCATTGTATGTTAAAAAAAAAGCATTTCGGGAAATGAATCAGTTTGGCCAACGTTTTTTGGTGAACCATTTTCCGTTACCTTTTGCAGGTATCATAAGCCGGATTTTCCTAAAGTGAAATACGCTAGAGCCGAAAAGAGCTGGGAGAAAGAGCCGGTGCCCCGATACAAGGAACCTAAAGAGGAGATCTGTCGGGAATACCTGGTGATTAAGAGCTCTCTTTTTTCATCATCATGACCACCGTAACACATAGTCGTCCCACAATAACTCTGCAACGAACTGACAACAGTAGAAATCTAGTTTGTTTATGGCAACACTGATTTATAGTCAAACAACACGTTTTGAACTTTTGATTAGATTAAACATTAAACAGGTCATTGTTCATTCACCAGCCACTATTAAAATACCCCTCATATTTCGTTTTCCAGTTTTTTTTAACGTACAACGGCAAAACCTACTAAACACGGCGAAATTGTACTCCAATGGACAGAGCCATATTTAAGAAACTACAACTTTTGATTGCTACTATCATTATTATTTTTAATTAAAGAAATGTCTGAGTGACATGAAAAAAGTATTACCACAGCGTGATTTTTCTGGGTTGCCAATTAATATCCTATGCAGAGTTATCGTGGGACGATTATAATACCAACGACTATTGACATTCTACACACTAGAATACAGAACAAACCAGGTCGATTTTTGAATATCATTTGCGTCTACCAAGGACGATAAAACCAAGAGGACTTCCAGTGGCTATACAATGTCGCGTTCCTGTAAAATAATGAGCCTGCTGTAGCTAGTTTCACTATAGAGAGGTCTCTGTACCATTAATTTCGTATGACACTTAGACCTCTGGCTAACAATAGCGCCATCTATGAACTGAAAGAAAAAACGAATTTAGATGGCGCTATTGTGTTAGCCAGAGGTCTAAATATCATACCAAATGAATGGTACAGAGACCCCTCCGTAACTAGGTACAGCAGGCTTATTATTTCAAAGGAACACGACATCGTATAGACACTGGCAGTCCTTTTGGTTTTGTGGTCCTTGATTAGTACACAAATCGTGAAATGCTCATCCCAAATCGTGATCAGGTGCCGAGGAAGTTCAAAATCGAAAGAGGCATCCCGGAAGACCAGCAGTTCATCTGGATAGAGAAGCCACCTTCCCCGGTCAGGGTGAAGAGAGCGGCCAAGAAGAAGGTGAGATGGAAACACTGGTACTCTTGGGTTTGAAATTCGAGCGTTTTAACCGCGTCACTTTCGTGGACATGTCAATAAATTGGTTGTAGATTGTGGTGACATCATAAGAATAAATAATAACATAGTAGAACGGAAACTCCCGCTCCGGACGGGCTCAAGGTCACGATATTAGAGTATTCGTTAAACAGACTACTCAGTCAGGCTGTCCCGGCCGGCGTCGCCGCACGCGCGTTTGGTTGTTTATAATCTGGGTAGTGTTTTATAAAGCTACGAGTTGTAATTTACAAGCGGAAGTCTCTTTATAACTAAAGGTGATAGAATGAGACTTCCGCTTGTAAATTGTAACTTGTAGCTTTATAAAACACGGTCCTGGTCGTAATAGTTTTATGTGAGCCTGTATGTATTTTATTTTATATTTGTAGGTAAGTAATACTTACTTAAATCACCTTAAATGGCTTCATTTGGTATGGCACTTATAATAACTTCTTATTTAGAAGTGTCTATAATTATGTAGGTAAGTAAGTACGCAATGACTTATAAATCTCATATTTTGTAAAACTAGAATAAAGTAATGATTTCAAAGTAAAGAAAAACTTATATCTTAGTGATATTATCTATAGACGTAAGTAATATTTAACAGTAAGCAACCCTAGCAACACGCCTGGATGACAGAGGGGTGTAACGACGTGAATGGGGAAGTAGGTATATAAATGGCGGCGTTTTGGAGTCTGTCAAAAGAGATTCCGTTCTACTATGTTATTATTTATTCTTATGGTGACATTTCTTAGCACGACTGGCCGCGACTTTGTTTGTCGCGCGAGGTTATATCAACCGTCCCGTTGCATTCTGAGTGACAGAAACGGACGGGCAGTTGTTCTCGCGCAAGATGGAAATCGCACTGCGAGTTATGCTAGACCTACAGATAACCGAAAAAGTCATCAATTATTTTATCCACTTCGACAAATGACCACTAAATTGATTTGGAACAAACTCCCAAATAATGACCCAAATAGTGGCGTCTGGCCTGAGACAAGACAAGACAAGAGATTATTTCCGCTTTTCTCCAGTGTTTTATGTAGTACAGTGTTAACAGAGAACAGTTCCTAATAAAACGTACGCAGTGTGGGTCCTTTTATTTTGGTCTGTGACGTATACCGACATATGGACATGAAAATTAGAATTTTATATTTATTGTTTATTGTTAATTTATTGCATACACATGTATCTCAGTGGTTGTGCTATAAGAGCTACCTTCATAGCAAATTTCAAGTTTCTAGGCCAACTGCAAATACCTTATAGGCAGAGCTCGGACAGGTCATAGCAAAATAATTGCAACACGGTAATAGAACAAGATTAATAGTCTCATTATGTACAGTATTATTTAATTATATTTTACAATTTCATTATAATAGAATTCGGGGTAGTTCTCAATCCACTTATTAATCGTTTATATTTTCACCATCTTTGAAATATTTAGAAATAACCATAAGTAAATAATTTTACTAATTTAAATTGTCACCCCAAAACTGTTTCAAGAATTCCACTTTGACAAAACCATGACAGACACGCAACTAAATAAGGTTTAATGTTAAATTACGATAATATGCTCTTTAGATAATTATAATCTTAAGAATCGACTTTATTGAGTATTGTTCTATTTCCATATCTGTTTTTGCTATGACCTGTCCGAGCTCTGCTTATAGGTTTTGTTCCACGGCAATTTTTATGTAGGTAAACACCCTTTTAAACAACCTTTTCTAAACAGACTGTATCTTTTGATTGCGTTATTTTTCAAAGCTTGTTTCGCGTTTCCTGTCCGGGTGCCCCCAATGTGGGTCATGTCATGAAGCTTTTTTTCAGGAGTTCGTACCCCAACATGGGGTCACTGGATGCACAGTTTGGACTTGTGACATTGTCATATCGTTTTGTATGGGGACAGCGAACGTGTTTAAGTGGTAGTCATACCCCGTTATCAGTGTTGCGGATCCATTGAAAACGCTAGGGATGGCACTGCACATTAACTTGACATGTACCTACATAATATTATTTCGACGCACCTGGTCTATTTGATGTGAATTTCACAATTCACTTGTTTATTCATATGTTTCAAGTGTTTGGACTTAAGAGGTTTTATGCTGTTTTGTAAACCCATAATAGGTGATTGTGTCATTTATTTGTCAATAATGATTAATGTCGTATATCATTATAATTTATTTACCTTTTATTCAGTTAAAATCATGAATTTTCCCAGTTTAAAACAGAGCTGATGGCAAAATTGGAAAATTCGAAAAACTCTTAATAGTTTATTCAGAAAACTAATGAAATTACACAAATCTGTTGTTTTACCTGTAGAAATATTATTGTAACAAAAACGTTTTGTATACTAATATGTCACATTGACAACGAAACAAATATCGAGCGACAACCCTATGACTTGATTTCAATGAATCTGCAACACTGATAACGGGGTGTGGTGGTAGTGTATAGTTAAAGTGAGAAAAGCTTTCCCCTGTCAAAATGCTTATGACATTGTCATAAGATTGATTTTTGCCTGGCCCGTGGGAAAGGTTTTTCTACTCATCATCATGTCAGCTGATTGACGTCCACTGCTGGCCGGCGGCCTCCCCCGCGGCTCTCCACTCTGACCGGTCCTGTGCCTTCCGCATCCACCGCGGTCCTGCGATCTTTACTAGGTCGTCGCTCCTTCTTGTTGGAGGCCTATCGACAGCTCGTCTCCCGGTTAGGCTTGAGTCGGTCAGGAACTAAGAACTGTTAGGAATGAATTCACGTCGCGGACCGAAAGGAACTAAATGTCTTCGCTCCTTAAGTTCAGTAGGTAGAGGAGTGGAGTGGATGAATCGCTTGAGCGGAACGGAGCGAGTGAGAGTGACCAAAACCGAGGAGCGAGATAAATAGCGCTCGTTCAAAGTTTCTCTAGAGCAAGTGAGAGCGAGATGAACAACTATCATTCCGTTCCGTGTCCTTCACAGATCAAAACAGTTCCAACTCGTTCACTGAACTACTGAACTAAAGGAACTAAAAGTCCGAACTAGTTCCTTTCACCGATTGAACGAGATCGGAGCGCTCCCTTTAAAGACCGAGTAGGCACAACTCTACTTCCAGTCCATGGACGCCATTCGAGAACCTTCTGACCCCATCGGCCATCAGTTCTGCGAGCTATGTGCCCCGCCCACTGCCACTTAAGTTTCGCAATTCTTAAATTTTGACAACCCAATTTAAGGTGAGAGTGAAGCCTCGCGAGACAAGAGTCTACCCCAAGCCGGTGATGAGCGAGGGTCTGACGGGGAAGCACCTCCTCCTGGCGCGACGGAAGATGCCGAAACCGAAGTTCTATCTAGACTAGTAAATGTTTGTGGTATTGATTTGGCGTTTTGATTTATTGACGATGGTAATAATGATGTTGATGACACAAACGATGATGGTTATAACAAAGGTAATAATGACGATGAAATCGGTGACGATGATGAATTAATCACAACTGACGTGTATAGCGATGATGATGATAAATTAGTCATAACTGACCTGTATAGCGATGATGATGGTATCGTTCTGCACGGGGCCGAAAACGTCCTAACTGTAGATGATAACGATAAAATCGGTGATGGTGATCAGGGGAATTAGCTATCACTGACTATAGCGATGATGTTGCCATCAATCTGTACGGGACTGATAATGAAAACGGTGATGATGATGATGAAGTAGTCATCACTGACCTGTATAGCGATGATGTTGCCATCGTTCTGTACAGGGCCGATGACGTCCTAACTGTAGATGATAATGACGATAATGATAACGGTGATGATGATCAATTAGCCATCACTGACCTGTATAGCGATGATGATGGTATCGTTCTGCACCGGGCCGAAGATGTCTTCGTTGTAGATGGTTTGGGCGTCGTTGTAGCGCCTGATGCAGCGCCGGATTTCGGTGATGTTCTTTGGGAGCTCTGTGGAGTTTGCTGGAAGTAGAAAGATGATTTTTAAAGGGATGTATACCTAGTGATGCAGGTTGATTGGGCTTCGTGAAAAGACAATACAGGATGAGACGGATGATGATGACATGATTTACCTTGAATTAACAACATTTCATATCTTTGATACTATAATTTGACTAATTGTCTGTATTCTACTTTAAAAGAGGAGCAAACCTACGGTTTTACATTTTAATTAGGATTTGTTATTAATTTATTAAAAGGTACTTATTCCAAAAGGACGTAACTCCGAAACTACGCTAGTATGGATCAATTGTCTTTGTCTAGTCACGATCAAAAAACAAAACCAAGATGTTAAATTTATCTGACATTGTCAAACCTACGTGTGATTGTTGCTTATTTTTTTTTCGTGAAAAAGGCAAAAGTATTACACCCATTATTGCGTAGTTTTGGTAGAATTAGTAATTTTATTTTATTCACTTGTATTAAAAAAAATAAGTAACATTAATTTTTTATAAATATAGTGGTGTGTTCAGGAGGCAAAGCCCTTTCGATACCTATATTAATTTCCAGGTGTGAAAAATATGAAATGTTGTCAATTATCATTGATATACAAAACCCGAGTGCAAAAACAATTAACTAATTACACTCCTTTGCGTTTCGCAGTCGGGCGAAAAGAGAAAAACTAGCTCATTATAATTATTTTATATATAGTTTAATTGAATATGGCGGGAGCATGTTTTATTTCAGCTGTTTCGTCATATTTGTTTGCCCCCGCCTGTACTCTTTATAATATTCAAGCTACTTATTTATAAAGTACTTATAATGAGCTAGTTTTTCTCTTTTTTAGTTAAACAGTCGGGTTTTTGTTTTTAAATAATTTCGTTTTATTTGAAGCTTTTTAGGGGTAAAATACTTATTGAAAAAATATTTTTACCAAATTTCAAACTGATGTGAAATATACGGAAAGACCAGAAAAAAATATTCACGAACTAGGGTTCGAACCTAGAACCGTTGTAAAAATAAAAATACATAGAGATATTAACCCCCACGAAAAAGAGGGGTGTTATAAATTTTACCTGTGTATCTGTCTGTGGCATCATAGCTCCCAAACGGATGGACACATTTCAATGCTGCTTTTTTTAATCAAAAGCAAGTTTAATCGAGATGGTTCTTAGCCAAGTTTCATTAAATTCGGTTCACCCGTTTTTGAAATATTGAACTTTCATTTAATTTTTTTAACCCCCGACGAAAAAGAGGGGTTTTATAAGTTTGACCTGTGTATCTGTGTATCTGTTTGTGGCATGGCATCATAGCTCACAAACGGATGGACCGATTTCGATGCGGTTTCTTTAATCGAAATCTATAACTCACCGCTGTTATTCCTGGGGTGGACAGTCAGGTACTTATGGAGCTCCTGCGGCACCAGCGCTAGGACCTGTTCCGAGGTCTCGTTCACATTCATCAGCTCTTCTGAAACCATAAGGTTATGGGGTCACAACAGGAACTGCTGAGGTCAATAGGGATGTCACGTGGGAATAGGGTTACCAGCACCAAGGACCATAAAACCAAGAGGACTGCCAGTGTCTGTACGATATGTAACGTTCCTTTGAAATAATAAGCCTGCTGTAGCTAGTTTTACTACGGAGGGGTCTCTGTACCATTAATTTGGTATGACATTTAGACCTCTGGCTATATAACACAATAGCGCCATCTAAGTTCGTTTTTTCTTTAAGTTCATAGATGGCGCTATTGTGTTAGCCAGAGGTCTAAGTGCCATACGAAATGATTGGTACAGAGACCTTTATAGTGAAACTAGCTACAGCAGGCTTATTATTGTACAGGACCGCGACATCTTGTAGGCATTGGCAGTCCTCTGGGTTTTATAGTCCTTGGAGATAATAAGAAAACCACCCGTTTCCATACTTATCCTTAAACTACCGCTATGCTTTCAATCTTGCTTGCGCAAACGTTTGTTCAAATGTTTGAGGACAGGAATAGAAGGAAAGAGTGTATGTAGTTCGCGTGTCAAAGGGCTGAGAACCTTATTAACGCGTTCCAGAGGCCCGAGCACGAATATTCGAATCCTGCTTAACGCAATCGAGAAATTTGTATGACGTTTGGAACAGCGCCCGCCCGTGAGCGTATTTGGATTTAAAATTTAATATGAGAATTCTCAATTTCGATACGAAACGTAACGCTGTGCAGGATTCGGAAACTCGTGCTCGGGCCTACAGCTCCCGTCCGCTTTCCGTGCGACGTCGGAGGGTCGAGCACGACTTTATGAATGCTGCGTAACGTTACGGTTATCGTATCGAGATCGAGAAACCTCATACTAAATTTTAGTTCCAAATACGCTCACGGGCGGGCGCTGTTCCAAACGTCATACAAACTCGACAACGTTTACTATTCGATTTTACGTGACGCAGCATTCGTAAAGTGGTGCTCGACCCTCTGGCCCCTATTTCACCAACTTTACAATTGTCAGTTTTCAATGACAGTTCGGTGTCAACTGCCGACTTGAAGAGCTTTTGTTTTAATAATAATAATAAATCATTTAATTCAGATAATTCAATCCATAATTTTGTTAGTAACAAGGTTGACTTATAATAGTAGTTTAGGCAACTGCTACATAATGAGTGTTTTAAGGCCTAATTATGTACAGTTGCATACATTACTTTATCTACACACATATTATAAGTACTCGAAGATGGGTTCAGAAGCCGAAGACATATATCATACCCATACCTGTCACGAATTTGACTGTTTTTTTTAAATCATAGACAAACATACCGAGCTGACGTTTCGAGAACAGTTTTTTTTTGGTAAAAAAAAATTAAAATATATCACATTATTAATTGTACATGTCGGACTGAACTCGACTTATATACGTCAGTGATCCGTTTTATTTCACTGTGATTGTAAATTACGTTGGTTGTCAAAATCGGTACATCGAATTCGATATCGAAAAGTCATTACGACATCGAATTCGATGTCGTAATGACTATTACTTTACTACTGGACCTGCTGGTCGTGGTGGTTGGCGGCGGAGGCGACGGCGTGAGCCAATGCTGGTCATTTTCTACGGTTTCTGAACGCATTATAGAGGACTTACGATACGTACGTGTGTAGGTGTGTAGATAAAAGTGTTTTAGCGCGCTTCATATTGTCAAAGAAATGTAGTTCGCATTGTCATATAAATCTGACAATTGTAAAGTTGGCGAACCAGGGGCCTGACGTTGAAACGTTTGTCGTCTTGTTTCCGCAAACAAGATTGACAATGCATCCGGATCTTACGATCTTTGCTCAAGCCCCAACAGAACAAACAAACAATAATTAAAACAAAAAAAAAAAACCTTCGACAGTAGTAACTAAATCCCTTTTTAACTCTTCTAGCGTTTCTAGCGTGGCTAGCGTTTCTACTTCGATATTAGTAGCATCTGAAAATTAGTAGGAGAATTAGTGGTTTTAATACATTAGTGGAAGATGCTAACTACATTGAAAGTCAGGAATAACCCAGAGTATACGAAAATCGACGGTACTCTGACTCAACCTCGTATATAAACTTTGACCAAATTGGAATAACCACTCTAGACCGCGAACCTAAGGTGGTTATTCTAATGTCGTCAAAGTTTATATACGAAGTTGAGTCAGAGTACACCAGTACACCGTCGTAATATACCTACAGTGAAATAAGAAATAAAAATAAGCCTATCCCTCTATAAACGAATCACTCGCTATATAACTCGACTTTAGCCCGACTTGTTTCGGACTAATTCGTACACAGCGCGCCAACGCTGTGCTCGCGCTACTACAGAGGGTCGAGCACGACTTTACGAATGCTGCGTAACGTTACGGTGATCGTATCGTGATCGAGAAAGCTCATACTAAATTTTAGTTCCAAATACGCTCACGGGCGGGCGCCGTTCCAAACGTCATGCAAACTCGACAACGTTTACGTTTACGATTTTACGTTACGCAGCTTTCGTAAAGTCGTGCTCGACCCTCTGAGTGCAGCCACAGGATAACCAACTCTCTACAGAAGATCAATTCAATTAAATTTTTAGAGACGTATAGCTCCATCGATACTATCGATGGTTCCGCCAATGTCGAGGTTGAAGAAGACACTATCGGTAATTATTACACCGTTGTTCGGTAGCTTCGACGCGCGGTGCTACAGAAGATCAGGCCCCTAGCACAGAGTACCTTTTTATAACCGAGATAGAGATGTCACTTCAACGTTTCGCACACAGCGACATCTGGTGTTTTGTGACGGCAAAATATGCGATGACGTCATTGACGTCTAGTTTCCTAAATGTTAAAATAATTTACTTTGAGCAATTGCTATTACGACATGTTCTATTATATACATTAGAACATGGTGTAATAGAAATTGCCCAATTTCCCGTTTTGATGAATTTGATAATTATTCAGTGCTTTATTTTTTACACATTTTCTTTTTAACAGGCATTCCAACTCCAACTTAGACACCCGGTGAATGTGAAAAACCACAGATTAGAGAGATAATCGCGGCCATTATTCATTCGTTCCGTTCCACTTATACCTTCACTGTACGTTGTTTAAAGTAAATAAAAAAACCTAAATAAATATCACAACCTCCTGAATTACTAAAAATCTAAGTTTTCGCCCCATTGTATTAGGATTTACTTGCAGATATGATACGTTAACTCAACCAGTGTCCATAGAATATTCTATATAATATTTTAGCGTAAGAAAAACTGATGCGTGTAATGATATTTTAGATAAGACATTACTATAATTAAAAAGGTCGATGTTACCAGTGCTCACAAAATAATTAATTAGCATAAACGCATTTTTATACAAGGAAAGATAAATGAAAGCATTTATTAAGCGAAAATAAAATATTTATTCCAAAATTTAAAACTCCAATATAATTGATATTAGCACCACCTATCGAAGTGTGACAACAACTTCATGTCTATAATCCAACCAAATAGAATATTACTTAAGTATATACTATACAATGTAACTTGAGTGACTACTGAAATTAGCTGGACAACGAAGTGTACATTTTGTTCTAAGTTATACCACCGTGGCCCCTAGTTCAGCAACTTTACAATTGTCAGTTTTCAATGACAATTCGGTGTCAACTGCTGACTTGAAGAGCTTTTGTTTTAGCTCGCTTCATATTGTCAAAGAAATGTAGTTCGATTGTCATATAGAACTGACAATTGTAAAGTTGTTATACATCTCCTGCTCAATTAAAACGTGCCATTAAAGTAGTGTTCTGGTTTTGCTGTTCTAATAATTATTTTTTACACTTGTTTCTAAAATACGGTATTTTTTTTCTCTCTTAATTTTTTAATGATAGAGTGAGGTTTCTTTGTGTAATTCATCTGTGGTTACGTATTGTAAGAGCTAATGTAACTTGTTTTTAGAAAAAATGTCTTTGTGCCAAGTTTCTTGCCGCGCATTCTTGGCAATCATGGTCTTTCCGAAAGCGCTGGTAGACTCAAAAAAAATTACGTGTAAAAGAGCATTCAACTGCCTATTTGCTGAATAAAATGTTGAGTTTTGATGGTGAAATAGGGGCCAGGTTTGGTTACTTTTATTCCTCTCCACCACTCAACGGTTGACTGGCAGAGATCCCTTACAGGGATAAGTACGCCTTTGTACTAAAATATTATTGTTGTAACTTGTGTTTTATCCTGTATTTTGTACAATAAAGTGTTTACTTACTTACTAACTTTTTAGTACTTTTTTTTTAAACGTTAAAAAAAACACGTGTCCGTTATCTTAGACTACTCTGTAACATATTAGGGTAGAGTTGTGCCTGCTCGGTCTTTAAAAGGAGCGCTCCGATCTCGTTCAATCAGTGAAAGGAACTAGTTCGGACTTTTAGTTCCTTTAGTTCAGTAGTTCAGTGAACGAGTTGCAACTGTTTTGATCTGTGAAGGACACGGAACAGAATGATAGTTGTTCATCTCGCTCCCACTTGCTCTGGAGACACTTTGAACGAGCGCTATTTATCTCGCTCCTCGGTTTCGGTCACTCTCACCGCTCCGTTCCGCTCAAGCGATTCATCCACTCCACTCCTCTACCTACTGAACTAAAGGAGCGAAGACCGATTCAAATCGTGCGAAAGGCTTTAGTTCCTTTCGGTCCGCGACGGGAATTCATTCCTAACAGTTCTTAGTTCCTGACCGACTTAAGCCTATATTAGGGGGCATATAAAAATAAATCAAATCGGAGCCGGATAATAAGGTACAGTCGAGGATATTAATTCCCGACACATAATAGAACATTTTCATAGTAAACGTCATAACGATTTTCCTTGTCAAGCTTTGCGATCTCTCTATGACGTTTACTGTGAAAAGGTTCCATGGTGGGTAAGGAATTAATTTGGATTTTTTTTGGACATTGGCAGTCGTCTCGGTTTTTAACCCCCGACGCAAAAAGAAGTGTCATAAGTTTGTCCGCTATGTGTCTGTCTGTGGCTACACTCAATTTAAATGCGGTTTTTTTAACCGAAAACAGATTTTCTAGCGACAGTTTTTTTGACATGTTTTATCAAAACCGGTTCCGCCGTTATTACATTTTGTAATGAATATGTCGGGGGGGCGGGGGGCCAAGTCGAAATCATCAATAATCTTCCTTGGCACGAGTAACTTTCTAAACCCAGTTGGTCGTTGGAAATACAGATAAGAAACCAAATTAAAATCCACGAGCCATATTGTAATCAAATATTAGCTCATTCGTTGGCCGTTGCTTCATTTTATGTTGTTTTGACGCGCATGCGCAAGAGTAGGGAATAGGATTCATGCAAACCAATGAGGGCTGTTGCCAGTCAAATGTACGCTGAGGTCGCCAGTGTCGCGTGAGGTCTATCTGGCATTCTCCACCAATGAGGGACACGCTACTGGCCTATCATCACCATCACCAGCCTTTTTCATGTCCCACTGCTGGGCACAGGCCTCCTCTCAGAACGAGAGGGCTTGGGCTATAGTTCCCACGCGGGCCCAGTGCGGCTTGGGAACTTGACACGCATCATTGAATTGCTTCGCAGGTGTGTGCCGGTTTCCTCGCGATGTTTTCCTTCACCGAAAAGTTCATGATAAATTACAATAAACTCGGAAGAACTCAGAAGTGCGAGCCGGGGTTTGAGCCCACGACCCTCTGCTTGAGAGACCATATGTCAAACCACGAGAACATTGAAATGTCGAATTTTTATTTGACCGAAAAGTTTAAAATCCCGAAAGTTAATATACCTACTTATCCGCCACGTCGTCCGCTTCAAAATTTTAAAACCCTTTTTCGACCACTTCTCGGTATCCGATTGAGCTGAAATTTGGCATACTTGTGCAGGTCCGATTACAATACAATAATCTCGTAGTGAAATTCTGTTGGTAGGGCCAGGATCATCTCCATAGGAGGAAACTCTTCAAAGGTTGATGGTATGGACTCGAAATTAAATTTGTGATTACAGGTACCTACTGACATAAAACTATAAATAAAAACTGAAAAACTCATTTTAGGTTCTAACTTATTTTAGGTTATTAGGTTAGGTTAGAATTGCGTCAAGGCGCGAAGTGCCTTAACTACGCGGAGTAGGAGCTCCGCCAGGCGGAGCTCCGTCGACTTTTTCTCGCAGCTGTTGAATTATCATTTGACTAAATGTTACTTTAAAACAAACTAATTTTGCGACTCAAAACTAGCTTTAACTAACTTTGAATTTTGCGACTCACAACTACTTTAACTAATTTTGAATAGCTGCGAGAGGAAGTCGACGGAGCTCCGCGAACGCGGAGCTCCTATTCCGAGTTGTTGAGGCGCTTCGCACCTTGACGCAATTCTAACCTAACCTAATAACCTAAAATAAGTTTTTCAGTTTTTGTTTATAGTTTTATGTCTGTAGGTATAATTACAAATTTAATTTCAAGTCGATACCATCAACCGTTGAAGAGTTTCCTCCTATGGAGATGATCCTGGCCCAACCAACAGAATTTCACTACGAGATTATTGTATTGTAATCGGACCTGCACAAGTATGCCAAATTTCAGCTCAATCGGATACCGAGAAGTGGTCGAAAAAGGGTTTTAAAATTTCGAAACGGACGACGTGGCGGATAAGTAGGTATATTAACTTTCGGGATTTTAAGCTTATCGGTCAAATAAACATTCGACATTTCAATGTTCGGCTTTGCGATCATAGGTCATATCAAATTTCGGTCTTTTGAACTTCGGCTTTATAATACGTAGACCAAAATAACTATCGACATTTTGACTTTCGGGATTTCGTACTATCGGTCATTTGAAAATAGGTATTTCGAACGTCGGTATGTCGGTTATCGGTGTTTTGTACTTTCGATATTCTGAATTTCGATGTGTTAAGCGTCGACATTTCAATTGTAGGTATTATGATTTGTCGGTATTGTAATACATACCCGAGTGGCGATTATGGCGTTGAAAAGGTTTGAAAAATTTGTACGATCTAGGTTTTAACATGAAACTACCGTGAGACTCAATCATAGTGAAATAAAAACGGATCACTCACGTATATGAGTCGAGTTTAGCCCGACATGTTTCGGACTAATTCGTAGTCCTTCCTCTGGGAGCGCACGACCCAGCGACGGCGAGACGCACACTGCGCGCCGCGGCTCTGCTCGCGCGACTACCAGACGCAGCTGACAGCGGCACACAACTACCGTGCTGCGTTTATAAAAGGGGTAACGGATAAAATCGGGCACTTGTTACGCCGAAGATATAGCATTAAGTCGATTTTCCGTCCCCACATGCAGCTTAGACAGCTGGTGCGTTCACCAAAGGATAAGGAGCCCCTAAACGTCCCCGGGGTATATATGATTCCCTGCACCTGTGGTAAAAACTATATCGGGGAAACTGGGCGGAATATATCCACTAGGTTATCGGAGCACATACGCAGTATGAAAAAACAGGACAATAAGGGTTCTGCTGTGGCCGAACACTCGATGGACTCGGATTCGACGCATTACATTCGGTTTGATAAGGTGTCGGTACTGGCGAGAGAAAAGTTTTTTATTCCGCGGAAAGTACGTGAAGCCATTGAAATTAGTCATCATCCCAATTTTAATCCGTGATAGTGGATGGTCGGTGCCCCCAAGTTGGAAGACTAAACTAAATACTGCGTCAACGGTGAATGTGGACGAGCCTTTACAGAGTGATGTGGTCAGTGTAGTGTGCTACCCTGCATTTAACAATAATACCTAATTTCGAAATACCTAACGACTGTTCCACCCAAGTGATGAATGACCGAAGTTTAAATGCCCTAATAAACAAAATAACTAATGGATGAAATACCTAATGGATGAAGTTCCTAATGGACGATTCACCTTAACTTAATATACCTATAAATAATATTCCTATGAACAGGAATGTATAGGAAACTTAAAATAACATGGGTTAGGTTAGAGTTGTGTCAACGCGCAAAGCGCCTCAGCCACGCCACGAGTATAAGGAGCTCCATATGACAAACCGATTATATAAAATACTGTTGGTCTTTATTAGTATACGTTAGGTATTTCAAGTTTAGGTGAAACCACCAAAAGGTGTTTTAAATTAGGTATTTCGTTTATAGGAATATCGATCTTAGGTTAATTAGCTTTAGGTAAATCGTCGATTAGGTACTTTCATCCATTAGGTATTACGAACTTGGGTGTAACGTTTTTTAGGTATTTTAAAAATTACATGTTTCGTCCTTAGGTATATCGGCAAAAGGTAAATCAATTTTAGGGATTCTAATATAGGGTTACCGTTTATTTATTATTCAGTAAGACAAACCTTTTCTTTCTCCTGAGATTTAAAAGTTAAAAGATGGCAAAAGTCTATGTATTATAATCGTATTGTTATACCTACTTCTTAACCTCCGACGAAAAAGACGGGTGCTAAAAGTTTGACCTGTGTAAGTATCTGTGTATCTGTTTGTGGCATCATAGCTCCCTAACGGAAGGACCGATTTCGATGCGGTTTTTTAATCGAAAGCTAGTTTAAACGAGATGGTTCTTCGCTAAGCTTCATTAAAATCGATTCACCAGTTTTTGAAATGACAATGTCGGGGATTTTTCCTAAGTCGGTTATTCCTTTTGAGGTACGGAACGGAACCCTAAAAAAACGACGTTTTATAAATAAATAAATAAATAATTATCACGGGACAATTTGTAACCAATTGACCTAGTCCCAAACTAGGCAAAGCCTGTACTATGGGTACTAGACAACGGATAAACATACATATATAGATAAATACATACTTATATACATATTAAACATCCAAGACCCGAGAACAAACATTCGTATTCATCATACAAACATCTGCCCAGACCGGGATTTGAACCCGGAACCTCAAGCTTCATAGTCAGGGTCTCTAACCACTAGGCTATCCGGTCGTTTTTATTGCGGTTTTACGTTTTTAAAACTTTTCAGCGCAAGCGACTTAGTTGCCAGCTTGTGCAATGCACAGTCAAGGAATTAAATTTCCAACCCACCTAAGGTTTAATGTCGTATAGCAAACTGTCACCATAAGAGCTAGATAGAACACGACGTTGCTTTAACATGTCGCGTTTGCGTTGACATTTTCGACCTTAATGCACAGCGAATGTCTAACAACATTTCAACGAAATGGGTAGGGAATTAAATTCCTTGACTGTATGTATGTACCTATCTACACTAATATTATAAAGAGGAAAGATTTGTACCTATTTTTGTATGTTTGTATGTTTGTAATGAATAGGCTCAAAAAGTACTGGGCCGATTTAAAAAATTCTTTCACCAATAGAATGCTACATTCTTCCAATTTGACATAGGCTACATTTCATTTTGAAAAAAATTAGGGATCCTTGGTAAAATTTGAACAATGTAACTGAAGGTGTATAAAAATGAGTCTTAAAATGTCTTTCGTCGAATGCGCTGCCGAAATTATTAGCGATAGAACAAAATAATGTACAACAATATTGAAGAACATCATAATGTCTACAAAAAACTCCGCGGTAGCATATGTCCAACTATTGTGGTTATGTCACTACAACAACTTTTTTCATTTTATAATTGTCTACCCCGTGCGAAGCCGGGACGGGCTGCTAGTGCATTATACAGACGAAGCGATAGTCATAAATATTGATGTCACATTGTCTGGAGGACTATGACATTTTAACGGTGTTTAACACTGCAGTCACGTGTGACAACTGTCAATGGTACCTTGACGAATCCATCTGCATACCGGATACAGACAGCCTCACCGTGGTATTTCACTTTACAACATTTAACACGCTATGACTTATGTCAAAGCACTCGTTTATACGCCGAACCGTTTTCTTGCAAGAAACCAAGGACCATAAAACCAAGAGGACTGCCAGTGTCTATACGATGTCGCATTCCTTTGAAATAATAAGCCTGCTGTACATACCTAGTTTTACGACGGAGGGGTCTCTGTACCACTCATTTGGTATGACATTTAGACCTCTGGCTAACACAATAGCGCCATCTAAATTAGTTTTTCTTTCATTTCATAGATGGCGCTATTGTGTTAGCCAGAGGTCTAAGTGTCATACAAAATTAATGGTACAGAGACCTCGCTATGGTGAAACTAGCTACAACAGGCTCATTATTTTACAGGAACGCGACATTGTATAGCCATTGGCAGTCCTCTTGGTTTTATCGTCCTTGCAAGAAACCAAATGATATCTGTCCCAAACGTCATACAAATTTCTCAATAACGTTACTACTCGATTACGTTACGCAGGATTCGAATATCCGTACTCGGGCCTCTGATACTGGTTTTTCGAAAAATTATGTCAATTATTCGTTTTTAACACTACTGAGGGTCGAGCACGACTTTTCGAAACCTGCGTCACGTAAAATCGAATAGTAAACGTTATCGAGTTTGTATGACGTTTGGAACAGCGCCCGCCCGTGGGCGTATTTGGAACTAAAATTTAGTAAGAGGTTTCTCGATCTCGATACGATAACCGTAACAATACGCAGGATTGGAAAAGTCGTGCTCGACCCTCTGAGATGAGACCCTACGCTACCTACTTAGCACAATATAAAAATGGAAAGATAGGTAATATAGGAACCCAAAGTAAATACTACTAAATAAAATATGACACAAGGCATTGAAAAATTCGTTAGGTACACCAACGTTAAGTATAGCTTAATTGGTGGAGCGTGGTACGGATTACCGAGGTTGCTGGTTCAAGTCCAGCTGCTTAACGAAATTTTCTTTGCATTGTCATTGTATGTTAAAATACTATGCATCGATGTAAAAAAATGAAGAAGACCAACCAATTACTTAACAAAACCTCATAAAAAAAACAAATAAGAACAACTACGCTACATCAACATGGCACGAAAGTTACCACAGCCTTTGAAATCAAACATCCAAATTGAATTCTATGACGTCAATACACTGACTCACTAACACCATGAAGTTTGGGTCCAGTACAACAAAAATCATGAAAAATGTGTCCCAAGTACAACCTGTACAACACGGCATTGTTCGATGACAGCCATACGTCATAGCGCTGTCGTTCGACCAAACTAAGACTGGCTGACGCTCGATCAGTGGTCTTTTGGTTCGGACGTTTTCAAGCGCCAACCCGAAGTCCAAGGTGTTAAGTCAATGTGTCAATACAACAGGTTCAAATTGCTAATTTTATGTTATCACCTTGGCAGTTCACAAGTTCAACAGACGTCACAGATGTCAGCTCATCTTTAGTGTAAGTTTTACTTTGCAATCAGTGGCTTAACTAGCGTGGGTGAAGCACGTGGGCGTATTACGAATAATAATATCTATGGAAGCGTAACTACGCCCAAAAAGTGGCTCCACCACATTGGTACCGCAGTAGGCGTGGAAAATTATATGAACAACGCCGCGCGTCCGTCAGGGATGACATTCGTGACAAGCAGGCCTGACGCGGGAGTTTCGATCGTGAATATTATTGTTTTTTTTTTTCATGTTTTTATTATTATTTGTTATTATTATGTTTTGCGCAATTTAATATTTTGCAAATGTCATCGTGTGTGTCTAGTGGTATAGAAAACCATACGGATATGAAAAACACTAGAATTACCTTTCATAAGTAAGTAAGCATACATTTTAAAAATCCATACTTGACGACTCACACCGTCCTCGCTGAGCGGGATAGTTGGATGGTCCGACCGAACATTGTCGAGAAATGCCGAGCGCAGCCGACGCGTGTCGCCGCTCATTGGCGAGCTGCGATTTTCGATCAGCGAGTGCGTTCGAGTTTTCGTCTGAATTACTATGGGCTAATTGGCAGCGCCCCTAGTGGCACTTAGCGACAACAAACAATTCTCATACCATTTGACACTTTAACGCAAACGCGTTCGAATCGTATTTTTTGGGAGTCAATTATGAGACTCGTAATTGTTTAAAGCACTCGAAATAAGTGGCGTAGCTAGCGTCGGTGACATCCGTGGGCAATTGGTCATATAGTGTAATTTCAGAGTTGCAAAAGCGCTTAGTTGATGCAACTTGTGACCAAAGGGCTGGCAGTTTTCTCTCTCAAAGAATCAGCATCGCTATTCAGCGAGGCAACGCTGCCAGCCTTTTGGGCACCATGCCACGGGGGCCTTATTTAGATTTAATTTAGTTTTAAGTTGTAGTTTACTTAGTTTTTGTAAATTGCTTTTACTCTGTAATTTGTGTATTCAATTGTGATTCGCTATGTCAAAAACTTACACTAAAAGCTTTGCAGAAACAACGTTTAAGCCATGTCAACGTAGAAGTTTTCTAGACCCAAAAAAAAATTAAAATTTAAATGAAACCTTTACTTCTTTCTTCATGCATAAGCAAGCCTTTTAGTTTGAAACGGCTACGCTTGTAAAACTTATATCCTGAAATTAATACATATGTGTTAATTTGTTAGTTTTCGCGTGCATTTACACACCAGCAGCCGAAGTTGCTAAGCAACCGATGCGGTCACAATGATCTGCACAAGCTCTTATGACTATAGCAATAGAGCCGTGTTTAGATCATTGTGAACGCTTCGGTTGCTTAACAACTATTGCTGCTGACTGTATGTACATAGTTATATACATGCACTATTGTACTATGCTATGCAAGCATTCGTTGCAATGCAACTGAGTAATAATATCTATGGATATGTCCTTGGGTTTCGAGACAGCCAGCACGAATAAATGTGTATTGAATACTTCAAACAAGTTATGAATCATTAGATCATAACATATCAAAAACAGTTTTAAATGATTCGCGGTTAACTGCATTAGACATAATGAAAACGGGATATTGAATATGAAATATCGGGAGCTCGTCAAATATATAAGGTAATCGCGGTCAATATCCCGTTTCGTATGGAGATGACAGTTGTCAAATAGGACGGTAAATGTCACGCAATCTATCGCCACGTAAAACCATCGAGGGTCGACTGTCGACAACACTCGATCTGGCATCTCGTCCTAACCCACACAAAACTACATACCTCCATCTCTCTCCAACCCCCCGCTGCTCGCGGACAACATTATCTGCAGCCATATGCAGAACAGTCCAAGAATGACGATCACCCGAAGGAAAGAAGCATATCTTATTCGAGGCATTGTACTTCATCTCTGGATCGCTAGATGGCGTTGTCAAACTCGCGTTCTCGTCACTAGATGGCGTTGTCAAACTCGGCTTCTAACCACCATCGCTAGGTGGCGTGCGAAGCGTTACAGTTGCAGAATTAGTTCACAGGTGGCGCTGTTCGCCATTTTGATTTCGGTTTCTTTTTCTGAAACAATAGAACATGGTGGTTATATTTTCTTGCCACGAAAAACAGAAATTTGTGTGGGAAGGATTGTTGAGTGTTTCTTAAATATACTTCTTGTTATTTATACAGGATGTATTTTAATGAGCCGTCAAGAATTCAGCCAGAGGTTGAGTAAGTTTAGTGAGCACCTGTGTGAACTTTTTTAACCGACTACAAAAAAGGAGGAGGTTCTATGCTCCACTGCCCTTTTTTTATATATGTATACCGATTACTCCACGACACGGAATGTCGAGGATCCGGGTTCGATGCCCGGGGTTGGCATTTTTCTGGTTTTTAGGATTCCGTACCTCAAAAGGAAAAAACGGAACGCTTATAGGATCACTTTGTTGTCCGTCTGTCTGTCTGTCTGTCTGTCAAGACCCTTTTTCTCTGGAACGCATGGAGGTAGCATGCTGATATTAATATCAAATAATCAAGCCTGCGGTCCCTTGAAGCTGTGAAAAAATCAACCTTCTAAGTCAACGCAATCAAAAGCTACAGTCATTAAACAGGCTATTTCCATACAAATTGCCGAAATCCGAAAACCTAAAGGGTACTTCCAGTTGTCCTACAAACTTGAAATTTGGTATGAAGGTAGCTCTTATAGCACAACCACTCCGAAAAGTCTCAAAATGTCATAATTTTATGTCTGTCTGTAGATTTCGAAGACCAATATAAGTTGACCCCACACTGCGTACATTTTGCTTAGGAGCAGGGCTCTGCTAATACTGGACCTCTTAAAACACTGAGGAAAAGCGTTAAAATCTTTCTACGCAACCCCCGTGCGCGAGTTCGACTCGCACTTGGCCGGTTTTTTTCCGTCTATTCATGTTTCAGTGAGTATTCTAATAGTATAATTGATATTCACGGGAAAACCGTAAAAATAAATATAAAACTGGGGAAAAAATACAAGAAGGATACTCCAATTGAGATCATGTTTAGAGAGTTATTTTATGGTATTTTACACTAAACGTCCTAACACTGATACACGTACACATGACGCAGCAGTCATCCTATGATCACGAATTAGCCTCAGAACTCCTAATTAAACAAATCAACCAAATTGGGGTAGTTCACAACATGGGAAAAATTACCCACATCCGTTGTGGCTATATATAACTAGGTAGGTAAATGTAACGAGTGATGTGAGATCTCGTACATAGATGGCGCTAGCGAGTCATTATTCGCTAAATAATCTATACCTACATAACCTAACCAACTTAGAAAAATTGAAAAACCCCGACATTGTCATTTCAAACTTCAATATTTCAAAAACGGGTGAACCTATTTTAATGAAACTTAGCTAAGAACCATCTCGATTAAGCTAGCTTTCGATTGAACAAAACCGCATTGAAATCGGTCCACACGTTTGGGAGCTATGATGCCACAGACACACATGTCAAACTTATAACACCCCTCTTTTTCTTCGGGGGTTAAAAACAGAGGGTCGAGCACGACTTTACGAATGCTGCGTAACGTTACGGTTATCGTATCGAGATCGAGAAACCTCGTACTAAATTTTATTAATTTTAGCTCCATATACGCTCACGGGCGGGCGCTGTTCCAAACGTCATACAAATTTCTCGATAACGTTTACTACTCGATTACGTTACGCAGGTTACGAATGTTCGTACTCGGGCCTCTCGACCTTTATCGGGTAATGTGTGGTTTAATAGTGTTCACACTAATGTACCTAACTACTCATTACTTTTACGACCACCACAGAACGAGTTAACTATTACCCATTTGCATTTTAACTGTATGACGTTAACTGGCTGACGGTAACCGTTGACAGATAAAAAACCGGCCATTAGCGAGGTGGACTCGCGCGCCGAAGGTTCCTTACACAGAACTAGCAACCAGTGGATCTGAGTAGATCCTACATTTAACTATCGAAACACAGAACTAACAACTAGTGGACCTGTGAGCAGTAGATCCTACATATAACTATCGAATCTGATCACAAAATTCGACAACGATCGGTTGAGAAATACGACCTGAGGGTCGAGCACGACTTCTAATCCTGCGCACGTTACGGTTATCGTATCAAGATCGAGAAACCTCGTACTAAATTTTAGTTCCAAATACGCTCACGGGCGGGCGCTGTTCCAAACGTCATACGAAATCGATAACGTTTACTATTCGATTTTACGTGACGCAGGTTTCGAGTATTCGTACTCGGGCCTCTGTAGACGAGAACAGCCGGACAGACAGACATACGAAAGAAATTTTGTCGAAGCTGAAGCAAAGACGCTACGCTCACTTCGTTCGCTAGGTCAATACAATAATGTACCTAGTGTTTACGAGGTAAAGTATGTCTGTCTGTCCCTTAGAGCAGGAAACGAATGGAGATGTTAACGCGCGATTTCCCCTCTGCCAAAACTCTAACATTAACTCTGATCAAAATTAGTTTTGTTTGAGTGTGCGTTTGTAGGGACGTAACAAATTTTGTCAGTAGCGTAGACGTGTGCTGTGTTCGTGGATATGTGTTCCTCGTCTCTCTCAAAAAGTGGCAGAAAAATTGTAGTGCATTGCATTAGATAAGCCAAAGGCGCCGCCCGTCTGTCTGCTTTATGGTCTGCGCCAACAAAAGACCTCCTCACCTTGCTAAAAACTATCGTTAAAAACTTAAGTGATAACAACCCTTATCAGATAATGAGAATTGGTGTTTTAACCACAATAGATTACTAGGGTCGAGCACGACTTTTCGAAACCTGCGTCACGTAAAATCGAATAGTAAACGTTGTCGAGTTTGTATGACGTTTGGGACAGCGCCCGCCCGTGAGCGTATTTGGAACTAAAATTTAGTACGAGGTTTCTCGATCTCGATACGATAACCGTAACGTTACGCAGCATTCGTAAAATCGTGCTCGACCCTCTGACATACTCCTTTTTTACTCAACTGCGAAACGCCAAAGAGGGTAATGTGTTTATTATAGTAGTCATAAAGTCATCCATAAGTCATAATAATGAGGACTACCCGACCTATTTTTACCCGACTGCACCACGCATAGGAGGCTAATGTGTTTATCAGCCAATGTATGTATGTTTTCCCCTCACTACCTCGGAAAGCCGTCTTTTATCCTTTAATACAAGCGGGTAAAATCGCGTTTTATCGACTAGTGGGGAAAGTAATTTGACCTTGGAGTGGAGCGTGTTCAAGTAGCTTTTGACAGATAACAAAACGTAAAACGCTCATAATAATGGTTAGTTCAATATTAGTTATCATTAAATAAATAAATGATAAATAGTTTGACAATTTAATAAAAAACACCAAATAAAGCTTTATTTAATGGTCCCTAAAATTCCATATGAAGCATTTGTTTTTTTTTTTTAATCATGTTGAATATAATTCTGAACGCACAAGTTGCATCGATGCAATTTCAAAACGCATCGTCAGAAATGTCAACATTGTCAATAAAATGACTCCGACTCAAGTAACAATACACAACTTCCAGAGTTTTCTGTTATAATATCGTGAAAAAAATAGTGATTCTAGTGATGAAGATTTATTTTTATAAGCTTTTTTTTTGGCATGTTGCGCTTTCCTCGCTCGCTACAGGGAGGTGAAAAGTTTTGTGTTACACACGGGTGCAAATGTATTTTACTTCTCGTGTGTTTCCACACTCGCGGGTAAAATACAACTTTGCACCCTTGTATAACAAATAACTATTGTTATTGTTTCTAAAATGCGGTATTTTTCTTTCTCTCTTAATCTTTTAATGACAGAGTGAGGTTTCTTTGTGTAATTTGTCTGTGGTTACGTATTGTAAGAGCTAATGTAACTTGTTTTTAGAAAAAATGACTTTGTGCCAAGTTTCTTGCGGCGCATTCTTCTTGGCAATCAAGGTCTTTCCGAAAGCGCTGGTAGACTCAAAAAAATGACGTGTAAAAGAGCATTCAACTGCCTATTTGCTGAATAAAATTTTGAAATTTGAATTTTGAATTTTATTGTTCCTTTGTGGCACTGTAGAGACTTTTCTAAATATATATTTTCTAAAGCTATTCAAGTACTTACTTGCGTCTGGTAGTCATCATCTCGTGTTGATGAGGCGATGATGGAAGGCACAGCTCCTTAAAGGTTAGGAGTTGGAGGATAATTCACTATTATTTTATGTGATATCATTGACAGTGGGTAAAACTTATCTTAATTGTTTTGTGTAAGGAAAATGAACGGAGTCCGGTTATGGAAAAACGGGAAAATGTTAATTTATGACTCAAAGTAGCGGTCAGGGTTTTCATTATTCACTAGCTGTTGCCCGCGACTTCATCTGCGTAGATTTCAGTTATCGCTATCCCGCGAGAACTATATAATTTTCCCAAATAAAAAGTAGCCTATGTTATTCCTCAATATTCAGACTATCGTCTTACCAAATTTCATCTAGATTGGTGCAGTGGTTTTCCCGTGAAGAGGTAACAAACAGACAGACAGAGAGACAGAGTTACTTTCGCATTTATAATATTAGTTAGGATTGGATCTAGGAAAATGACAATAAATATGATATTAAACTAAATTTGCTGTTCTATTCATGTTCTATTATAGTTATTTGTTATACAAGGGTGCAAAGTTGCATTTTACCCGCGAGTGTTTCAACACACGAGAAGTAAAATACATTTGCGCTCGTGTGTAACTCAAAACTTTTCACCTCACTGTAGCGAGGAAAGCGCAACATGCAAAAAACAGCTCATAAAAATAAATCTTCATCACTGGAATCACTTTTTTTTACGATATTATAACAGAAAACTCGGGAAGTTGTGTATTTTTGGTGGTTAGAAATACTCTCACTCGCTACAACTTCCCGGCCATTAAAGCGGAGATCGATAACCTTAACTTTGACTCAGTTTTGAAGGTGAAAGATACGAATCACGCTACCAATTCGCTTGTAACTATTCTTCAAAATGTTGTAATGAAAAATATTATTGTAACCCCAGTTCCAGGAAAATGTCGCATCGTTAAGCCTTGGATGTCGCCGGGACTGGTTCGCTGTATTCGAAACCGGGATCGAATGCATATCAATCTAAATAAAAACCCGAACAATGAAATCCTCAAACTAACCTACACGCGGTACCGGAATTTTTGTAATGGTCTTCTTCGAAAGTTAAAGCGAACATATGAGAGAGATCAATTATTTAAGGCTAAAAACAATCCTAAAGCAACTTGGAAGGTCATCAAATCTATAACAAACACTAGTCGCCCTCCACAATTCCCTAGTGAACTTCTACATAAGTCTAATGACGGTCCTTCTCCAATTAATGAAATTAATAAATTCTTTGCCAATATTGGCAATACTTTGGCAAGTAAAATTAAACCCACTTCTTATAGTAACACCAACCAATCCCACAGCACCTCTCCCGGAGGCTCCCTTCTCATTTTGCCGGTTGATGAAGCCCATGTTGAGTCATAGGGGGTCTACGTAGTGACTGTGCTACCGGCTGGGATAACATACCAGCCAAAGTAATTAAACAGTCAAAACATGCTCTAACACCTTCTATTGCACATATCTGTAACTTAGCTATAGCTTCGGCTACCTTCCCTGATGCTTTTAAAAAAGCTGTAGTGCATCCCATATACAAGAGTGGGGACAGAGCCAGTGTCACAAATTACAGGCCTATATCAATCTTGAGTTCATTACCAAAAATCTTAGAAAAGATTCTCAATTCAAGTCTAATTTCATACTTAACTAAATTCAAAATTATCGCCCCAACCAGTATGGTTTTCGAACCGGCATCTCAACAGAAGATGCAGTCTCAGCCTTAACAAATACTTTAGTAAATCAAATGGATAGACGTAAAAAATGCTACGCATCTTCTTGGACCTTTCGAAGGCTTTCGACACCGTCTCTGTCCCCATCCTTCTAGCACAAATGGAAAAAGTTGGCATACGAGGTCATTCCCTTGAAATTTTTAAAAGCTATCTCACTGGCCGCACCCAATGCGTAAAGATTGGTTCCCAACTCAGCATCGAAGAGATTCTAACTTACGGCGTTCCCCAGGGCAGCATTTTGGGTCCAACCCTTTTTCTCATTTATATCAATGAGCTGTGTCAAATTGTAATACCAAACTGTGACATATTCACGTATGCTGATGATACGACTCTCTTAGTGTACGATGAAACGTGGGAAGGGGTAAAGCTTAGCGCTGAATATGCTCTTGTTAGAGTCATGGGGTGGTTGTCGTCCAAATTGCTGACCCTGAATATTGAAAAGTCCAAGGTCATTAGATTTTCTCTTCCAAATTGTGTTGTCCCCCCGGCAGAATCGGAAATTGTCAAAGTACACTCATATACGGGTGACATAGTTGATTGTAATTGTATTCCTTTATCCATTGTTACCAGCATTAGATACCTTGGAGTCCACATTGACCAACGGTTGGACTAGCGCGCCCACATAGAGACCCTCTACACCCGAGTTAGAAGGCTTCTTTATCTTTTCAAGCAGCTTCGTCACTCGGCCGACCCTGATGTATTGTCTCTGACCTACCTCAGCCTCTGTCACTCAATTATCTCGTACTGCATTCCGGTACGGGGTGGCACTTTTAAAACAGTGTTATTGAAAGTGGAACGAGCTCAGAGAGTTGTTCTGAAGGTTATGTTCTTCAAAAGAAGAGATTTTCCAACAGCCCAACTTTACTCCGAATCTCAAATACTCACAGTAAGGCAAACATTTATCCTTCAAGCTATTCTGCGTCACCATTCCACCTTGCCATTAGATGAGTCACTGCTTGTGCGTCGCCATGGCCACATGGTATCTAGAACTCCGGCTTGCCATTCAGCATTTGCCCGTCGTCAGACTGTTGCCCTCAGCTCTAAACTTTATAATAAAATCAATAAATTAATCCCTATGTATAAATTAAACAAATACGAAGTTAAAGTGAAGGTTAAGAAATGGTTGCAAAGTCTTACCTATTTTAACACAGAAAATCTCCTACTAACAGTGTCCTAAACCTATCCCCAATTTTTAATTTTTCTTCCGATACATACCCATCGATGTTGCAGAAAAACCATCTTCTATTATACCTACTGACATCTCTTTTGCCATGGATATTATTGAATTTGTTGCTTTGTTGTTGCTTAGGTAACTTATCCTTTTTTTTTTGTGTAATCTGTTAGTATTATTACTAAGCGATTTTTATCACTGTGCTTGTTGTATTTAGATCGCCGAAGTCGGAGAATCAATCTCAGTCCCCCAAGACACAGGTCTTTACCTAGTTTGGGGGTCAGAACCACGACTTTTTATGTGATCTCTCGGTACATCCCTGCTACTTTCCAAGTACTGTAACCTGCTTAATTTTGATTGTACAATAAAACATTATTATTATTATTATTATTATTATTATTATTTTACCTCAGATTAATGAAGTCAATAGATGGAAGGTAAACTTATGGCCATATAGTTATACCCTTCGCTCATGTAACTAATGCCCTTTGTTAAAAAGAGACAACTGTATGCTCCGATTTCATGAACCGTACCGTTTTTTTGATCTGTAGTGTGCGTCAGTATTTGAATGTGTGAGGGAGCGCTTTTGATGACAACTATAACCCGATCTCATTCAGTGACACTTTATTTGAATGACTGCCTATAGACAACCGATGCTTCTATTTTTTATCGGGTAAATTGGCTACAGAATTGACCAATGGGCATCTGGCTACAGGCTGTGTTGTACACAAATAAAAATCGGGTACGCTTGACAGCTGCTTACATGGGGTCTGTGATGTCTGTGATTTTTACGTGACTCGGAGTCGGTGACAATTTTTTTATTGACAATGTTGACATTTATGACGATGCGTTTTGAAATTGCATCGACTCAACTTGTGCGTTCAGAATTATATTCAACATCATTATAAAAAACAAACGTTCCTCATGGAATTTTAAGGACCATTAAATAAAGCTAAATTTGGTATTTTTTATTAAATTCTCAAATCATTTATCATTTATTTAATGATAATTAATATCGAACGAACCATTATTATGAGCGTTTTACGTTTTGTTATCTGTCAAAAGCTACTTGAACACGCTCCACTCCAAGGTCAAATTACTTTCCCCACTAGTGGATAAAATGCGATTTAACCCGCTTGTATTAAAGGATAAAAGAGGGCTTTCCGAGATGTTTCAAAAATAAGTACCGTATTTTTTTTTAACCCCCCGACGAAAAACAGGGGTGTTATAAGTTTGACTTGTGTGTCTGTGGCATCAGAGCTCCGAGCTTCCGTACCTCAAAAGGAAAAAACGGAACCCTTATAGGATCACTTTGTTGTCCGTCTGTCTGTCTGTCTGTCTGTCTGTCAAGACCCTTTTTCTCTTGAACGCGTGTTGCATGTTGAAATTAATATCAAATACTCAAGCCTGCGGTCCCTTGAAGCCGTGAAAAAATCAACCTTCTAAGTCAACGCAATCAAAAGACACAGTCATTAAAAAGGCTATTTCCAAATTGCCGAAATCCGAAAACCTAAAGGGTACTTCCAGTTGTCCTAGAAATTTGAAATTTGTTATGAAAGTAGCTCTTATAGCACAACCATTTAAAAAAAGTCTCAAAATCTTAAATTTTTATCTGTGTGTAGATTTCGCAGACCAATATAAGTTGACCCCACACTGCGTACATTTTGCTTAGGAGCAGGGCTCTGCTAACACTGAACTTATTGAAACACTGGGGAAAAGCGTTAATATGGTTCTTATCTAAGCGTTTTTGAAATACTGAACTTTGAAATGGCAATGTCGGGGGTTTTTAAACTTTTCTAATTTCTCTATTTTCTTTTCGTCATAGTCTGTCCGTCCGTCCGTCTGTATGTCTGTCTGTCTCTCCCACCAAATCCCGACTATCTGGCAACCCTAACTTGAGTGGACTATCTGGCAACCCTAACTTGAGTGGAGATAAGTTTCAAACTATCAACGTAAAAATAGGCTAATGATGCATGTATGATGTATTCGTGTAATGACCGGAAGCGCGGAAGCGCATCGCAATAAATACAATAACAGCAAATCA
Organism: Clepsis dumicolana; assembly: GCA_963691665.1. Taxonomy (NCBI): domain Eukaryota; kingdom Metazoa; phylum Arthropoda; class Insecta; order Lepidoptera; family Tortricidae; genus Clepsis; species Clepsis dumicolana. The sequence goes on along the minus strand of OY829532.1, from coordinate 903,388 downwards.
TGCAAACTGTAAGCAGGTAGGTACGTAGGTACTTACTGCGAAACGCAATACAACTCATAGCCAACATAGAAAAGTTGAAGAACCCCCGACATTGTCAAATCAAAGTTCAATATTTCAAAAACGGGAGAACCGATTCTAATGAAACTTGGCTAAGAACCATCTTGATGAAACTAGGTTTCGATTTAAAAAAAGCGCATCAAAATCGGTCCATCGGGGACGTCGAAACTTTTTCGCTTATAAAAACTTTAAACTCATTGACCGAACGTTGTTCTATCAAAAACAAAAAGTCACTGAGCTTGTCGATAAATTACTAAAAATATCCACAATGACAATTCAAGGTTTCATTGATAAAAGCTTCGCTGAATGTAGGTACTGGCTGGTCATTGCATCGGTGTAATGATAGTATACATACTACAATTACTAGCTTTCGCCCGCATCTTCGTAGTTCGTTCCCCTAGATAATATATCCCTATAACTATAACTCTATCCCGTGGGTCGCAAAATGCCTCCCTAATTCAACGTCAAGTTTTATGATCATAACTCTAAAAATATCATTTTTTCTCGTACAAACTTCCACTCCCTATTTCACCCTTTGAGGCATAGACTTAACAACACCATGGACTTCGGGTCAGCGCTTGAAAACGTCTTAACCAAACGACCACTAATCGAGCGTCAGCCAGTCTTAGTTTGGTCGAACGACAGCGCTGTGACGTATGGCTGTCATCGAAGAATGCCGTGTTGTACTGGGACACATTTTTCGTGAATTTTGTACTAGACCCAAAGTCCATGGTGTTAATAAATCAATGCTTTAAGGGTTGAAATTTTCAAAAACGTGAAACAGTTTTTTTAATCCAGTTGCTCAAAAAGTGGTATTTTTTGTAGCTATCATGCAGAAGGTTGGATTTTTCGTACTAGTACTTTTTACTTTTCCAAAGCGCCGGCGGCACCGGGCGGCCTTCACCTTCCTCTTCCGGGGCTCACCGCCTTTGGTTTCATTGTAATTTTTTCGCAAATGTATTAAAAAACGTCGTTTGGTACGCTTGCGGAAGTGACATTTTTAACTGACTTCAAAAAAGGATGAGGTTCTACGTTCCACTGTATGTATTTTTTTTCTATGTATGTACATCGATTACTCCGCCAATTGTAGACCGATTTTCAAAATTCTTTTTTTGTTCGAAAGGGTATACTCCTGAGGTGGTCCCATTGTCACCAAATCATGATCTGATGATGGGATCCCAGGGAAATCGAGGGCAACCCTCAAATTTTATAGGCACGTATTATGTGTTTCATATATTTTCTAAAGCTATTCAAGTATTTGCGTCTGGTAGTCATCATCTCATGTTGATGACCTGATGATGGAAGGTACAACTCCTTAACGGTTAGGAGTTGGAGGATAATTCTGAAAATGTTAGATCAACGTAAAATTGTAAAATAAAAATCTTTTAAGAAAAAAAAAAATTAGAAAAAAAAACGTAAAATAAAGTTTATTTCGGACAACAGAAACTAAAGCCTTAAGTTTTATGGCCTAGCACTAAGTAGCAGAAATATGAAGTCGGTGCTTCATTCAAAGAATATTCCGCTCGCACCGCACCGACTTCATATTTCTGCTACTTAGTGCTAGGCCATAAAACTTTAGGCTTTAGTTTCTGTTGTCCGAAATAAATGCATTTTATTTTACGTTTTTTTTCTAAGGTTTTTTTTTTCACCTCTCGCCTGACAGCTCGGGCCTAGACACCCCAGGACTCGTGCATAATGACATACTTTCCGCACTAGTATCAAAAAGTACTATTTATAATCAATATTGTTTCTGATAAGCGATGTGATTACATAGGTGATAAGGGGCACGCTTGTACCGCTGGTATTTCGCGCTGATAGTACATTATCCATGGGATTTACTCAGGGTCTTAACCTGACTAGGTACTTATGACTATCAATCCTACCAAAATTTATAAATCATAAGTAAGACTGGGACGCTTTTTGCGATAAGGAAAACTGCAACTCCGACCAAAAATCCTAAGTAAAAAAACTCAAAAATCGAGGTTCCGCCATAAGAATAAATAATAACACAGTAGAACGGAAATTCCCGCTCCGGACGGGCTCAAAGTTATGATATTAGAGTACTCGTTAAACGAGCTACTCAGTCAGGCTGTCACGACCGGCGTCGCCGCACCGCACGCGCGTTTGGTTGTTCATAATTTGGTTGTAATAGTTTTACGTGAGCCTGTACGTATTTTATTTTATATTTGTAGGTAAGTAATACTTATATTTTTTATAAACTCACTAAAACATGAATACACAGAAAAAAACGAAAAAAAAATGCCAACCCCGGGAATCGAACCCGGATCCTCGACACTCCGGGTCGTGTGTTTTTCCCCTACACCACGATTGGACATAGAGGATCATGAATTGATTGCTTTAGTGCGCCATCTTGTTGAGCCTGGGTAAACTGATAAGTTTCGAAAGGGTGCGTTGTTTTCGGATTACGAAGTAATCGCATAGATGGCGCTAGTCACTGCAAAAAGTGATAAAAACAAGCTAAGATTTGAATACATGGAAAAAATTCGGCCTTTCCTCTATGTCCAATCGTGGTGTAGGGGAAAAGCACACCACCCGGAGTGTCGAGGATCCGGGTTCGATTCCCGGGGTTGGCATTTTTCTGGTTTTTTTCTGTGTATTCATGTTTCAGTGAGTTTATAAAAAATATAATTGATATTCACGGGAAAACCGTAAAAATAAAAATTGGGAGAAAAGAATACAAAAAGATACTCCTACTGAGATCATGAAGTAATACTTACTTAAATCACCTTAAATGGCTTCATTTGGTATAGCGTTTATAATAACTTCTTATTCAGAAGTGTCTATAATTATGTAGGTAGGTAGGTACGTATACGTAATGATTTACAAATCTCATATTTTGTAAAACTGGAATAAAATAATGATTTCAAAGTGAAGAAAAACTTACATCTTAGCGATATTATCTTTAGACGTGTGTACCTAATATTTAACAGCAAGCAACCCTAGCAACACGCCTGGACGACGGAGGGGTGTAACGACGTGAAGGGGGCAGTAGGTATATAAATGGCGGCGTTTTGGACTCGGTCAAAAGAGATTCCGTTCTACTATGTTATTATTTATTCTTATGATAGAAGTCGCACTGTGAGTTGTCTTAGACCTACAGAAACGATAAAAGTGCCGAGGGTCGAGCACGACTTGTCGAATCCTGCGTAACGTTACGGTTATCGTATCGAGATCGAGAAACCTCATACAAAATTTTAGTTCCAAATGTGCTCACGGACGGGCGCTGTTCCAAACGTCATACAAGAACTCGACAACGTTTACTATTCGACTTTACGTTACGCAGCTTTCGTAAAGTCGTGCTCGACCCTCCGAGCTAGTGCCGAGACGAGACAGGCCTAACTTCAATAGTTATTTGTGATACGACGTTGTTACGACATGACTCATGAGTTTGTAAAACCTTGACAACGGTGTATAATACGACGTTTTTCAATACATTTGTAAGAGAACAGCTAATTAAATAAAACTAAATTAAAAAATAAACACAAGTTAAAGATACTCGAACGTTCAGCCATCGCCAATTTTTCGAATAAATAAACTTAAAATCCGAAGTACCTAATTAAATACAGTTTTTAACCCCCGACGAAAAAGAGGGGTGTTATAAGTTTGACATGTGTATCTGTGTGTCTGTGTATCTGTAAATCTGTGTATCTGTGTGTCTGTGGCATCATAGCTCCCAAACGGGTGGACCGATTTTGATGCAGTTTTTTTTCAATCGAAAGCTAGTACTACTAGTTGTACTACTTTTAACATGAAACTAACGTGAGACTCAATCATAGTGAAATAAAACGGATCACTCACGTATATAAGTCTAGTCTTGTTTCGGACTAATTCGTAGTCCTTCCTCTAGGAGCGCACGACCCAGCGGCAGCGCGACGCATACTGCGCGCCGCGGCTCTGCTCGCGCGACTACTAGGCGCAGCTGACAGCGGCACACAACTACCCTAGTGTTCACCAGTTCATACTAATTACAATAAATTTTGCAAATTCACTGCCTAATTTTCTTGTATCGATTAATTTTTCTACATACAAATCAATACATATTTTTTTAATTTTAGGAATTCAAAACTCCTTGCTTATAAACTTTTAAATTGGGACTTCTAATAGGTAATTTAAAAAAAAACTAAACAAATCACAATAGTGTGGTAATATTAATTTACGAGCCATATAATATATCCTTTGAAAGTTAACTTTCTGAGCAAAAAGTAGTATTGAAAAATAAATGTTATCAAAATAACACAGCCATTTGATCTAATCACATAACGATAAATAACTCGAATCGAATTGAACGTCAATTAAAATACCTATTATTCGATAATGTAAGTATATTACTTTCAAGGTAAAATCCACATAGCTTGATACAGTGAAAAGTTCAATATTTCAAAAACGGGTGAACCGATTTTAATGAAACTTAGCTAAGAACCATCTCGATTACACTAGCTTTCGATTAAAAAAACCGCATCTAAATCGATCCATCCGTTTGGGAGCTATGAAGCCACTGACAGATACACAGGTCAAACTTATAACACACCTCTTTTTCATCGGGTGTTAAAAACACAAGTATGTATTCCCATTCAAGCGTAGCAGAGCCTGCAGAGCGGAGGCGTGCAGAATTACGAAATCTAAGGTTGCTTCTTCCATTGAAGCAGAGCACATGAAACATGTAGAATGATGAAAAGTTATAAAAGGTTTTTGTCAACTAGACAATATTTCTCGCGAAATCGTGCACTTTTTCGAGGTAGATTCAAATATGGTTGAGGGTTCAAACCCCGGCTCGCACCTCTGAATTTTTCTGAATTTATGTGCGAAATAACGTTTGTAATTTATCATGAGCTTTTCGGTGAAGGAAAACATCGTGAGGAAACCTTGCACACACCTGCGAAGCAGTTCAATGATGTGTGTGAAGTTCCCAATCCGCACTGGGCCCGCGTGGGAACTATAGCCCAAGCCCTCTCATTCTGAGAGGAGGCCTGTGCCCAGCAGTGGGACGTAAATAGGCTGATGATGAAAGCATTATTACTTAAAAAGTACAAGTACAAAATATAAACAGTTTTAAATGAGTGTGTCCAGAAGGAAAGCATCAGACGCAGATATTTGGGGTGCTTGGAGCTGAGTAATGGAGGGATTAATGTTGTGTTGTCCAACCCTTTGTCCGGAGATGCTGTCCAAATTTACAAATTTGTAGAGAGCTCCTTCATTGCTAGGGAAACTAGCACTGGAGGCAGTGCTCCGTAAACTATCAATACTTAGAGTCTCCCCATGAGGCTGACATGGTCACAGCAGGTGTACCAAAGCCTCAATAAAATATAAGATAAAAAAATAATAATAATGGTTTGCAGTTAATTGCATTAGACATAATGAATATCGGGAGCTCATCAAACCTATAAGGTACTCGCGGTCAATATCCCGTTTTCATTATGTCTAAAATATAAACGGTATATACAGTGGACTATTAACCAGTTACCCGAGACAGTTACTACGGCCCCATCTTTAAATATTTTTAAGAGGAGACTCAGGAGTTGGCTTCTCGAGCACATGTTCTACACCTTTGACAAGCTCCTTAACTTTAAGCCCAAAACCCGCTAGTTATTACGTGATATAATTGGTGATGAATTATGATAATAGCATAATGACATAACTTATTTTTTATTTTATTAACTTAATTTGAATTGTAATCGAAATGTAATTGTATTGATGTGCAGCGAATTAACACACTAAGTTAAATGACATGTGATAATACCTTATTACGAATAAATGAGTATGAGTATGAGTATGAGTATTACTGTTGTTGACTATTGATGATGGTAATGATGTGGTAAGGCTGCTCCGTCGCCGAAGCTGAATAACTTGACGACTGGTTTGAATTTGCTGTTTTTCCTTAAGATGTACTTGTAATTATGTACCTTGTGGCAAAACCATGATTTTAATAATTTTAATTCAATACAAAGGATTATGACGTTTTTCGAATTTTGCAAATTCTGAATACCTAGTATTTTAATAGGACATCTGCTGAGTAGAGTAAGTTTTTATAAAGCAAAAGTTCTTTTTTCAAATTCTCACAAATATTTTGAAAATCAGTTTGCAGAACTTAGTAGGCAGGTACATTTACATTTTTCTCATAAACGAGAAGAATTAAGACACTATTACTCACCTAATTAACTATCTGTTAACACTTCAACGCCGATTTGTAAAGAGGCTGTGTCGGATTACAAAATTTGTTTGCAGTTACGTAAAAAAATCGCACTTGTTTCTACTTATTTTGCAATATTAACTGTAAAATCACTTAACACCGTCACAAAGCACCTTAAAATTTCATTAACAACACCGTTAAATATCTAATCTTCCCGCTAAACTCAACAATATTTACAATAAAACTGTTTATAATCTATTTATACACGCACCAAAATATTGATTTTAAACTAATTTATTAATGTGACAAAAAAAAACGTTTTGTTAAAGTCCATGTAAGATTAGGCCATCGAAAAGTTGTTTCGCAGTCACATGTCTTAATTTAATGCATTTGTTATGTCTAAATAGTTTTGTAATGTTGGAAAATTCGAAACATTAGCAAATGTGTGCAGTAGGCGATGGAATATTCAACCTACATTTTCTAGACAGTTATAGTACGGTGTTGCTGGTTGATTAATTTAAATAACTCCTATAAGTATAAGCCTACATTTCATGTTTTGTCAATATTTTCTACTGAGGAAAAAGATATAAAAAAAAAGGTTTTTTTGGAACAATAACTTTTAAACGACTTTTTTGGGTTCCCCTTATAATAATAATCAAAAACACGTTTTTTTTAAATGTCGAATAATAAGCAAATATAATTATAATATTGTTAATGTTAGGGTTCGTGATTTTTATTGAATAATATTTAATTTTATTGTTTTAAAGTCATTATTTTAGTATTGCTTTTTAGCATTATTTTCGATTACTTTTTAAAAATGGCAATACTTACTCTATTCTAATTGGGAGATGAATTGGCGGGAAATAACGGCGAAGGCGATTGGTCCGGAAGTGTTAAGAATGTCGCGGACCAATCGGAAAACAGGATTTTTAAAATAAATTGGACCAGGGGCGCATTCTTGTTGGAGGCGCGGAGAGCGCAGGTCTAGAAAGAAAAAAACTACTTTTAAGTCGGCGATACTGTAAAACTGTGACTGGTTCTGTACAAGAATAAAGCAAGTTGATTGATCCTCTTGAGTTTCCTTGGAAGAGAAATTCCAACTATATAGTCTCCAGGCATCGCGGTTATTACCTGGGTAAGCAGGTTCTAACATTAAATGCCATAATTTAACTTATAGATTTTTTTACATAAGTACGTGTTCCTAGTCCTGTACCACTTTTGCCTAAATCCATAATATTGCTAGGTCTAGTTGTCATTTAGCCTAAAATGCAATGTCTTAAAATAAAAATTCCAACGGTATTTTTTATTCTAATTAAGATATTTGATACATGGATAGGTAGAACAGTAAACTGGGATGGAGGGCTCGGGAGACAAAGGGCGATAGAAGATACTTACCTAGGTCACACGATTGCTCAACTAATTTTTAAATTAGGATAGGTTAGGTCACGGTACGAAGCGCCACAACTAGGTGGAATAGGAGCTTCGCTTTGTGGAGCTTCATAGACTTTGCCTTTGCCAGAGTCATTAACTTCATATTATGCATATTTGTTATCCAGACATAGCATCTGTAAAACACATTATAATTACGTAGTTAACATTGCTGGTAATGAAAAAAAAAATGTGGTAACAATGTTCGGCATAAGAACGGTATACCTATAATACTTTCGACAAAATGACGTTATTCGATATAAATGTTATACTAAACAATTTTTCGATCATACAGCATTATGCAAAACTCAACATTTTAATCATTCGACCAAACATTGAAATTCAATGTAACATGATGTGGCATCACAATCGGATCAATTGCCTTCTTAACTAAGTTTTATCATTATTATCAAGTTAAGTGCTGTTCTTTGAATATTTATTAAGAGTCTTGAAAAAATTGTTATGATCGGCATTTAACATAAAATATTTATCTACTACAGAGCTTATTTTTTCTTGTCTGGCAATCTTAAACTTAAGTGTCAAGGTGGTGTGGTGGTGTAAGGTTTCAACGTTCCATATCACGTAGTCGTGTAATACACGTGACACGAGTTACTTAAGCTGTTTTCACATTAATGTGTTTCAAATATTAAGATACATTACTATAACATTACTGTTGTTGTTTTATTTCTGTAAAGATAATCAGTTTTCATACATTAGCTTTGAATTTTTTTTTCGAACATTTTTACATTGTACAAATCGTGCAAAAATGTTGACAGTATGTTTTTTTATTCAAAACGAAACGTTATGAAGCTGTCATGTTGACAGCTACATGTATTTTCCTTAAAAAAAATATTTTTCCTTTCTAAAGCAATCATATGACTATGTGGTAGATTTTCTATGATCCTGATTAGCTTAACCCGTGAGTCCGTGAAGAAAAATACTTTGAACATGTAATTTGAAAAGAAACCTCAAATAAAACAAACGCTATTTTGTATTTATATTGCTTTATCTGCATAACAAATGGATGATTCCGAGTTAAATCCATCCGAGCTTGGTACGCACACGTATTGGCAGCAAGCTTATATCAAGGAAATAAGTAATTTCGATGAAAATGGCGACCCCGGTGATGTGTGGTTTGGAGAAGACAGCGCGTTCAGAGTCGTGCACTGGCTATGCCGCAACATTAAAGATAAAAACACAGCTATCGTCGACTTAGGTAACGTTTTAGACTTAAGCAAATCCTTGGTTACATTTATTTTAAGGCCTATCGTCATTCTAAAAGAGCGTTGTGATAAAGTAGCCTTCTTTTTTTTAAATCTTATATTTTATCGAACATTGGGCACACTTGGAGGGGGATTCCCGGCACAATAATTTACAAAGCACTGCCTCCAGTGCTAGATTCCCTAGCAATGATTTTGAGGGTAGTAGGACCCTATGCGAGGTCCATTCGGATCGCTACCACCATCTTACTTGCTAATCCAGTCGCTAGCCCATCAGGTTAGCATTAGTAACGCATCTGAAAACCCCCCGGGGTTGCGGGTGTCTATGGGCAGTGGTGATCATTTCCCTTCCTAGTAGTTTAAATAATCAAAATCAGTTCATTAATGAGTTTGTTGTTGTTTTCAGGCTGTGGTAATGGCTACACACTTGCCGAGCTGGCACGAGAAGGCTTTGTGAACCTCCTGGGTATCGACTACTGTGCCGAAGCTATCATACTAGCCGAGAAAGTCTCTAAGAGGGACTTCCCTGATATTAGATTTAAGGTACAGTACACACCAACTAAATTAGAAAAAAGCCCCAGCGCGCAGTTTACTTTTCGCTACCATCAAAGTGTGTGCTCCCAGAAGGAAACCTACACACTCCTGTGAAGCAATTCAATGATGTGTGTGAAGTTCCTACTATACTAACTATAGCCCATAGCCCTCTCATTCTAAGAGGTCTGTGCCCAGCAGTGGGACATATAATCTAACCAACTTAGAAAAGTTGATAAACCCCCGGGATTGTCATTTCAAAGTTCAGTATTTCAAAAACTGGTAAACCGATTTTAATTAATTAATTAATTTATTCATTCAATTTATAATATAAAGCTTACAGCCAGGGACCAACACACTTATTAATTTAACGGACAAAGAACACAGAAAAGAGAGAAAAAAAAACATACTAAAATTACTAAAAATACACAAATGAGACAAATCGTATTACAAGGTACATAAAAACTTGTTGATTTTCGCAAGTAGTGACTGCCAGCCGTCAGCAAATACATCGGCGTCTTGGACCTCAGCTACAAGAGCATTTAACTACAATGAAACTTAGCTAAGAACCATCTAGATTAAAATAGCTTTCGACTGAAAAAAACCGCATCTAAATCGGTCCACCCGTTTGGGAGCTATGATGCTACAGACAGATACACAGACACACAGATACACATGCGGGTGGTAGGACCTTGTGCAAGGTCCGTCCGGATCGCTACCACCATCTTACTCGCTAATCCTGCCGCAAAGCAGCAGTGCTTGCACTGTTGTGTTCCGGTGTGGAGAGTAAGACAGCCGGTGTAATTACGGGCACAAGAGGCATTTCATCTTAGCTCTCTAGGTTGGCAACGCATCTGCAAACCCTCCGGGGTTGCGGGTGTCTATGGGCAGTGGTGATCATTTACCATCAGGTGACCCACTTGCTCGTTTGCCTTCCTCGTCGTATAAAAAAAAAACATGTCAAACTTATAACACCCCTCTTATTTGTCGGGGGTTAAAAAAGGATGATGATGTGATGATAATAAACACCATTACAATTTCAGGTGTTCGATATAACACAGGATGACTTCTCATCTCTGGGTCTGTTCGGGGTCGTCCATGACAAGGGGACTTATGACGCCATCAGCCTGCACCCGGAAAACCCCAAGGGGCGTCGCGAGAAGTACATAGAGCAGGTGGCTTCCGTGCTTAACGATGCAGGTGGGTGTTTTAAAAGAATATGTATTTATTTTAGAACATGTCAGCCCCGTAAAAGACAATAGAGATATATAGAAAAAAACCCCTAGACATTTCAAAGTTCAATATTTAAAAAAATGGAGGAACCGATCTTAATGAAACTTAGCTAAGAAGCATCTCAATTAAACTAGCTTTCGATTAAAGTGTAAGGGTGAGATTGTTTTGATGAAATATATGTAAACAAAAGGGTTTGTTTTTATATATTTCAGAGGGCATGTAAGGTGAAACGAAACGTAATGCGTCAAAGAGACAGAATGAGAGATATATTGATGGACGAGCGAGATGCAAGATAGTTATGGATGAAGGATGGATGAAAGGGATAAAAATAGGGTTTTATAGTAAGTAAGAACGAGATGAAAATAAATGAGTTTTCAATCCCTACAAAAGAAAACCACATCGATATCGGACAGCAGGATAACCAGACAGATACACAGGTGAAACTTATAACACCCCTCTTTTTCGTCGTGGGTTTTAAACAGCACAAATTCCTCTCCTTCTTCTCCTTCTCCTTCTCTCTGGGTCCGTTTGGGGTCGTCCAAGGGCATGTGTGCCGCCAGCCTTTACCTGGGAGACCCCAAGGGGCGTCGCGAGAAGTACATAGAGCAGGTGGCTTCCGTGCTTGACGATACAGGTGGGTGTTTGGTTCAATAAATAATCACCAGCCTTCTTTAACCGACTTCAAAAAACCGGCCAAGTGCGAGTCGGATTCGCGCCCGAAGTATTCCGTACCATTATGTATAAAAACGGCAAAAAAATCAGGTCTGTTGTATGGGAGCCCCACTTAAATATTTATTTTATTCTGTTTTTAACCCCCCGACGAAAAAGAGGGGTGTTTATAAGTTTGACCTGTGTATCTGTGTATATGTGTCTGTGTATCTGTCTGTAGCATCGTAGCTCGCAAGCGGATGGACCGATTTCGATGCGGTTTTTTTCAGTCGAAAGCTATTTTAATCTAGATGGTTCTTAGCTAAGTTTCATTGTAGTTAAATGCTCTTGTAGCTGAGGTCCAAGACGCCGATGTATTTGCTGACGGCTGGCAGTCACTACTTGCGAAAATCAACAAGTTTTTATGTACCTTGTAATACAATTTGTCTCATTTGTGTATTTTTAGTCATTTTAGTATGTTTTTTTTTCTCTCTTTTCTGTTCTTTGTCCGTTAAATTAATAAGTGTGTTGGTCACTGGCTGGTTGGTGGAGAATAAGACAGACCTTCAATAGATAGACCGTGTCGACAGTGATCCTAGCGGACTTTTGAGTCGCGATCACAGAGTACCTTTTTATAACTGAGATAGAGATGTCACTTCAACGTTTCGCACACAGCGACATCTGGTGCTGTGTGACGGCAAAATATGCGATGACGTCATTGACGTCTAGTTTCCTAAATGTTAAAATAATTTACTTTGAGCAATTGCTATTACACCATGTTCTATTATATACATTAGAACATGGTGTAATAGAAATTGCCCAATTTCCCGTTTTGATGAATTTGATAATTATTCAGTGCTTTATTTTTTACACATTTTCTTTTTAACAGGCATTCCAACTCCAACTTAGACACCCGGTGAATGTTAAAAACCACAGATTAGAGAGATAATCGTTTTTATAATTGAGATAATTATTTTTAGTAAATAAAAAAAATCTAAATAAATATCAAAACCTCCTGAATTACTAAAAATCTAAGTTTTCGCCCCATTTTATTAGGGTTTACTTGCAGATATGATACGTTAACTCAACCAGTGTCCATAGAATATTCTATATAATATTTTAGCGTAAGAAAAACTGATGCGTGTAATGATATTTTAGATAAGACATTACTATAATTAAAAAAGGTCGATGTTACCAGTGCTCACAAAATAATTAATTAGCATAAACGCATTTTTAAACAAGGAAAGATGAATGAAAGCATTTATTAAGCAAAAATAAAATATTTATTCCAGAATTTAAAACTCCAATATAAACTATATTGATATTAGCACCACCTATCGACGTGTGACAACAACTTCATGTCTATAACCCAACCAAATAGAATATTACTTAAGTATATACTATACAATGTAACTTGAGTGACTACTGAAATTAGCTGGACAACCAAGTGTACATTTTGTTCTAAGTTATACCACCGTGGTCGCGATATTCATCCAACTTTACTTTTAAAATACAGAATGTAAACAAATAACTTTTTAATTTCAGGCATCTTCGTTATAACTTCTTGCAATTGGACCGAGGAAGAATTGACGAAACATTTTAGTGAAAAACTGAAGCTGAAATGCGTAATACCAACACCGCAGTTCAAATTTGGCGGCAAAGTTGGCAGTATGGTTTCCTCAGTTGTATTTGTTAAGAAATGACGTGTAAAGATTGTCTTTTTTTTTAAATACGTGTTATGATATTTTAGGATTAAGACCTGTACAGTCAAGGAATTTAATTCCCTACCCATTTCGTTGAAATGTTGTCAGACATTCGCTGTGCATTAAGGTCGAAAATGTCAACGTAAACGCGCCATGTCAAAGCAACGTCGTGTTCTATCTAGCTCTTATGGTGACAGTTTGCTATACGATATTAAACCTTAGGTGGGTTGGAAATTAAATTCCTTGACTGTACATACAATTAAAATAAAGCGTTTTTATTTTAAAATTTCTTTATAGTATGTTTATTTGTGTATCACGCTAAGATTGTTAAATGTAATTTGACCAGAAAATATGACAATATCAACGTGAAGTATAGATTGAGGTTTTTTAATAAAACAGCATAGTTAATACCTTGTGATATGAATATATTAATTTCTGTACATCAAACCATTACAATATAGGCATAATTTAAACACAACTAACCCAATTATATTTTTTATAAACTCACTGAAACATGAATACACAGAAAAAAAACCAGAAAAATGCCAACCCCGGGAATCGAACCCGGATCCTCGACACTCCGGGTCGTGTGCTTTTCCCCTACACCACGGCTGGACATAGAGGAAAGGCCGAATTTTTCCATGTATTCAAATCATAGCTTGTTTTTATCACTTTTTGCAGTGACTAGCGCCATCTATGCGATTACTTCGTAAACCGAAAACAACGCACCCTTTCGAAACTTATCAGTTTACCCAGGCTCAACGAGATGGCGCACTAAAGCAATCAATTCATGATCTCAGTAGGAGTATCTTTATGTATTTTTTTTTCTTCCAATTTTTTATTTTTACGGTTTTCCCGTGAATATCAATTATATTTTTTATAAACTCACTGAAACATGAATACACAGAAAAAAACCAGAAAAATGCCAACCCCAGGAATCGAACCCGGATCCTCGACACTCCGGGTCGTGTGCTTTTCCCCTACACCACAGCTGGGCATAGAGGAAAGGCTGAATTTTTTCCATGTATTCAAATCTTAGCTTGTTTTTATCACTTTTTGCAGTGACTAGCGCCATCTATGCGATTACTTCGTAAACCAAAAAATATAATTGATATTCACGGGAAAACCGTAAAAAATTAAAATTGGGAGAAAAAAAAATACAAAAGTTACTCCTACTGAGATCATCAACTAACCCAACTTAAGAACAACCAGATTAAACTACACTAAGGGTCTGTTTCATCACCTTCAATAAAAAAGAAATGTGATGTCACCTCCAATAGGCTTACCAACACCACGGACTTCGGGTTAGCGCTTGAAAACGTCCGAACCAAAAGACCACTAACCGAGCGTCAGCCAGTCTTAGTTTGGTCGAACGTCAGCGCTATGACGTATGGCTGTCATCGGAAAACGCCGTGTTGTACTGGGACACATTTTTCGTGAATTTTGCACTAGAGCCAAAGTCCATGGTGTTGGTAAGTCATGCAATGGCCACCTCTGTTAGTTCTAACCAAGGACGATAAAACCAAGAGGACTGACAATGGCTATACAATGTCGCATTACTGTAAAATAATGAGCCTGCTGTAGCTAGAGGTCTCTGTACCATTAATTTTGTATGACACTTGGACCTCTGGCTAACACAATAGCGCCATCTATGAACTGAAAGAAAAAACGAATTTAGATGGCGCTATTGTGTTAGCCAGAGGTCTAAATGTCATACCAAATGAATGGTACAGAGACCCCTCCGTAGTGAAACTAGCTGCAGCAGGCTTATTATTTCAAAGGAACGCGACATCGTACAGACACTGGCAGTCCTCTTGGTTAAAAAAAAAACATTTATTTCGACCATCGTTGGATCATAATGTTAGTAAAATTACAGTTATAACTTAACATAATGTTATTTACATACATTCACACAATGATATGGTCCTTGGTTCTAACAAAATAAACAGAGAAGATATGACAGAGGTCTGTAAGATGCATTAAATTTATTGGAGGGTGGTGAAACAATTGGTAAATATAACAAAACATACATAGTGAACTTATTTAAAGCAATGACATTTATTACATCGTATTAAATAAGATTTTTGATTAAAGTCCTCCGTGAAATTCGATCGAAATGCATTCGTTAGACCTTGGACAAGTCTGGTCAAAACAATCTCAATAAGCATTGACTTACCAACACCATTGTCTTTGGATCTAGTACAAAATTCACGAAAAATGTATCCCAGTACAACACGGCATCTTCCGATGACAGCCATACGTCACAGCGCTGTCGTTCGACCAAACTGAAACGGCTGACGCTCGATTAGTGGTCGTTTGGTTCGGAAGTTTTCAAGCGCTGACCCGAAGTCCATGGTGTTGGTAAGCCATTGGCAATAAGGAAATCCTACTCGTTTCTGCCCTACGCTGCTCAAATGGTTGAGCCACCGCGAATTTAAATACCCCATAGCAACACCTTTACTAGCTCCGCGGCGGAGCTCCTATTCCGTGTAGTTTTTGACGCAACTCTAACCTAGGAGATACACATAGTCGCCGAACGAAAACGAAATGGACCAGACTAGACCATTATTTATGTCAACTAGATACCTGTGTCAAACTTCTTTTTTTTTAAAGAAAACAATTAGGTATTTTGCTACCAGTGTGTGTTGCAATTAGATTTCAGAAATATTCCCTTTACAAATTGACTTGGGTCTAGTATTACAAAATACAGATAACATTAATAAAGTCTTATCTACATAGTCGATAGTAATTTCTTATAATGATACATTCTTATCAACCAGGCCAGATTACATTAATTACAAAATTTTATATAAAATACTACTTCGCATAAGAAGCTTACTTGCAGTTATGCTACGTAATATTGCGTAGTTGGCATTCGATGGGTTAACTGACCATTACAGAGGGAGCAGAGGGTCGAGCACGACATTACGAATGCTGCGTAACGTAAAATCGAATAGTAAACGTTGTCGAGTTTGTATGACGTTTGGAACAGCGCCCGCCCGTGAGGGTATTTGGAACTAAAATTTATTATGAGGTTTCTCGATCTCGATACGATAACCGTAACGTTACGCAGCATTCGTAAAGTCGTGCTCGACCCTCTGAGAAAAACTGCCAGTTTTTTTTTAAAGTACAGTTGCTCAAGACTAGCGAATGAAATGAATCGGTACAACTGTTTGGGAGCTACAACGCCACAGACATGACACATTATTATACATACGTCCCCCATCCCCCGGGTCAAAAACGCTACGAAATTGTATTCACACTTATCTACAGTTTTTTTTTTCTTTGTAAACGGTCAGTTTAGATTTTCTTCGTTTGCACAATTTATGAAATGTGCAAATAAAAAACTTTGTGCATATAAATTCTATATTACAAGCCACAAATAACTTTTGCTCACTTTCTCTATTCACACAAACCCTATTTGCATTCAAAATATTTGCTGTCGGAGTTGTATTGTAATGGTAACGGTCATAAGCATTCTCGTCACAATTGTAATAACTTGTATTTCTTCATCTTTTTATTAATATAAAAAACTTAATAAATTAGGTATTAATAAACGCAATTATCATAAAGCATTTAATAGAATGTAAAGAATTTGCAACAAATGGGCCATTTCACAAAAAGTTTGTAATTTTTCATAATATTTATATCCACTTAAAATCATTAATACTATCGAGTGTCCCAACGTATTCAAACATTTTTTCCTTCCCGTTATTCTCATTCTCATTATGTAATTAATATTTATAAGTGTACCAATAGTGTACAATAGGTATTATGGATCACTCGTGATTTTAAATAGATATAACATAAAAAAAAATCCTAAAAAAAGTGTGTGTACATTGTATAAGTAGTCAAGGAAATTAATTCCTGACCCACCATGGAACCTTTTCACAGTAAAGGTCATAGATACATCGCATAGCTTGACAAGGAAAATCATGAAGTATGACCGTTTACTATGAAAATGTTCTATGGTGGGTCAGGAATTAATTTCCTCGGCTGTACCTAAGCACAACTTTTTATAAAATGCCTTAAGCAATTTGGAATGTTTTTTTAATTTCGAGACACGTGTCTTCTTCAAGGTGTCAACGTCGACATCATGTATTTTCAAATAAATAAAGCACACACATTATCATTTCGCTCTTGAATCCTTATTTTTTAACATCAAAAAATCAAAGGACTAAAATGCTACACAGGGGTACGGCAAACATTTTCCAAGGCGCATCCATGATAATCTATTTCATAATGTTTGATGTTACATGACGGGTAAGTACATTTGTTTTTAAACAATTAATATTTGCATTTTGCATACTATCTATTGTGACAAAACATCTTCCATCCAAACACTATAATATAAAAAAAAATGGCTGCTATCCACGACTTCGTCTGCGCAGAATACGGTTAGGAATAACCTAACCAACTTAGAAAGTTGAAAAACCCCCGACATTGTCATTTCAAAGTTCAATATTTAAAAAACGGGTGAACCGATTTTAATGTAACTTAGCTAAGAACCATCTCGATTACATTAGCTTTCGATTAAAAAAAACCGCATCTAAATCGGTCCATCCGTTTGGGAGCTATGATGCCACAGACAGATACACATGTCAAACTTATTACACCCCTCTTTTTTGTCGGGGGTTAAAAAGAAGATCAAGGGCGTAACCAGGGTTTAGTATGGGGGGGGTGTCAAGAAAATAATAATGTAGATAGCAGTTAAGAATCAATGAGATATGCCGTACGCCTGTTCTTATTCTATGAATGCTAATAACTGAACTTTCGGGGGAGGGGGGGGGGGAGGTTGAACCCCCAAAACCCTCCCCCCTGGCTACGCCCATGAAGAGGATTGAAATGCTCTTTCATATTTCCTTCCAGAACCAATGTCGCCAATTTTTGTGTTGTTTTGATGTTTGTGTGATGAATACGAATGTTTGTCCTCGGGTCTTGGATGTTTGATATGTATATAAGTATTATTATCCGTAGTCTAGACGCATAGTATAGTCAGCGCCATATATTTGGTGACATCGAAAGTGCTCAAATAGTTCAGTACACCATACGATTTGTATGGTGTACCGAACTATTTGATCACTTTGGATGTCACCATATATATGACGCTGACTGTACATGCTTTGCCTAGTTTGGGACTAAGGTCAATTAGTGTCAATTGTCCCATGATATTTATTTCATTTTAATTACACCCTGTGCTGCAAAACGCCATTTTTTAACACATGCGTCACGAGCAATACTGAGTCACAATTCGCGCGCTTGCGTCTTCTTTTTCGAGTTGTTAAGTAATAAATATTTGAAGGGCAACTTTATGCCAAAAATTGTTTTGTTTCATTTTTTTCACATGCCATCTCATAAAGAATCTCTTTAGCAATTCAGAAAAACAAAAATAATGATACTGTTTGGACGTTATATAGAATACAAACGCAAAAATGTATCATGCGCAGGAGAGGTTCGCACCACCATGGCGCATACCTGGCGTCATGCGCAGTGCAGGTCACGCTTGCTTTTTGTACCGCGCCGTAGCGGGATGCAAGGCGCTGAGGCGTCCGCACGGAAAGGGTTAAACATCACAAGCGCGGCGACAAGGTTACGAGACTTCTATCCACGTTTTATTAGTTCTGTGGCTATCGCTGTCTCGCTGGAACTATACAATTTCCGGGATAAAAGTTAGCCTATGTTATAATCTAGGGTTTAAGCTATCTCCGTTCCAAATTTGAACCAAGTCCGTCCAGCCATTTCAGCATGAAGAATTAACAAATAAACACACTCACTCACTAACTTTCGCGTTTATAATATTAGTAAGTTAAGATAATTACTTTGTGTAACGATTTAGTTCTGACTTTGACCTAATTATTCCCTACTATACCCAAATAATTTTATTAATACTTCCTATAGGTAACGAAAAAAATCTTTTCCAATCCCTCCCAAAAGTGCATGTTTTAAAAATACATCTACTTTCAGTATGCTGTACAGAAAGACACACATAACTGCCTCTTAAAGACTCAACTGAGAAAAAAATCGGTATTTGTCTGATCCTAAAGGTGTCAACCGCCAAGCTATTAAAAAAATCATTTTTATACAACAAGGAAGGCAAACGAGCAAGTGGGTCACCTGATGGTAAATGATCACCACTGCCCATAGACACCCGCAATTCCGGGGGGTTTGGAGATGCGTTGCCAACATAGAGAGCTGAGATGAAATGCCTCTTGTGCCCGTAATTACACCGGCTGTCTTACTCTCCACACCGGAACACAACAGTGCAAGCACTGCTGCTTAGCGGCAGGATTTGTAAGATGGTGGTAGCGATCTGATAGCGATATAGCGAAATTTAGAGGTGTTTAAGTTATCGAAAACCAAAATAAGAAAGCAGTTCGATCACTAAAAATTATAACGACACAGTTGTAATAATTCAATACAAACTTCATACATATACTGAGCTATCGTTTTGACATTTCAAACGTTGCTGGTTTGACAGCGTAGGCAACTGCCGTATTACTCTGCAGTTCCATCTTTAATAAATATAATTTTATTAATCAGTTAAGTGTGCCTGAGTGTACCCTAGGGCCCTAGGGAGTAAAATACTTATATTTATAAAAATTGTTTAAAACATACAAACATTACTTGCCATCTTTTTTTTAAGTCACAGTCATGTTAGACTCAGGCGTCGTTCTAATTCAGCGTTTTTCAAACTGTGGCGCGATGCCCGAAAGATTTTAACGAAAGACGAACTTTTAGTGGACTGTATGAACAAGGGGTATTTCTAACGTGTGTTTCCCGACCTAATATTAAATATGGGTACAACTGATGTAAAACAAATGATTGCGATCGTGCTCACCTGATCTTCCGAAGCGGCGGTCATCCAAGCAGTACCTCAGGGTTATATCCAGAGCTGGGCCCAGTGTAGACACTTCCCTTACTGCTAAACTCCACAAGCACACACCACATACAGCCCGAGCGCAATCTTAGTTGGTCTTTAATTTGGATGACATTAATTTCTATACGTTCAGAGTAATTCGCCGAGACTGGTTGAGGGTTCCGCGATAACGAGTACGATGAGCGACTATCCTCGAGGGAGTCGACAAGACCAGTCCTTTTAAAAGGGAAAAAAAAACAACTAAAAACGGAAGTGCCGTATTTTGACAGCTACATTGTTGCCAATTTAAAAATAGCATTGACACAACTGAACATTCCGCCCACCTAAATCCGACGGTATACCGGGACGTGCCGCGGCATTTACAACAGAGCGATAACTGGAAACCGCGTAAGGTGGTTACGAGAGACTATAGACAACTTAACTTTACTATAGATTACGAACTAATTATGATAAGTTACAACTACCTTGTATTTGTGAAAGCAGTGTAAGCGGTAAAAAATTTAAGTTGAGTTTAATTAGATGTCTATTGCCAAAGGCAAAGGACACATCTTGGCAAGAGGCCTTTTGTACTGACCAGTCGCAGTCTTTACGGTTACCACCCGACAGATGCCATCTGCACCGGGATGCAGTGCGACAATACGACCTAAAGGCCAGTTAAGTGGACTCAATAGTTCATTAACGATAAGTACCATAGTTCCCACAGTGATATTCGAATTACACTTGTCCCACTTAGACTTTTGTTGTAGCGTGTGCCACTCACGGTGCCATCTACACCAGAAATCTTGGTGCATCTTTTGGATTAGTTTCCAACGCTGGAGTACGCCAAGATTCGAACCGACAAAGTTTTCCTCTGGCATGATCGACAAAGGCTCCAGAGTCAGAAAATGGCCCGGAGTCAAGGCAGAGAGGTTATAGCGTCCGAGCTAAGTGGCGTCAGAGGGCGCGAGTTCAACATCGCCTCTATCTGTGCCAAAACTGTGTAGAACTCTTCGAAGGTGAGTCGTTGAGCACCGACAACGCGAGCTAAATGTGTCTTAACCGACTTGATTCCTGCCTCGGCAAGACCATTAAAATGAGGACTTCCAGGAGGGCTGAACGAGAACTTAATCTGTTCCGAACCAGCAGCCTTTTGCATTATGGAACCAAGATAGTTACTTGCACCAACGAAATTACGACCTTGATCGGAGACAAGATGGCTACAACGACCACGACGTGCGATAAACCTCCTCAGTACAGCCAGGAAAGCTTCCGACGACAGCTCGGAAGCTAGTTCGATATGAATAGCCTTCGTGCTGGTGCAGACGAAAACACAAATGTAGCCTTTAAAAGTCTTTGCACCACGGCCGCGCCCGAGGGCGACGCTGTACGGTCCACCGTAATCGACGACAGAACTCGAAAAAGGTTTAATTTGATTTACCCTACACGAAGGTAAGTTACCCATGAGTGGAGCGGGAGCGAGTTGCGGACGAACACGAAAACATTTAAGACAGCTCGAGATAACAGAGTGAATAGCGCGTTTACACGATAGGATCCAGAAGTGTCGAGAGAGGAGATTTTTAAGAGTTTGTGCACCGGGGTGCATGAAGCGAGTATGATACTCATAGATTAGAAGAGAAGTGAGGCGATGTGAGCGGGGCAACAACAACGGATGTTTGACTTCGAATCCAACCTTAGCGTTAGCAAGGCGACCGCCCACCCTGAGAAGACCTACTTCATCGATAAAAGGTGTCAATTTTCTCAAACTTCTTGGCAGCGAGTTGGGAGACCCTTTCTTCAAGTGCTCAATCTCCGACGAGAACACTCTCTCCTGCACTGACTTTATTAAAATTTCAAACGCTCTGTGCAACTCAAATGGCTCTATAGGTCCTCCGAGACGCTTTTCGGGGGATGATTGTCGAGAATTATGTATGAATCGAAAGCAATACGATAAAATTCGCTTTAATGTTGAAAGCGACGAGAATTTATTCAACAACGATTCCATAAAAGTTGGTTCACTAGAAACTACAAGGCTAAAGATTCTCTGCTCCTCTTGTAGGTCCGGATTCGAAAACGATAGAGTATTTGCAGTGGGCCATTTTTCCTCACGATCCGCAAGCCACGAGGGGCCTTTCCACCATATGTCATGATTAACGAGATCAACGGGCAACAGACCGCGCGAGCCGCAGTCTGCAGGATTCGAGTGGGTCCCGACATGCCTCCATCGGTCAGGAGCAATGATATCATGGATGTGGCTAACTCGATTTGCCACGAACGTTTTCCACTTCGAAGGGCAGGACTTTATCCATGATAAGACGACACTAGAATCCGACCAAGCATGAATTTCATAGACAGAGCAGAACGGTTTCAGTGCTTCGGTGGTAGAGTGCATAAGATCGGAGAGAAGAGCGGCAGCTTGTAGCTCCAATCTTGGAATAGACTGCTTACGAAGTGGTGCGACTCTTGACTTCGCACAACAAAGGACGACAGAGCATGATCCATGACAGTCTACGAAACGACAGTAAACTACAGCGCAGTAACCACGCTCCGAGGCATCTCCAAAGCCGTGGAGCTGTAGCGAAACGAAAGGGCCAACGATACGACGAGGAATGGACACTGATGCCAACGACGGCAATTCAGATTTTAGACGCTGCCATTCTTGAGCGATATCAGAAGGCGCATCGTCGTCCCAAGCGACACCAGCGGTCCAGAGTAACTGCATAAGGTATTTAGCGTAGAACGTAAGTGGACCAAGGAAACCCAAAGGGTCATAAATGCGGGCAATCTCGGACAGAATTGTACGCTTTGTGCAACGATATTCGCTGGCCTCAGCGACGCGAAAACGAAAGGAATCCGACTGAGGCTGCCACAAGAGCCCTAATATTTTTAACGAAACGTCAGACAATTCTTCGAAATGCTTAAGCTCTTCAGAGTACAAATCCGAAAGTGGCAGGCTGTCCAGAAAGGCACCACTGTTTGAGGTCCACTTCCTTAAGTCGAAACCTGCCGACGACAGTATTTTTGTGAGCTCTACTTGAAGCGAGAGAGCCTGTTCAACGGAGTCCGCTCCAGCGACGACGTCATCGACGTAAATATCACGAGCAAGAACAGCGGCACCAGCAGGGTATATCTCAGCGGAGTCCTGAGCAAGTTGAGCCATGGTCCGAAGGGCCTGAAACGGGGCCGAAGAAACACCATACGTAACCGTTAACAGACGATAGTCACGCACGGGTTCAGCTGCGGAGGGCCTCCATAGGATACGCTGGTAGTCAGCGTCTTCTTCAGGTACTAATATTTGCCTGTACATTTGTTTCACATCGCCTGTGAATACTACGGCATGCCAGCGAAAGCGCATGAGTAAATCGAAAATATTAGCTTGAAGTTTAGGACCAGCGAGAAGTGTGTCGTTCAATGAGACGCCCTTACCGTCCTTCGCGCTGGCATCGAATACCACGCGGAGGGGTGTGGTAACTGGAGCACGCTGTATACCATGATGAGGTATATAATTGAACTGGCCCACACCAGTAGTAGGAGGGTTTACCTCCTCGAGATGACCACGCGACTGATAGTCTTTCATAAAATCGACGTAAGCTGCCTTGAACTCAGGGTTACAATTGAGCTTACGCTCCAACGACAAGAATCGCTTTAGTGCGATTCCGCCAGAATTATCGAAGATAGGTTTACTAGTAGGGTCTACAAAAGGTAAAGGTACCACAAATCTACCCTCCTCATTACGAGAATGGTGACTCATGAAGTAATCTTCGCAGAGTTGGTCCTCCTTCGACAAGAGACATTTGATCGGAGAACTAACATTTTCTAATTCCCAAAACTTTTTTATGGAATTATCCAACGACAATATTGACGAATGATTCGACGCGGACACGAAGAGGCAATTATTATTATTACTGCGATCGACAGTGTTTGCTGTGAGTTGGCTGGTATCACACTCACCCATAACGATCCATCCGAAAATGGAATTCAATGCTCGGGGTTGCCCAGGCTTCCCTCGCCTCAGACCAGGTAACAACGAAGACGCGAAAATGTCTGCATTCAGCAACATGTCTATAGGTCCTGGCTGAGTGAAGTCTGGGTCCGCAAGCCGAAGATTAAATATGTGAGACCACCTCGACGAGTCGACAGGTTGGTTAGGCTGGTCAGCACATATTGACGACAGTACGAGAGCATCTAATGTAATATTCGACGACAAAGGTTTATTACCGGCCGGCTTTATTTCACACGATAGCGAGCCGAGCGGTTGAGCGACAGAGTTGCCAATCCCATTTACTGAGTGTTGACCACGAAAAAAGTTGAGACCTAGACTCTTAGCGCAGGATTCCGTTATGAAATTGCAGGCGCTAGCACAATCGAGAAGTGCACGCACTGATTTAAAGTTACCATAAGCGTCCCTAAGCTGAACCCTGGCAGTCGAAAACAAAACTGTACTTTCACCAGCCAGTGAAGTTAAGACCGTATTAGTGCCTGGGTTACCCGAACTAAGCGGCACGCTGCCCTCTGGAGGATGAGAAGTTGACAGAGGACAAGGAGTAGTCTGTGTTGGTCTAGTAAAATGCAAGGATGTGTGATGCGAACATTGGCACACACTACAACGAGAGGCACGACAAGTTTTTACTCTATGTGTGTTCGAAAAACACAAGATACACAAACCCTTTTCTTTCACGAAATCGAAACGAGATTTAGGATCAATATTTAAGAAATCCTTACAAGTGGTAAGGCTGAGCTGGCCACTACAAAAGTTACAAATCTGATGAGAAACGACATAAGATGCTTTATGTTTGCTCACACCATTATGAACCTGTTTATTTATACCTACTTTTTTATTCGACACCACCGAGTTATTACTAGTAGGCAAAGTAGTAATATTCGATAAGTTTAGCGCCTTGTATTGTTTTTCAATGAACGCTTGAACATCAGTGAACACTGGAATTTCATCACTATCCAGTTGAAATGCTTCTCGAGTGCATTTATCTAATTTAGACCACAACAAATGGAAGAGCATGAAGTTCTTGTCTGGTAAACCATATTTATGCAACACCGACAAATTCTCTGAGAAAGTTCTATAAACGCGTTCAAGGTCACTAGCAGACTTTGTTTTAATAGGTTCACAACATAACAACTTTTCATAATAATGTGTAGCAATTTGTCCCTTCTTATCATAATATTTACATAAACAATCATATGCATCTTGGTAACTCTCTTGGGTAAGTGGGTAGTTTTTTATTAACTCATAAGCGGTACCTTCCACACTCGACAAAAGGTAGTGCAACTTTTCCACATCCGAGATATTCCGCCTATGAATCAGAGAATTATACAACTGGATAAAACTCACCCAATTCTCCAAAGTTCCATTAAATGGTTTTATAGAAACCTTAGGCAACTTCGCGGTCACTGCCTCACTAACACAAGGTTTGGATTCACTTTTTAGCGGTACCAAATCCTGACGTAATCGATACCTAATATCAGACACTTTCTTTTCAAAATCAAAAGTTACTTTCATTTCATCAACCCGCGCGGACGGTTCCACTGACGACAAAACTTTCCGTTGCGCGTCATGAAATTGTTCCGATATTTCTTTTAAATCATTCTCATAGAATCCCAACAAGTCCGTACCAGCAATAAACTCAACGCGCATAATTGCATAGTCGCGCGCGATTTTGTTATTGTCAACTTCGCAATCATACATTTCGCAATCACCGTGATCTGACATTTTAATCGATACAGAGTAGATAATTCGAACGAAAATTAAATAATTAATACCGTCTTGTGAAACACCAACCGAACGAAATAACCGATAATTAAAACCAAGTTAATTTAGTCTATGGTAGGAAGTTGTGTACCACCTTTACGACAAAACGATAACGACAATAAAAGATGGCCGACTCATAACAATTTTACAGTAAACCCCCAACCAACGTACTTTTTCCAAACTACCCCCAACGCAAAAAATAAAAATATAATCAATAAAATCGTAGAAAAACACGCAAGAAATCGCAACAAAAGGCACTTTTCAATAATATCCGATCGAATGACCAAAAATGTGGCGCGATGCCCGAAAGATTTTAACGAAAGACGAACTTTTAGTGGACTGTATGAACAAGGGGTATTTCTAACGTGTGTTTCCCGACCTAATATTAAATATGGGTACAACTGATGTAAAACAAATGATTGCGATCGTGCTCACCTGATCTTCCGAAGCGGCGGTCATCCAAGCAGTACCTCAGGGTTATATCCAGAGCTGGGCCCAGTGTAGACACTTCCCTTACTGCTAAACTCCACAAGCACACACCACATACAGCCCGAGCGCAATCTTAGTTGGTCTTTAATTTGGATGACATTAATTTCTATACGTTCAGAGTAATTCGCCGAGACTGGTTGAGGGTTCCGCGATAACGAGTACGATGAGCGACTATCCTCGAGGGAGTCGACAAGACCAGTCCTTTTAAAAGGGAAAAAAAAACAACTAAAAACGGAAGTGCCGTATTTTGACAGCTACATTGTTGCCAATTTAAAAATAGCATTGACACGACTGAACACAAACCTTTTTTTTAAATTCCTTCGCGACTCCCCAAAACCCCGTTTGTGCGACCTTCGAACCCAACTATTATCTAAGAATACATATTTAAAACGCACCCATCTATCATTCAATCTATTCAACAATTCAAATTTCAATTCAACTGTTTCGCAACCTACCCCTTATTTAAAAATTAAAAATAAATTCTCGCGACCCCCCTGTATAAATGCCGCGACGCGACCCACACTTTGAAAAACACTGTTCTAATTAAATGTGACTACGCGATCTTCGCCAGTTCGCATGAATCGCGAACAAAGCCTTTAGTAACAGTTTTAAATGATTCGCGGTTAATTGCATTAGACATGATGAAAACGGGATATTGACCGCGATTATCATAAAGGTTTAATGAGCTCCCGACATTTCGATGCATGATATGTATCCGAAAACATGGCGGCTTTCCGAACGGACGGATTTGGACAGCTGTCAACAGGAAATCTGTTTTTTTTTCGGGATTTAAAATATAAAATAAAGGATAGCACATGGTGTGCACATTTTCACCAACTTTGTTTATTTAGAAACATCACAATGCAAAACAGGGTCGCGGTTAATATCACGTTTTCATTGTCTAGAGCCTTTAGTAAAAATTTCACGCCGCAACTAACGTTTTGTTCGCGTTAACATTTCAATTACTGCCCCCATACTACGAAATTCGAAAATCGAAGTTCGTATCGTATCGTCCTGCTCACTCTCGTGTTAAATAATATTAGCTTGAGAGGGACGGCACGATACGAAGTCCGAATTTTGCGCATCAATTAGGGATTAGGACGACGCCGCATTAAATTTTAACGGAACATTAAGAAGTCTCATTAGGTTTTATTAATTACTAAAATACATAATTTTCAATTTATTGTTAAAATATTTCATATGATTTCATTACTTAACAAATTAGCATTGGAAGAATTTTTATTGCATTTTTCCATATTTTTTTTATATTTACTGTTTTCCAGTTAGAAATTGATACTCAAATTTCTAAATACTGCCCACTCGGACTGACAGACAGCGCTATTATCAATTGATAAATTATTTACACATAATTTCAAATTTGTCGTTAAAGGTAGATGTACTTATAGATGAATTAGTGAGAGCATGGAATTGCATTTGTAGTGGTTGTACGGTTCGCATGAAACCTAAATAATATTTTGAATTTGACACTGACATTATTTTGAAATTTTCTTCTTCAATACAATTATTACAAACCACTTTTTATACTGATAATAAGGGAAAAGGGAAATTTCAAATACAGAACGCCTGCAATTCCACGGTCTCGATAATTTATCTATATTTCATGTGATGCAAAATAAATAATAGTATTCGAAGAACATTTTTTGATATTTCCCAGGCCATTCTATTTTTCAGGTTTTCTGTAGATGTCTGTCTTATTGCAGTATTTAGAAATTTGATGTAGATTAAATCTCGTAGTCAAGATGCTAACAAGTATTAAGCAACCCTGGACAACGCGAGCGAAGTACTATCCTACTTTTCGACCTCACGACCTCATCGGAGTCTGGTACAAATGATATTGCAGCGATTGATACTATAATTCGATTATTTTAGCATTAAAAAGTAGGTAACAATCTTGACGTCTTTAGATTGAAAAACGCTTTTTAAAAATAATCAACCGTTACGTAGGTACGTAGCTCCATCTCTTTGATGGCGCTGAAGAAAGATCTTCCAAATAAAAATATGACACAAGGCATTGAAAAAATCGTTAGGTACACCAACGTTAAGTATAGCTTAATTGGTGGAGCGTGGTACGGATTACCGAGGTTGCTGGTTCAAGTCCAGCTGCTTAACGGATTTTTCTTTGCATTGTCATTGTATGTTGTTACGTAGGTATATAACCATCACAATAATTTTTTTATTAATTGTCTAGACGGCCCGGCAAACTGCGTACCGCCTAACAGTTTGTATGGGAAAATTAAGTTGTCGTTTTTAGTATTTTCTTCCTTCCCTGATTTTAATGAAATAAAACAGATCACTCACTTATATAAGTCGAGTTTAGCCCGATATGTTCCCTGATCTTTCACAAATATATCAAGATCAAAATTAGCCAAATTGGTAGAGCCATTCTCGAGTTTTAGCGAGTCAAACGTACCTAGACTAGATAAAAAAAAGCAATATAAATAATTAAATCTCATTGTTATTTAATTGTTACTTATATTTAAAAAAGGCGTTTTTTAATAAAAAGACAAAATAAACGAAGTTTATGTGACCCACTCGCCGACCGCGCGTTGAGCTCGTAAATCTCAGGTTTCGATTGCGTTCGCGTTCGCGCGTGTGAAATACTAGTACGTATATATACGTAGTGCATGTTATTGTACACTAGTATGATCTATACGAACTATTGAATAAGTGTCTTATTTATTTACGTTGCCAATACGTGCCGATAGAGGCGCTGCCGATTTTAGTAATTCAAAGATTACACTAGAGGCTCTGATACGCTACGTACATTAAAGGGCAAAAATATGTATTTACACAAAGTGACTAAAATATGTACACATCAACCTCAATGCCGCGGCAATAAGCGAATAAGGTTGCAGTGTACATATTTGTCACTTTGTACGAATACATATTTTTGCCTTGTGTAAATACACATACTTGGCCTTGACTGTACAAAGAAAACTAACCTTTCCAGGCGAAGAGAGGTTGGGTGCTGGTGGGTGCAAGGAGTTATGACCATGCACAAGAGAGACAGAATTTCGCTAGCATCAGTTCGTGTTTACGCTATCAATCTTTTGACTGCCACAGTCATCTAGTAAAAGGCTCACACGCCAACGTCATCAATACATGACCAACATTCCACTCGAAACAAATCCTTCTAGACTTACGATAAGATCCCTATTTGTCTTGACGGTTTGCTCCGTAGCGTACAGAGCACGATACTTCATTCGTAGTGTGGCAGTCAAGAGGTGAAGCGTCTTGACTAGCACCTCTAGTGAGGAACACAAAGTAGTTTAATCGCATGTCAGTTAGTCCGTATATCCCACACAAAACTTAAGTAACATGCAACCGTTCCACTTTAGAGACTAACTGACAATATTTCACGAATATGACCGTATTTATTACTAATATGAACATCAGGAAACCGTTTAGAATCACGTCTGTATCCACAGTGGTATTAAATACCACAATTTGTAATAGCTACATACGTTCACAGTACCTGTCATCATTTGTGGTTTTGTAGACCAGATAACCAAGCAGCACTGCCATCGCAGTAAGTATCAATGTAAGTAACTGATATATCTTCAACATCTTAACTTGTCTGTGCAACATTTCGTAGTTAACCTGCAAGTTGTTTAGTGCGTTAGTAACAGAGTCAGGTTTCTCTTGACTCTGTCCGTCAACCACATTCCCGTTCTTCGGCATATCTTTCTCGGGAAAGTGGCATTTCAGTCTGTACTCATCAACTTTACTGCCCAAGGATTTCTGCCAAATATCAGCAAGTTCTTTAGGTGCAATGTCGGTTTTTGGAATCTGTACTGACATGACTAGGAAACGGTCTTTTGTGACCGTTCTGAATTGGAAGCCTGGTTGCACAACAATTTGAACGGTTTGCGAAGCTCCTGTGGCTAAAGTCCCAGAGCTCGGCCGGACTCGGAACTTCTCTGGTGATGTTGTTCTGATTTTAAATGATACAGCACTTTCGTCCATGTTGGTGATTGTGAACTGGCCTGATAGCTCAACATTTTCACTCTTAAAAACGATAGTATCATTAGGGTTCAAACGGAGCATCTCTCCAGGAGAATGCTGCCCGTCTCCTTGCTCTGCAAATGTAACTTTTTTAGGAGTATGCTCACTCATATTTCTGTTTTCTGGAACAAACTCAAATGTGTATGTGTCTTTACCACCCCAGCATGTCAAAGCTTGTTCAGGTGGCACAATATCCTTCAAAGAGTCCTTCGAAGCAAACTTCATCCGTTCCACGGCTTTAGCAGGCAGTAGGGACTTCACAACTTTGAAAGCAGCCGACAGCACCCATGGCATTTGATAAATGATGATATTTTGGAGAAAATAAGGGTAGTACGTCTTCATAAGCATGATCAAATACTTGATGAGCTCCATGTCCATGTTACCGAGACCGCAACCATCCATATCAAAGAACAGAGTAATAGGTTTACCATTTTCTTCTCTCTCGATGCGGTCAAACCAGTATATAAGTATCTTTTTGAGGTCCTCGAAGTCTTTTTGACCTTTCACGTGCATTTTCGACTTGATTATAAGCAGTAAATGGCCGTCAATGTCTCTGCCGTGAGGGAAGAACGCACCCTCCTTCACGTAATCCATTCGGATCGTATTTTCGTTCAAATCGTTGGCGCCTACGGTTTTTCTCCACACTAGGATGTCCCAGAGCATATCCGCGGCGGCTTTTGGGTCGTTATCGTGGTGCTGTAGCAACCTTTTTAGATATTTATCGTCTTTAACTCTTTCGAGATCTAACGGGTGGAATTCGCCCGGCGGGTTTGGTATTCCTTCTTTCAATTTCGCCTCGAACACTGAGCGCACTTCTGCGGGAGACGCCATGGTGATTTCTTAAGGTTATTTCATCCAATTCGATGGATTTCAGTTTATTGTTGATCGGTGAGACGGTAGGAAAATTACTGTACTGTACTGACTATAAAATAAAATGTCAGTCAAGATAAATGTCATGGCATGACATTTGGAAGGGGTTGCCAGTGGCTAGCTTGGCGTTTCCCGTAGAGAGTTTAATACAGTAGTTGCTGAGGGCTATTGCGAGTCAAGTCAAAGATCCCCTAGGATCGCTTCTGTCATTCTCCACCAATGAGAGACAAGCTACTAGCCTATGATTGGTGGAAATTGACAGGTAGACCTGACTTAACACTAGTGATTATGCTGAGTCGTTATAGCCATCATTAGTTAGTCGCTAAGTACCAAGTTTGTATTGGATTGAATTATTCGACAATGATGTCGCGATTGGCTATGGTCAAATTGCCTCTTATTAAAATTGTTGTAAAATAAAAAAATAACTAAATTGCAGTTGGAAATAAAAAAAAATAGTAACATCTTTCTTTTTTTACGAGCACTTTCAAAATCTTGATTAAGTGATAGTGTAAAAAGAATTGAGATTTGAGAGATAAGTTAAAATTTATGAACAAAACTTTTTAGTAATATGAAACTTTGCAAATGTGAAGACTGCTAAGTTTCAAAACAGTACGGTGACATCTGGGCCGTGTCTTATAAAACTACAAGTTACAATTTACATGCGGAAGTCTCATTCTATCACCTTTTATTAGAAAAAGACTTCCGCTTGTAAATTGTAACTTGTAGCTTTATAAAACACGGCGCTGATATTTACTTTGTATTATAAGACTAGAGAATGACGAAATGGTTTATTTTTACTAAAAAAAAAAAATTTAAAAAAATGTACCGAATGATTAACTTCTACCTAGAAAATAATTTTCAGTGTTATAATGTTATTTCTTTGCCATTGAGGGAATGCTCGAAATTGGCAACTCTTGATTAATGACCACACAGATAAGATAAAAAATTATAAGGGATCGCCAGATAATCCTAATATTACTCAAAGCAATAGATAAGACGCGGGCAAATTGTATTTGACTCAAAGATTACTCATATTTTATTTTGAATGAAAATACAATCTTAAAATTTTAAACAGAAAAAAATCCGATGCACTTAGGTATTTTTAAAAGGTACAGTGAGCCGTGCCGTTCAGATTTTCAAAATAATTATGCGACGACGAAGTGATTTCGTATTATTTTAGATAAACTTATTATTTATTGCATCTTTAAAATATATTCACGGATCAAATCAAACACTACGCTTAAAGCATAAACGAGCGGAAGTTGTTTAGAGGTCCGAGTACGAATATTCGAATCCCGCGTAACGTTATCGAGAAATTTGCATGACGTTTAGAACAGCGCCCGCCCGTGAGCGTATTTTGAACAAAAATTTTGTATGAAGTATAACGTTACGTTGACCAGGATTCGAATATTTGTACTCGGTCCTCAGGCCGCTTGAGGGGATATCGCAGTCCCACTCCACACTTCCGGTCTCGCTTCCCGTAGAAGTGACTGTTTCAGCTGGTTTCAGCACAAATGTTTTCAGTTGTAAGACTTCGTTTGCTGTCAATGCGTGACAGGTGGAGAATAACATATAGACCTCACATTACATCATCATCATCATCAGCAGCCTATTTATGTCCCACTGCTGGGCACAGGCCTCCTCTCAGAATAAGAGGGCTTGGGCTATAACAGTTTCCACGCGGGCCCGGTGCGGATTGGAAACTTCACACACACACCATTAAATTGTTTCGAAGGAGTGTGCAGGTTTCCTCACGATGTTTTTCTTCACCGAAAAGCTCATGATAAATTAGAAACGTAATTTCGCACATAAATTCCGAAAAACTCAGAGGTGCGAGCCGGGGTTTGAACCCACGACCCTCTGCTTGAGAGGCCATCACTGGAGAGATGTGTACCGCAACATCATAATCATCTCTAGGTTGGCAACGCATCTGCAAACCACCGGGGTTGCGGGTGTCTACGGGCAGTGGTGATCACTTACCATGGTGACCCACTTGTTCGTTTGCCTTCCTTATTGGATTAAAAGGAATAAAAAATCTGTGATCTGTCCCCAATAGTGGATTTGTGTTTAAAAAAAATAAAAAACATTAATCCATATCCTTGGCTTTTTTATTACTCTGTATCCAATAAATAAGTAAATAGTTTACTTATTATGATTAGTTATTAAGTTAGTAAGTTTAAAAAGGAACTCTTACACTAACCAGTTTGACCCCTTAACAACTTAAAATCTATTTAACATAAACATATGAAATTTGGTTCATTTTTCAGGATCCCTGAGATTAACTAAAACTCCAAATTTCGTACATATAGCTAAATCGGTTATTGAAATATAACGTCTAAAAATTGGCATTTTCATCACTGACTGATTGATAAAAGATCAAGAACCTAACCTGCTTCCAAATGATCTAGAAAGTTGAAACTTGGCATATTTATGTAAATTTGGTGACAATGTAATAATCTGGTAAGTACTGAAATTCTTTTGGTCCAGCTAGGATCGTCTCCGCGGAAGAAAACTCTTCAACGGTTAGTGGCATCAGCTTGAATTTTGGAACACTTATGTAAATCCGGTGACAATATAATAATCTGGTAGTGAAATTCGGGTGGTCCAGCTAGGATCGTCTCCGCGGAAGAGAATAACTCTCCAACGGTTAGTGGCATCAGCTTGAAATTTTGGCATACTTATGTAAGTCCGGTGACAATACAACAATCTGGTATGAAATTCTGGTGATCCAGCCAGGATCGTCTCCGCATGAGAGAACTCTTCAACAGTTAATGGCATCGACTTGAAACTTAAATCATACATGTATACCTACAGCTCCAATGACAATGAAAGTATAGTCAACAAAAAAGTAATGATGTCCCTCAATCAAAAACATTAACGTAAAAAAGGGAGCCAAGTCCACTACTGAACAAGAGGTGAGATCTAAGTGGGTGCCAAGTTTATTCAAGAGGCTTTCCATCTTAGTCATATACAACTTGGCTAATGCCACCTTGCCGTATTTCCTACATCGAATGGATCACAGAACTGTATCGGGATAGAAGGAAATAGTTCATCCATTTGTAAGGGAACCGAGCATGTAACATTTCGTGTAGGTATTATGACATCACAAGTGTAACAAGGAGTTTTGGATTTAACCCCCAACGAAAAAGAGGGGTGTTATAAGTTTGACCTGTGTATCTGTGTGTCTGTGTATCTGTCAGTGCATCGTAGCTCCCAAACGGATGGCCCGATTTCGATGCGGATTTTTTAATCGAAAGCTAGTGTAATTGAAATGGTTCTTAGCCAAGTTTCAATCAAATCGGTTCACCCGTTTTTGAAATATTGAACTTTGAAATGACAATGTCGGGGGGGTTCCTCAACTTTTTTAAGTTGGTTAGGTTATTAATGACTGTATCTTTTGATTGCGTTGACTTAGAAGGTTGATTTTTTCACTGCTTCAAGGGACCGCAGGCTTGAGTATTTGATATTAATTTAAACATGCTTCAGAGAAAAAGGGTCTTGACAAACAGACGGTTTCTAAACTATTTTAAGTTGGTTAGGTTATTAAATTAAACTAAACCTGGCGCGGAACGCGGTCGGGACGCGTAGAGGTTCTCAGCCCTTCTTTTCGGCACGCGAGGTACAGTCAAATGCAAAAATATGGGTGCATACAACTCACTCAAAAATATGTCCCATGGCTCTTACGTCGGCGAATAAAGTTTGTTGTGAATTAATTCGATACATATTTCTTCCTACCATAGAGAATAGAGATCTCTTTCCTTCTATCCCGTCATTCTGTGAAACGGACTGTACGTAAAGTGGCACAAATATTAAAGGTGGCTCGTTACCCTCGGTGCGCGAGTCCGACTCGCTTTCGACAGGTTTTATCGGGCGGATCCATACGCGGACATGAGCAGACCTTATCAATCAAATTTGAAGTCATCACTGGACATTGTATTACAGGTACAAGATAAGTCTGTTTTAAATCCGTAAACAGTAATACTATTCAGGTGACGTATCAGTAGATAAGGTACAGTAATCAGTAATCACAGCCTCGAAGCGACATAGTCCGGCTGAAAAAAAAAAAGAAACATGTCAAATTAATAAGCTGTGTATGGGTGCATCTGTCTGTGGCATCATAGCTCCCAAACGGATGTGATTTTGATGCGCTTTCTTTTAATTGAGAGATAGTTTAATCAA
This sequence comes from Clepsis dumicolana, assembly GCA_963691665.1. Classification (NCBI taxonomy): domain Eukaryota; kingdom Metazoa; phylum Arthropoda; class Insecta; order Lepidoptera; family Tortricidae; genus Clepsis; species Clepsis dumicolana. Next base: position 868,239 of record OY829532.1, on the reverse strand, counting down.
GATGGTTTAAGTAAAAATAAATATATAAATATCATGGGACAAGTGACACCAATTGACCTAGTCCCAAATTAAGCAGAGCTTGTGTTATGGCTACTAGACAAATTATAAGCATACTTATATAGATAAATACATACTTAAATACATATTAAACATCCAAGACCCAAGAACAAACATTCGTATTCATCATACAAACTCTGCCCCGACCGGGATGGGGATGGGGGGGGGTTCAACTAAGTCTCTTTAAAATTGGTTCAGCCGTTGTTGAGTTATTGAACTTCGCAATTACAATGTTGGGGGTTTTTCAACTTTTCTAAGTTGGTTTGGTTATTATACGAAAATACAGTTATGATTATGTTTATGACAGTAAGATAAAGCTGCATATTCAATCTTATTTGGACAAAAGCAAGACAACTAAACAGTTCACCAAAGCATAGATTTGAGTCTAAAAACATGTGCACAAACGTTTGTTCAAGGGAGACAAACGAGCAAGTGGAGCATCCGATGGTAAGTGATCACCACTGCCCATAGACACCCACCACCCTGGGGGGTTTGCAGATGCGTTGCCTACCTAGAGAACTAAGATGAAATGCCTCTTGTGCCCGTAATTCCACCGGGCGCCTTACTCTCCACACCGGAATACAACAGTGCAAGCACTGCTGCTTAGCGGTAGGATTAGCAAGTAAGATGGTGGTAGCGATCCGGACGGACCTTGCACATGGTCCTACCACCCGCATTCATGTCGCAACATGTCGGACTATACTCAACTGACACATGAGTGATCCCTAGGTACTCACAGAAACGAACCAGTACGACTCCCTTCGGAAGACCAACTTAGCAACAAATCCCATCTCGTCCTCGGGAGCGATTGCGTGCAGGTGGAGATGGTGTACACTCCGGAATGGGGGCCAGTGGTACCCAAGACGTGCATTGTCTACATGTAAGTTGTTCTTCGCTAACATCTCCTTGGCCACAGAAAGCATGTGCTCCACTGCAACAAATGAAAACATAAATCAGACAGACGGGAGGCACCTTTGGCTTATCTATGCACTACATTTTTTCTGCCACTTTTCCATGAGGAACACACACATACAGCACACATCTGCACTTATCTCAAAATTTGTTATGTTCGTATAAGCTCACACTAAAACAAAACTGTCACACAAATGCCAAAAACACGCACACAATTAACAGACCCTGATCATTTTGGTCAGACTTCATGTTGGAAATTTGAAGACAATAGGTTTAAAAATAAAATGAAAATAATCGTTTTATTGATTATTTTTGTTTTTATTTTTATGAAACATTCATAGAATGAAATTCAATATACAATGACAATGCAAAGAAAAATCCGTTAAGCAGCTGGACATGAACCAGCAACCTCGGTAATCCGTACCACGCTCCACCAATTAAGCTATACTTAACGTTGGTGTACCTAACGAATTTTTCAATGCCTTGTGTCATATTTTTATTTGGAAGATCTCTCCTCAGCGCCATCTATGAGTAGCTTAATCAAGCTGCCCAGCAAGTTGTCCAGCTGCTTAACGGACTTTTCTTTGCATTGTCATTGTATATTGACAATAGGTTTTTCTAAGATTCCTTATCCTCAAAAGGAAAAACAGAACCCTTATAGGAACACCTTGCTGTCCATCTGTCTGTCAAGTCAAGACAGCCAACCATTTCTTGGGCAAATATAGTATTTTCCAGCCCGAGGTATAAAAAATTTAGTAGGAACACTGTAAGAAAATATAGTAGGACTTTGAAGAAAATCTTTGTAAATCCTGACAGCGCCATAACTTGCATGGAGTGAATAGTAAAAACGGTCAACCCAAACCGCATGTAATAAGAAATACAGTATTTTTGTGTACTATATATTTCTTCAACAGTATAGGTATAGTACACAGAGTCAAAATATAGTACAACACTATGTATTACATTTTTTTTTATAAACTTACTGAAACATGAATACACAGAAAAAAAAACCAGAAAAATGCCAACCCCGGGAATCGAACCCGGAGTGTCGAGGATCCGGGTTCGATTCCCAGGGTTGGCATTTTTCTGGTTTTTTTTTCTGTGTATTCATGTTTCGGTGAGTTTATAAAAAAAAATGTAATTGATATTCACGGGAAAACCGTAAAAATATAAAATTGGGAGAAAAAATACAAAAAGATACTCCTACTGAGATCATTACAATACTATGTATTATAGTATGATTGGCAAACCTAGTCAACACTCTTTTTGCCCTTGTGGAGGTACTTAAAATTCTGAAATTAATATCAAATACTCAAGCCTGCAGTCCCTTGAAGCTGTGAAAAAATCAAACTTCTAAGTCAACACAATGGAAATGCAATGAACATCTTAAAACACTAGGAAAAATTTAGAAAAATCTTCGTGATTCGCTTCCCGTTATAGACAAACAATTTACATACACTTGGTGCGCGAGTCCGACTCGCAAGCGGAGAAGCAGATTACGCATTAACAAATACGGTATAGACCGCATCTGTATGAGGTGATGTACATTATCATTTTATTTTAAGCATTCACCAAGTTAGAAAACGAAGTCTCATCGAATACAAGCAACATTGATTGACACTCGACATACGACCCTTTATCGCTTGCGAAATTAATGAAAAAAAAACACAATGCAGTCATTAATTACTGATAAGAGCAATCGACAATCTCACCAAGCTCTTTATCAGCCAAAGTAAGCGCCTTTGCATCTTCAATATGCCTTTTAGGAATCGTCAAAATGTGAAATCGACTCGCGGGTTTGATATCACTAAACACGCAAACTTCGTCGTCCTCGTACAGTATTTCAGTGTTCTCTAGCTTATTAACGATGTTGCAGAAGACACAGGAAGATTTCTGGGGAGTTATTATTTCCGGGACCGCTGTGGTCATGGCGAAAAGGGCTTAGAAACTTGGAGTCGGAAAGGGAAAATCAATGTTTACGAAGATTCGACGACACGGCGAATTTTTGACAGTTTTGACACATGACACTGACGTTTCGTAAGATACCGTTTAAGCGATGTTTTAAAACGTTGCATTATGTCTAAAGAGTGAGCAACACGCTGTGATTTTGGTAGGATGTTAGACGCTAGAGGGTAGCACTTCAGATTTTCAAAATGGTTGTTTTGATGGGGGTAAATTAAACTTATTGTCACACACAACTTTAAACATTTACAAAATGATTCATCAAACACTGAATGCTTATTTAATTATGCTGTTTTTCGGTGTAGATAATAAACGTAGTCATAAACCTTAGTAATCACACCTGCAAAGGGCTCGGACCATCTTTGTTATGGATCTTATGAATAGTAGTACCATTATAGAAAACAATAGACAAAATAATTGATTGAATCAGGCGTTACTTTAGTAACCAATGCGTAGCCAGATGCCGCGGACAGACAGACAGACAGACAGACGGACATGACGAAACCATAAGGGTTCCGTTTTTGCCATTTTGGCAAAAAAATATGTCAGTTTAGATTTTTGTCATCAATAGGGTTAATGACAAAAATAAGTAATAGAATTAACATAAAAAGTGGTATCCGCGACATGGTTCGTCAACAATTAATACTAACTATAAATCCCCTCCCTGTATCGTGCCCGGCTCAAAGGTCCCTATTATACTGGCTGCATTGCCTCGCTGGACTGCAATGGAAACCTGTTGAACCAGCCACGATCCAGAGCGGGGATCGCAGCCCCTATCCCTATTTTTATTATTATTTGTACCTGTTCAGTGCATGTATATCAACATGACACCTAATATACAAATAATGTACAATATACCTACCTAATAATTATGTAGGTATTTATTGGAATTAATAGCATTAGACACGGCCCCAAACTGAACAAATATAGCATGTATGTATAATATAAATGATTTATTGAATTAAATTGAATATGTGAACAACGGGAACGATGATGATGCCTACTTAATGAAATCAGCAACGTTTTTTTGAAATGTCAAAACGAGTTAGTATGAAGTTTGTATTGAATTACTTACAGAACTATGACGTCATAGTTTTCAGTAATCAAACTGCCTCCTTTTTTTTATTAGTTTTTGTTAAATTAAAAATCGCCATAATTGCAGCAATAAGTGAGGCATCGGTTAAGAAGCTTTATAAGATAAGAGACAATGTAAAATTATTTTATTTTGACATCAATCAACAACCCTATTCGGGTTTGAAACCTTGGGTCCATGGGGTCCCGGCGCTTACAAACTTATTTCAGAGTTGCAAAAGTGCTTGGTCGATGCAACTTGTGACCCAAGGGCTCGCAGTTTTCTCTCTCAGAGAATCAGCATCGCTATTCAGCGAGGCAAGGCTGCCTGCCTTTTGGGCACCATGCCACGGGGGCCTTATTAAGATTTAATTTAGCTTAATATTCACGATAACCCACACCAGTACGTTCTGGAAAACATTCAATTGAACTCATGTTTACACTTTCAACGTTTTCACCTTGTTCAACAACCAGTAGTTAAACTATTTAGCTTTTCCAACGAGGAACGTAACAAACGTATTCCATATAGCTTTAAAAACGCTCTTTAAGCTTCTATTCTTATGGTGTAAAATTCGTAATACACGCCACAATTTGTCGGTGTTTGGGAGCGCGCTGTGAAATTAATTAAACGTCTGTAGCAGCTACATTATACTGTTTGTACAACTGTCCAAGCACAGGCATGTACGTGTTTAACAATTTATTGCAGCCAATTGATTATTCTCTTGTAGGTTTAACGAAACCTTCACAAAATCCATGAAATAAGCTAACCAAAAATAAAAAAAAAACGAAAACCCGACTGCAATTCCGACCCTATCCTGGCCTGAATCCAATGACACCTCATACCACAGCCTCATACGTTGAAATGCGTCAAAAGGCTTAGGCTGGAGAGCATGCCAAAGAATTAGACATTCATACATACGTTACAATACGTAAAATACGCTCGAAAAACATACCCTCCTCGAGCAATTGGCAGTCGGGTAATAACCCCCTAAAGTCATGTAAGAATATTCTGACCACACCGTACTGACTTCATATTTGTGTGTTGAGTATTTAGTTGAGTATTGAGTCTTTTTTAGAACCCTTATAGGATCACTTTGTTGTCCGTTTGTCTGTCTGTCTGTTAGGGTTGCCAGATTTTTTTTGATCCTGTAAGGGACAAATACTCATTTTGGGACAAATGAAAATCATGTACTTTACGTAGTTTTTATTGCTGTAAAGAAGATGGGCGACATAGGATGCATCCAGCTTTAATCGGACGGACACTGTTGGTTCACCCAAACCTCATGTTCTCGGTGCGCGCGCAGCGCAGCTAGCCGTCGGAGTCATATGCCACGCGGTGCGTGTTTTAATCGTATAAGGTTGAAATACGGGACAGAGTCTGTCCCGGCGGGACGTTTAAAATTATGCCTGAAATACGGGGCGTCCCGGGAAATACGGGACGTCTGGCAACGCTACTGTCTGTCAAAACCCTTTTTCTCTGGAACGCGTCTAGGTAGCATGCTGAAATTAATATCAAATACTCAAGCCTGATGCGGTCCCTTGAAGCTGTTCAAAAATCAACCTTCCAAGTCAACGGAATCAAAAGATAGTCACTAAAAAGGCTATTTCCAAACAAATTGAAGAAATCCGAAAACCTAAAGGGTACTTCCAGTTGTCCTAGAAACTTGAAATTTGGTATGAAGGTAAGCTCTTATATAGCACAACCATTCAGAAAATTCTCAAAATCTAAAAATTTTATGCCTGTCTGTAGATTTCGCAGACCAATGTAAGTTGACCCCACACTGCGTACATTTTGCTTAAGAGCAGGGCTCTGCTAACACTGGACTTCTTAAAACACTGGGAAAAAGCGTTAAAATCTTTCTACGGAACCCTCGTGCGCGAGTCCGACTCGCACTTGTCTGGTTTTTCTTATTCGAAAGCAGGGCCATGTTTTGTAAAGCTACAAGTTGCAATTTACAAGCGGAAGCCTCATTCAATCACCTTTTGTTAATTAAAAAGAGGCTCCCGCTTGTAAATTGTTGCTTTATAAAACACGGCCCGGGTTTTCTAAATGTCATATATGTATTTGATAAAGTTCAGAGCGGGATGGCGAATGAAACCCACGTTTTTCGAGACTAATCTTTTATTAGGGCGGTAGATATAAACAAACAGCCAAGTACCCACATATATAGCATTTTTAGATACATTTTTAAACTTTTCTAAGTTACATTTATTTACATAACAAAAGCAACTTACAATGACATTAAATCCAAGCCAAAACTAGTTAAAGTAAAACTTAAAACTAAATTACTTAAATCTAAATAAGGCCCCCGTGGCAAGGTGCCTTATAGCAGGAAAGGAATGGAGATGTTAACGCGCGATTTCCCCTCTGCCAAATCTCTAACATTAAGTCTGACCAAAACGATCAGGGTCTGTTGATTGTGTGCGTGTTTTTGGCATTTGTGTGACAGTTTTGTTTTAGTGCCCGTTTGTACGAACGTAACAAATTTTGACAGGAGAGTAGACGTGTGTACGTAGTATCTCTTAGTAGTCCTGTGCGTGTGCCGTACGTGTTCCTCGTCCCCCTCAAAAAGTGGCAGAAAAATTGTAGTGCACAGATAAGCCAAAGGCGCCTCCCGTCTGTCTGCTTTATGGATGGTGCCTAAAGGCTGGCAGCGTTGCCTCGCGGAATAGCGATGCTGATTCTTTGTTTTCAACTTTTCTAAGTTGGTTAAATTATTGCAATTTGGTAGCTAAGTAAAATTAAAAATGTTAAAATTACAACAAAATGGCGTATTATAAGTATGTTTTGGAAAATATGTACAGCCCGCTGCCCGCCCGCCGTACCAAATTCGCAAACACGATAAATCTCCAAGTGTCTGCGATGACTTTTCAATATATTTAATCAAACAACATTTTATTAACCCAATACATTTCTTACAAGGATAGTTCGGGCCACTAAGCGAGCGAATGAGCGATGTCTCCAATAAGTGCTATCATCCTCATCATCATGTCAGCCGAAAGACGTCCACTGCAGAGGGTCGAGCACGACTTTACGAAAGCTGCGTAACGTAAAGTCGAATAGCAAACGTTGTCGAGTTTGTATGACGTTTGGAACAGCGCCCGCCCGTCAGCGTATTTGGAACTAAAATTTTGTATGAGCTTTCTCGATCTCGATACGATAACCGTAACGTTATGCAGCTTTCGTAAAGTCGTGCTCGACCCTCTGGTCGGCGGCCTCCCCCGCGGGTCTCCACTCAGACCGGTCTTGTGCTGTCCGCATCCACCGCGGTCCCGAGATCTTTACCAGGTCGTGTGCCTGTGAAGTGCTATTGCGAGTCAAAAATCCGCTACGATCGCTAGTGTCGACGGAGGTCCATCTGTCATTTTCCACCAATGAGAGACCAGCTACTGACCTGTGATTGGTGGATACTGACATCAGATATACGTCACTCTACTGTAGGGCTAGGGCGCTGTACAGCTTCCATCCATGCAACATATGCCAACTCCATCTTACTCCCGAATCCTGCCGGTAAGCAGCAGTGCTTGTTGTGTTTGTGTGATTGTGTTCCGGTGTGGAGAGTAAGACAGCCGGTGTAATTACGGGTACAAGAGGCATTTTAAGATTTTAAGCAAATTTTAAGATTTTGAGACTTTTCGGAGTGGTTGTGCTATAATAGCTACCTTCATACCAAATTTCAATTTAGGTGTTCGAGCCTACGCTTAAACCACATATTGAGAGTATACCCTTTCTATATTCACAGCTATACCTACCTATATATATCTAAGTGTGTGGAGTACCTACCGATGTCATTTCGATATCTGTCTCTGTCTAGCGTCTCACGAGCGGCGCCCGGTGGTTCCTTGTTTCAGTACGCTTTCTATATTCAAACTGTGAACACGTGATTCGACTTGGAATTAAGTTTCGAAAAACATTTCTCTACTAGATCCAGTGTATCGCTTGTACTTAACAAGCTTGGTAAGGACCTTTACTTATTCCGTTCGGGCCTTGCTCCCGACGATGCTTCCGCTCTGCGCCCTTGGCCAGCGATGAACAAATCAAGACGCCATCTTGTGCGCAATGTATTAAGAACGAGGGTAGTATTGACCCGTGACGACCGCCGTCTCAAATTCCGGACAAATGTCGTCTCGAATGGTATGGGTGTGTTGAGTCATGTCGACTCAATCGAAAAGGCAGTCGACTTGGTCGAGTCGCCTCAAATGTCGTACTGGTAATGTCGTCTCACGCAAGTCGCCTCAACTGGCAAACCATGTCGCCTCAACTGGCAAACCATGTCGCCTCAACTGGCAAACCATGTCGCCTCAACTGGCAAACCATGTCGCCTCAACTGGCAAGCCATGTCGCCTCAACTGGCAAACCATGTCGCCTCAACTGGCAAACCATGTCGTCTCAACTGGCAAACCATGTCGCCTCAACTGGCGAATCATGTTGCCTCAAAGACGCATCTTGGATTAAATTTAGATGTTTCGCTATTTATCTTATTAAATATCTTTGAGGTCCGTTTTACCCATCCGGCATTTGGTACGTTTTCAGATCATGGCGGAGCTAAAATCCATGGGAGATATAGCAGCAACTCCACTAGATAAAGAAGAAGAAGCTTTTTACGCGGTTATAGCCGCAATCGACGCACATTTCCCGACAAACTGGCGTGATTGGTTAATTCATGAATGAAAGTTTATTTGGGGGAGAACATATTCCCACCGCTGTGGATGTAAAACTCAGGTTTGCTATTCCCACAACGGATTTAGCTCGAGCTTTTTACCCTTCGGCAACATCACTATCAAAGCGCGCGTACAGGGCTATAAGGCACACGGTATTAGAATGGCCTTTAGGAAGAACATTGCTCTACGCACCACACAATCTAATGGAAAAGATACACGCCCCGTCCTATGAGTTGTTCATGAACACCGTACGGGAGTTAAAACCAAAGCTCATTAAGCGGACGCAAGCCTCCCTACAATTGGCAGAAGATAGTCCAAGGATAAGCTTGAAGCCTACAGGAAGGAAAAGATCCAGCGAGACTCCACCGACGTCGAGCAGGTCTCAAGTTAAGCGAGCCACCAGGCCGATCTCGCCGGATGGGCGGGAAGCACCAACACAGGGTAGCAGTGATCACCTACTAGCCACTGTCCTGAGCCAGCAGATGGAGTTTTCAATAAAATGCTGTCATTACAAACAGAACAAAGCGAAAACGTCAAAAAGATAATGGTTAGCCAACAGAATTCGCAGTCTCCAGATGCTAGCAAGGCTACGACGGATCTCGACCAATCTTTCGAGTTTTTACCTGACAGTACTGAATCAGGAGACGAAGCAGAAGTTCGACGTGCTTCGAGCGAAGATTGCAGAAGCCCAAAGGGAGCTCGCAACCCTACAGGGTGGTGACACAGTATTTGATTTCGCCCCCACCTCAACAGAAAAAGACCCAAAGATAGCGAAGGCGGACCCAGAAGCAGTAAAAATTGGGCTGGATTGCCAGAAGCTTGGCCAAAGCGGCTGGAGCAACGTTCGCTATGCGGAGCTACAAAAACAATTCCAGGCTACCCCTGTATTAAGCGCGCTGAAAGTTAACAATGTGTTGGCGGGCGTCACGCCCAACTGGAAATCTGTAGAAATCTTACAAAGATTCGACATGACGTTAGGAGCCATCTCCCACGGGCTCATCAAGCAAAGAATAATATTCCAAAACTTTTTGGACAGTCTCCCAAAAGAGATGAAGGATAGGGTGGGTAAAGACTTTGTCCTAGCAGACTCAGATTTTCGACAAAGTTCGGATGCCCTGATCCAATATACAAGCGGGCGACGAGCAGAAGAAGAAGAATCCTCAAGAATAGAAGGGATGCTTATAGGCCTCGTAACGGTACATTCAGGAGAATTTTACGCGAAATTCCTCCGTCAAGAACTCAATTATTTGAAGAAAAGGCACGTTCGGAGGCCGTGAAAGAGCAAGGAGGTATAGACAAAATTTTCCCAAAGAGATTCAAGACTCCAAGGATGTCTTATGGTACCCGAGATATTAGGAAAAATCCCGGAGGACAATCAATGCCAATGTAACGCTATGGCACCGAGACTCGCGTTAAGAGAAGCAAGCCATTTCATTCCACGAAAGGCCAACAGAAGGATAGAAACGAGCGCCCCCGAAGATTCTATGACCCCAGTGGTCAAGCAGGGAAAAAGTGGGGAGGGGGACGAAAGTGACTCGTTCGTAGCGGGTCGCCTACTTCGGTATTCAGCCAACTGGCAAAAAGCGCCCAAAACTTTGCAGAAAATCATACGTGGCTACAGAATATCCTTCAAACGCGTACCCCCTACAATAAGATTTTCAAAAATATTCTCTGAGAAATTTCAGACAAGGCCTTCCCAGGCAATGTCGTTAGAAATAGGAAAGCTAATTGTAGAAGTAGTTAAACTCCAACTTGATCTTTATAACATTTATTTAGATAAACAACAAGAATCCTTGAGCACCATACACAAAACCAATTGACACCCAAATCGGTAATAAAGGCGGGCTGTCAAAACTAGTGATGTACCATCTACCATAACATCCTCTCTCTTAAGAAACAATATAATCATCCATCCAATTCGGTTTTCTTCTTACCCGACTACTTCCGCGTCTAACACCTCTGTCCACACTCACAACAGTTTCTCCTCCTTCATTTTCCTGGTCCGTCAGAACATTCGTCCCATCTTCATTCTCACCCACAACCTCTACATAATTACCATCAATCCCTTTAAACACATCTTCAACTGACAAATTTTCATTTCTTAGATTAGAATTACTATTATTTCCTTTCTTATTACAATTCTCAATCTCAATTACGCCCCCATGACTAATATCCATTTGATTCCTGCGCGGTTGTAAGAAAGGTGCTGGTATAAGATGCCATCTATTTCTTCTATAAGTAACTCCTTCCACTTCCACAAAATAAGATCTTGGTTCCTTTGCCTTTCTTACAATCATGCCATATTTTCTAAGATTAATGACCCAAACCATATCCCCCTCATTTAAATCACTTAAATCTATTGTTTTATGTTTATTATTGTAATTTGCAGCCATATTGGCTCGGAATTGCTGCCTTTTCGTTTGAAAACTATTGTGATTGTTAGTTATATCGTTTAATTTATCTGGAAACATGGGCAAAATTTCTCTAATTTTTCTATTGAATAACAATTCGCTTGGACTATATCCACATTCCAATGGTGTATTTCTATATACTAACAATGCTAATTGAACATCTTCATTCTTTTTTAACAGATTCTTGGCCACCTTAACTCCTGCCTCCGCACAACCATTGCTTTGAGCATAAAAAGGACTGCTGGTTATGTGTTTGAAATTATATTTCTTTGAGAACTCCAAAAATTTACTTTTAAACTGTGTACCACAATCAGTCCGTACTACCTCAGGCACACCAAACCTAGAAAATGTTTCTTTACAATGCTTAATTATAGTGTTTTCTGTCAGATCATGTAGTTGAAATATATCTAGATATCTTGAATAATAATCAATAATTACAACATACCATTTGCTATTGTGCATAAACAAATCGATGCCTACTTGTTGCCATGCCCTTTTTGGCATGTCCTCTACTTGAAGAGGTTCTTTACTGTTAATTCGTTCTTGAATACATTTAGGACAATTTTCTACAATATTTTTTATTTGTGTTGACAACCCTAACCACCATACAGACTGCTTCGCTCGTTCTCTGCATTTTGTCACCCCCAAATGGCCCTCGTGTATTTCATACAATGTTTCTTTTTGTAAGGTGGCTGGTATAACTAATCGATTATTATACAACAAAAACCCATCCTGAACTGAAAAGTTAAATCTGTACTGGTAATACAAGAGCATTTCCTTAGAAATTTTGTTCTTGTTTGGCCAAGTATTCAGGGTATACATTTTCAATAGATTGCATATTGTACACTTGTTTTGTTCTTCTCTTAGTTTATTTAATTTACTATCCTGGTTGAATTCAGAGTTAATATTACCAATACTAAACTGAAGTGTTTCTAGCTCCGTCTCTTTTAGGGGGGCTCTGGACAGGGCATCAGCCACAACTAATTTCTTTCCTGGAACGTAAACAATTTTATATGAATATCTCATAATTTGTAACCTAAATCTTAATAATCTCGGCGTCAAATCATCTAATGGCTTTGTCTGTAAAATTTGGAGTAAAGGTTTATGATCTGTCTCCAAAATCACGTCTATACCAATAACAAAATCTTTAAATTTATGCAATGCCCAGACCAGAGCCAGTGCCTCCTTTTCTATTTGAGCATAATTTTTTTCTGAACTATTCAGCGTCCTACTGGCATATGATACAACAGACCTACTTCCATCTTGATTTTCTTGCAACAATACTGCCCCCAATCCATAAGAACTACTATCTGCAGAAACTATTATTTGTTTATTTGGATCATAATGACACAAGGTAGGAGATTTTAGTATCATTTCTTTAATTTTTTTAAATGCAACCTCTTGATGCAAACCCCACACAAAAGGTATACCATCTTTTAACAATTCATTTAATGGCTCCAAGATGTTAGTTTTATCTTTAATAAACCTTCCCACATAATTTACCAACCCTAAGAACCGCATTAAATCTTTTTTACTCTCTGGCTCTTGAAATTTGACTATACTATCTACTCTCTTAGGATTCAATGATATACCTTCTGCATTGATTATATGACCCAAATAACTTACTTCTGAGACATTGAAAACACATTTTTCTTTATTTATTGTTAGTCCTTCTTTTGTCAACCTATTTAGAACTTCTCTTAACAATCTATTATGGCTCTCTTGGTCTTTAGTGTACACCAATATATCGTCAATGTGAATAACAACACCTTCAAGGTCACTAAATAAGTTTGAGAATTTCATTGCAAAATACTCAGGTGCACAATTTAGTCCCATTGGTAATCTATTATACATGTACCTGCCGAAAGGGGTTATAATAGTTGTGAGCTTACAGGACTCTGGATCTAGCTTAATCTGATAAAATCCAGAAGTTGCATCAATTTTAGAAAACACTGTAGCTTCTTTTAGCTTAGCTAAAGTATTTTCCACTTTCGAGATGGGAAAAATAGGTCTGAGCACATTTTTATTTACATGAGTGTAATCTCCGCATATTCTTACCCCTTTTTCCCCCTTTGGTACAACCACAATTGGAGACACATACATAGTTGGCTCTTCAACAGGAACTAATACCCCCCTTTCCACTAAACTATTTAGTTCTTCCTTAACTTTAGGCAACAATGGAATAGAAACTCCTCGAGGAGTTGTCTGTACAAATGGAACAGGGTTATCTATTAATTTAATAGTAAAACTGTCTTTGAAGACCCCTAAATCATCAAATACTTGAGGAAATTCTTTTTCTACATCCACTTTTGCACAACTTTGTTTTTTATTATCAATTTCTACTTCCTGGTTTTGCTGCTTTTCCCTATTTTCTATACAACACAGCTTTAATATTTGCATTTGCCTAATAGCAGGCTTTCCCAAAATAGGTATTTGTAAGTTTTTTATAATATAAGCTTTGCCCTTATACATACAAGTCTTATACTTCAACTCAACATACAGTGCCCCTAAAACTTTCAATGCTGTACCATCGGGCCCTCTGATTATTTCTTGACACTCATACATTCTCTTGCTACTATTATTATGTTTTAATATTGTAGGTGGCAAAGCTACAATGTCTGCCCCTGTATCTATCAAAAACTGCTCATTAAGACTAATACCGCCTAGACCCACCTCGATGTTGACTTTAAACTCCTCTCCAGCTTCCATTTGATTCACTTTTTTCCAATCTCGGCAGCATCTTGCATAGTGACCCGTCTTGCCACATTTCAGACATTGAAGCCTTGCCGCTGGGCACTGATTCTCAAAATGAAACCTTGCACATCGTCCACACTTCTTCCTGTTTCTATCATTGTTCCCTTGTCTAACTCCTACTCTGTTTAATTCCAATTCCTCCTTCCAAAGCAACTTTGACTCTTTCTTTTGTTCCTCCGCTTCAAGTGCCAGCCTTACTGCATCTTCCAACTTTAAATCAGGCATCAGTTGTAGCCGCTCTCTGGTCTGTCTGTCTCTTAACCCAACTACGATCCTGTCTCTAATTAGCTCTTCTGTCAACTCCCCATATTGACATGACTCCGACAGACTGTGCAGGTCCTTTACAAAATCCGCTATCAACTCCTCTTCTTGCTGCACTCTTGAATTAAATTTAAAGCGATCGTAAATCACGTTCCTCTTGGGCTTAAAATACGCCTCAAATTCCTGTATCACCTTTTCAAAAACCTTTATTTTGTCAACTTTGAGTTGTTTCGCCAGCTGTTCAGCGTTTTTTCCCAACGTATACAAAAACAAATCGATTTTGATTCTATCGTCCTCGTGTTGCAATCCAGATAATAATAGGTATCTGAGGAATCTTTTCCTCCATACTTCCCAATCCTCTGAGCGAAAGCTAAACTCTTCTGGCGCCTTAACCTGCACCGACCTTTCCATGCAGCTCTTTATTTTAGAATCTTCGACCTTCCCGTCGTTTCCCATTTTCGGAGACTATAGGTAACACCGCTGCCACCATGTAGAAGTAGTTAAACTCCAACTTGATCTTTATAACATTTATTTAGATAAACAACAAGAATCCTTGAGCACCATACACAAAACCAATTGACACCCAAATCGGTAATAAAGGCGGGCTGTCAAAACTAGTGATGTACCATCTACCATAACACTAATAAAATCCGGCGCTCTACAAAACAGCAAAGAAAAATCAGGATTCCTGTCGACCGTATTTCTCAGGAAAAAGACAAACGGAGAAAATCGTCCTATTTTGAACCTTAAAGGGATTGAACGAGTTTGTGGTTTCTCCAAGATTTCGTCTAATAAACCACCACTGTATCCCATCCCATCTAAAGCGGGGCGATTACATGATGAAACTCGATATCTCACAAGCTTATTTCCATGTTCCTTTGAGTCAAATCCATCGACGCTACCTGTCCGTGGCATACCAGGGGGCTATTTACGAAATGACTTGTCTTCCATTTGGGCTAGCCAGCGCCCCATCGGCCTTCGCAAGACTCACCAATTAGATAGCACAACAACTGCGAGAGGAGGGCCTGCGCGTCCTAGTTTACCTAGACGATTTCTTATTCATTCACGAAGATCCATCGATCCTGGAGCATCAAATGAGGCTTGCCATAAAATTCTTGCAGAACTTGGGATGGCAGGTGAATCAAAAGAAATCATCGTCAACAGCCTCAACGGAGCTAGAGTACTTAGGTGTAACTTGGGACACGAAAGAGAATTTAAAGCGCTTGTCAGAGACAAAGGTCATGCATGTAAAACAATGCATCTGGAAGATTCTGAAGAAAGGTCGGTGGAGTTGACACGACTCAAAGGTCATACTGGGCAGGCTAAGCTTCGCAGCTTTCACCGTCCCTATGGGACGACTCCACTGCAGACCTCTACAAAGGACTTCCAGAGTGCTACCCTGGAGAACCCCACACCGGAATTTTCCTCTGCCGAAAATTGCGACGGTGGAACTGTCCTGGTGGTTCAACAACGTCCACAGAGGATCTCCGATTCACTTGAACAACGCATCGATTTTTGTGACTACAGATGCAGCAGACCTAGGCTGGGGTGCGACTGCCAACAGTCGGCACTTGCACGGCAGATGGACTCTCGATGAGAGGAAGTGGCACAGCAATTTGAAGGAATTGTGGACCGTATACGAAGTTCTTCAACGCCTAGGTTCAGAGTTGCTTGGAAAAACAATTATGTTGCAGTCGGACAACCAAACTACGGTGGCGTACCTCAACAAACAAGGAGGGACGAAATCAGCGAAGTTGCTCAAGGCAGCGGCCGAGATACTTCAGTTTTGCGAAAGCATGCAGTGTCACATAATTGCGAGGCATATACCGGGATTGTACAACGGAATTGCCGACGGGCTATCGAGAGAGAAAGCTCTACCGGAATGGCACCTCAGCAGTCAAGTGTTGAAATGGATTTTCAACAGGTTTGGAATTCCGGAGATCGATTTATTCGCGTCACAGAGATCAGCTGTTGTACCAAAGTATGTAAGCGAGGATGCAACAGACATGAAGAGCTAATTCACCGACGCGTTCAGCAGGAAATGGTATTACAGACTCGGGTGGATCTTCCCTCCACCAGCACTAATTCCGAGAGTGCTGCGTCACTTACAGATGTCAAAGGGTTGATATATACTAGTGGCACCCATGTGGGACCGAGCATTTTGGATTCCAGATCTCCACAGGAGAATGGAGAGACCACCTCTCCAGATCCCAAATCTCCACAAGAACATGGTGGACCTTCGAACGAACCTCCCACCTCCGGGAGTGGAAGGATTGAAATTAGGGGTTTGGGTGGTTCGGGCTGGGCCAACCAAGTAGAGAACTGGTCGGAAGACGATCTAAAACTGTTAGAGTCGTCATGGAGAAAGTCTACTTTAAAAACCTATGTCCCAGCTTGGAGAAGATGGCTTTCTTGGGCAAAAGAAAAAGACGTTCAGCCAGACAACCCCACAGCGGAAGGTTTAGCAAGGTATCTATGTCACTTGTATAAAGACATAGGTTTGGCTACTAAGACGATAGCCCTACATAAATCAGTTGTTGCAAAGTTTGGCAACCCCTTAGGGCTCAACAGCTTAGTTCACACATACTAGTAAAACAAGTACTTAAGGGCATACTTAACAGTGCCCCTCCAGTTAAACGATCCATATCCTGGAAAATCGAAGATCTTTTAGCATTTTTAAAACGAAGGCAATCTGTTCGCATTATCCAGACATACTGCTGTTTTACTACTCCTAGCTAGCGGCAGAAGAGTCCATGATCTAACACTTCTGTCCATAGAGAACGGAGCTCTTGAGGACAATGGTAGCGAGATAATTTTCTGGCCCCTCTTTGGTTCCAAGACTGATTCACATTCATATAGGCAGTCCGGGTGGAAGCTTCAAAAGGGGTTGGATACAGAGCCGCGTTTGGATCTGATGCACTATATCCGGAAGCTAATCTCTATCTCAAAGGATCGTCGCAGTGCAAGAAATCCAAATGGTCTATTCATTACTACTAGGGGATTGGTAAAGAATGCATCACGAACAGTAATTGCTGGGTGGATAAAAACGGTGTTTAAAGAGGCCGGTATCTCGACATCAGCAGGAAGTTTTAGAGCAGCGGTTGCCACTCACAACTGGACCAGCAACCAATATGGGATAGATGACATCCTTAAAAGGGGAAACTGGAGATCAAAGGAAACCTTCTTTCGACACTATTTTAAAGAAATTAAGGCGTTACCAGGAAGTAATGTAAACATACTACGAAACAGTTTTTCGTCAGTTTGACTTAAGCTAAAAAGACTGATTTAAAAGCTGTAATTGAGTGTAGTAGTATGATCGATAGTCGATATCATGTGATGTTAAATCGTTTAATATAAACTCTAAACAAAATTACGAATGTTAGTTAAATAATTACTTGTTAACAAAATTAATATTCTATTATATTTTGGTTTTTTCATGAGAGTAAATTAATTGTTAATGCAATATTGTTCTTTTGGTTATCTAGAACGTCATTCGAACTAGAACACAAATGTTATCTCACAGTACGCTTACTAGCCTAGTTTAAGTTGCCGGCAGATAATAAACACGTCTCAACATGTGGTTCAGGCATAAATAGAACCGTTTTTCCCCTGAAGGGTATAAAACGGATATTTAGGTTTCAGCCGTAGCTTGAACCACACTTTAATTGCCTTGCCGGCTATATATGGTACTGAAACAAGGAACCACCGGGCGCCGCTCGTGAGACGCTAGACAGAGACAGATATCGAAATGACATCGGTAGGTACTCCTCACACTTAGATATATATAGCTGTGAATATAGAAAGGGTATACTCTCAATATATGGTTCAAGCTACGGCTGAAACCTAAATATCCGTTTTATACCCTTCAGGGGAAAAACGGTTCTATTTTCTAGGACAACTGGAAGTACCCTTTAGGTTTTTGGAAATCGGCAATTTGTATGGAAACAGATCTTTTGATTGCGTTGACTTAGAAGGTTGATTTTATCACGGCTTTAAGGGACCGCAGGCTTGAGTATTTTATATTAATTTCAGCATGCTACCTCCACGCGTTCTAAAGAAAAAGGGTCTTGACAGACAGACAGACAGACACAAAGACAGACGGACATCAAAGTAATCCTACAAGGGTTCCGTTTTTTCCTTTTGAGGTACGGAACCCTAAAAAATCATGCATATTGCGGTACTGACAAGCTGGATGGATCGGTCCCATTTTAAATGCAGAATTGTATGAAAATAAAAGAACACTCAGTGGTCCTGAAGGCATCAGTCGGGCTAGGTCCTTCAATGAGAGCACACGTCATAGAAACATAGGGCTGGACGTAGGGCTCCCCTAATGAGCGCCAGGTCTTCAGCTTGTCGCATCCAGCATCTGCCTGCAGTCTTTCGCAAATCGTCATCCCACCTGGCTGGCGGGCGTCCTACAAAGCGGTGGCCTTGATGCCTTGATGTACAAAGGAAAACTACTTATCAGAGATAAGTAGGCTTTACAGGTTTGGGAGTAATAGTTGATTAACTTATTATGTTTGTCTGTGTGTGTAACCGATATAAATTGACCCCAAACTACGTACACTTTGCTTTGGAGTAGGGCTCTGCTAACACTGGTTTCGAATAGGTGTGATGATAATACTTTTAAATTAGGTATCTATGCCAGGGCGTTTTCGTAAGGGCTTAGGAACCCTGGGCGTGTCAGACACGCTCTTGCCCGGTTTTTTCCCTCTATTTTTTAACCCCCGACGAAAAAGAGGGGTGTTATAAGTTTGACCTGTGTATCTGTTTGTGGCATCATGGCTCCCAAACGGAATTACCTATATCGATGCGGTTTTTTTAAATCGAAAGCTAGTTTAATCAAGATGGTTCTTAGCTAAGTTTCATTAAAATCGGTTCACCCCTTTTTGAAATACTGAACTTTGAAATGACAATGTCAGGGGTTTTTCAACGTTTCCAAGTTGGTTAGGTTATACTTTGTAATGTTTTTTAACCCCCACGAAAAAGAGGGGTGTTATAAGTTTAACCTGTGTATCTGTGTATCTGTCTGTGGCATCGTAGCTCGTAAATGGATGGACGGATTTGGACGCGGCTTTTTCTTTCTTTAATGTTTTCTCTCGCTCCCTTCGCGGCCCCACCGCTGTCTTTGTCTCGTACGACGCACATTGCAAAGAAATCAACAACTTCAGTAATAGTTAATTACCAATACGTCATCTTTTAGCAGAAGGTCTAATATTTGAGCAGCTTGTCACTCAGCAATGGTGGTATATAAGGCGGAGGTAGGATGGAACATTCACAAAGCCACATCATGCGGTTGTCAATAGCTCTTCTGGGTTTAGTGGTAAGTACACCATCGTTGTATCCACCTTGTCCCACCGCGGGGCACAGGCCTCCTTTCAGAACGAGACGGCTTGTGCTGTAGCTCTGAGGCCCGAGTACGAATATTCGAATCCTGCGTAACGGTAACGTTGTCGTATCGAAATCGAGAAACTTCATACTAAATTATTGTTCCAAATACGCTCATGGGCGCGCGCTGTTCCAAGCGTCACACAAATTTCTCGATTAGGTTACGCAGGATTCGAATATTCGTACTGGGGCCTCTGAACTGAAAAGTGCCTCACTACTTTTTCTTACACTGAAGAGCTCGTGATCCGTTATCGTTTTGTTATTTGGGGTATTATAATTTTATTTTGTGACTTGTTACATGTTCGTAGTATTATTTATTGCATTGAATATATTTTATTTCGTTTGTTACTTACTCCTATACTTAACGAATAATTTACTAACATAATAAAAGCAATTTACAATGACATTAAATCCAAGCTAAAACTTAAAACTAAATTAAATCTAAATAAGGCCCCCGTGGCATGGTGCCCAAAAGGCTGGCAGCGTTGCCTCGCTGAATAGCGATGCTGATTCTTTGAGAGAGAAAACTGCCAGCCCTTTGATCACAAGTTGCTATAACTGTGTCGATCTCTAGTCCAGAACCGATTTAATTGTAACTAGGTTATATACTTTGTAATGCAGCTAAGTACTTTGCACTTTATTTTTAACCGACTTCAAAAAAAGGAGGAGGTTCTCAATTCGTCGGTTTTTTTTTACATTATAATGTTTCTCTTTCTTGCTTTCTTTCCTTAACGATTACTAATTTCTTTACGCAGATACAGATTTCAGATTTCTGATTTCTAAATTATGTAATTGTTTTATTGTTAATTTTGACATTGCTTATTTTAATACATATAATAAATCAATTAGAATTAAACTAAAACTAAAAATAATTATGTACTAAAGCCTAATCTAAAATAGTTACTATTGAAATAAATTGAGCATCACACGATAACTTCTCTTAACTTGATAAAATAATTGTATTACAGGGTGCGTTTTAATGAGCCGTCAACACTTCAGCCAGGGGTTGAGCATGTTGAGCTCCCCTGTGAAGTTTTTTTTAAATAGAAATAAAAAAAATCATTCTCCCACATAAATTGTCAACAAGCAGAGGCAATGAATGTATGGTTTTTTTTAAAGTAAAAACCTTACAGGATGTTCATTTAGACTTACTCAGCTCCTGGCTGAAGTCTTGACGGTTCAATAAAACGAACACTGTTTACTGCAGGAAAATCTAATTCAACCCCTATTTTTCCGCTTGTAACCGAGTGACAAATCTAGAGTTCGGATACTTAGTTTAGTTTAGATTCATAATACGTGCCTTTAAAATTTGAGGGTTGCCCTCGATTTCCCTGTTATCCCATCATCAGATCCTGACTTGGTGACAATGGGACCAACTAGAAAGTATACCTGAAAGGGTATACAAACAAAAAAAGAATTTTTGAAATCGGTAAAGCCATCTTCGAATAATCGGGGGACATACATAAAAAAAAAATATTCCGACGAATTGAAATTCTCAATTTGTCGGAATGTTTTTTTTTTTATGTAAGAACCTCTTTCTTTTTTTGGAGTCGGTTAAAAAGCTACAAAGTCATTGCAGTAAATCGCAATAAGAAATTAAATACTTAAAAAACCGGCCAAGTACGAGTCGGACTCGAGCACTGAGGGTTCCGTACAATTTTTAGGCATGTAAATAGTTCGTCTATGACGGGAATCCAGTCCAGAAGTTTTTTCCCGCTTTTCCCCAGTGTTTTAAGTTGTCCAGTATTAGCAGAGCCCTAAGCTGCCCCTAAGCAAAATACATATAACATGTGGGGCCATTTTATATTGGTCTATGACATTTACAGACAGACATAAAAAATTAAAATTTTCATAATTTTCTGAGTGGTTGTGCTATAAGAGCTACCTTCATACCAAATTTCAAGTTTCTAGGACAACTAGAAGTACCCTTTAGGTTTTCACAGTACGGCAATTTGTGTTTAAACAACCTTTTTAATGACTGTATCTTTTGATTGCGTTGACTTAGAAGGTTGATTTTTTCACAGCTTCAAGGGACTGCAGGCTTGAGTATTTGATATTAGGTCCACGCGTTCCAGAGAAAAAGGGTCTTGACAGACAGACAGACGGACAAACAGACAGACGGAAAACAAAGTATTACTATAGGAGCTCCGTTTTTCCTTTTCAGGCATGGAACCCTAAAACGATTTTTCGTTAGGTTCTTATTATCTGAAATTTATATTACTCCGTCAAATGTCGCTTCGGTAGGTATTTTTATGATAAATCTTTAGGTATTTTTTATGTGTTTTTTTTCAACATTTTTTCATGTGTTTTCGTTTTTTTTTCAGGCTCTGGTGGCCGTAAGCGGTCTTCCTCGTAAGTATACCCAACTATAAGTAATTAAGTAATTAAGTATTTTTATTTATTTATTTTGTTCAGCATTTCTAGATCTCAAACTTTACGTAAGATATTTATAACCTTTTATATAATATATATTTTTTTAGGTACGCATTATGGGGTAGGCGGAAATAAAAAATCATCCCCACTTTACGTTTAGCCGTACCCGAAAAATGTTTTTTTCAAGATTTTATCCCAGCGCTTTTTCGGCCTAATTAATATGTATGTCTATGCAAAATTACAGCTTCTTAGTGCCAATAGTCTCTGAGCTAAGCCGCGGACAGACTGACAGACAGGCAGACATGACGAAACTTCGTTTTTGCCATTTTGGCTACGGAACTCTAAAAAATGACGTGTATAAAAGCATGTAAGCGTTCATCTGCCTATTAGCTGAATAAAAATTATGGATTTAGACTTTAGAATAAAGAGAAACCAAAAACGCCATATTCTATTTCCGGTATTTGGGGCGCCCCAATGATGGAAGCCTTGGGGCCGTGTCCCACTGCCCTTACGGTAAAGACGGATTTGGAATTGATCACTTGTTTACAATGTGGCCTAATTCCAAAACCATTTAGAGGAATAGTTTTATTGAATAATTTTAAGTTAAACCATTTTAGTAAAAAAATACTAAAAGATCGTGTGTAAATTTGCAAAATAAAGCTTGACCTTTGTTTGACCTTCAGAGAAGCGTTAACTTTGAAATTCTTTGCATTAAGAAAAAAAAGCCGTCCGCCTAATCCTAACACTGACAGATGACAGGTGACAGATGACACTACGTTTTTTTAAATAATTGCGACGGGCAAAGATAAAAGCAGTGTTTAAAGCCAACGCAACTACGGTTAGCTATAATTTTCCGGTAACTTAGAAATAAGATAAAAAAATTAAAACCCAGCTAAAACCAAAATCCTTCCAATTGATGTCTTAAATTCGCCTACTTTATGAAAAATAAAATAAAAATAAACATTGTGTTTTTGAGACCAACGCCAATTATCTGTACCCATTCTGTACCTTTCAGAACCCAGATCCGACGTAACAGAGGTGATAAAGAAGTCGTCTTCCACCTACGAAGAATCCGAACGATCTGAATCATCATCCAGTTCCGAGGTGATCACCGAGAATGGAGGGCGGAAGATCGAGAAAACCTCGTTGCAGGCCCAGAGTGAGCAGCAGAGATCTTCGTCCGAGGAGAACGAAGAAATAATCTCCCGAACAGGTAAGAGAGAGAGAGGGAGACAGACATATATTCACCTCATACAGAACAAACCAGGCCCCCATTTCACCAACTTTACAATTGTCAGTTTTCAATGACAATTCGAACTACATTTCTTTGGCAATATGAAGCGCGCTAAAACAAAAGCTCTTCAAGTCAGCAGTTGACACCGAACTGTCATTGAAAACTGACATTTGTAATGTTGGCATAATAAGGGTCAGAACCAGTGAGCGCGCTTCAAACGGAGGCAACTGACGTGTTGTACGAATGACAATACTTTAACCCCTTCCAGTGTCCATCTTACAGTCTCTCCTCAACATATTTTTTTTAAATAGCCAAAATATTAGCACATTATATAACTGTTTTTAAAAAAAAGGAATTGGTGACAAGTCTCTCATCAAAAGCTACATACACACGAATCCTATACCTACTTCTTCGTGATGAACCTAGGTACATAACAATTTCATTTCAATAATGCACATTTTAATGAGATAATGGCAAAAAAGTGGTTCTTCGTCGTAAAAATAACAAAGTTTGATAGCAGTTTTAATTTTAAATGATTCACGATTCATTACATTACATATAATGAGAACGGGGTGTTTACATCAGCATCATCTACACAACATTAGCATCTACCAGGGCCCCGTTTCATAAACGTGACAGGTGACAAATGACAACGACAATTCGTCCTACACTTCAAAGTTAATATGAAGTCTGGTAATACAAAAACTTTTCAAGCCAGTAAACTACACCAAACTGTCGTTGTCATTTGTCACCTGTCACGTTTATGAAACGGGGGCCAGGTCTACCCGTGATCACGATGCATGTAACTGCGTCGAAATATCGGGAACTCATCAAACCTATGAGGTCAGTCGCTGTCAATATCCCGTTCTCATTGTATCTGATGTAATTAACACACACAGCCGAGCTGAGACATTATTACAACACGGAAAAGTGTTACGAGCTATGAATGGAACGCCAGTCTTTACGAGGGCTGTTTGATATGTACCCGTGTTTTGAAAAAAAAAACACAACCTTTTAGCTCTATAAACTCGTTCCAGCGGTATTCTAGCTTTAATAAGCCACCCAAAAAATAAGATTTCGGAAAGTCGTCGAAATAGGCCTCTGTGGCGGCAATGACCTCTTCATTTGACGCAAATCTCTTTCCGCTGAGCCATTTTTTTAGGTTTGGGAATTAAAAAAAGCCGTATGGGGCTAAGTCTGGAGAATAGAGTGAATAAGGTAGCAATTCATAGCGTAATTTTTCTAATTTTGCCCCTGCGATTGTAGACGAGTGAGCTGGTGCGTTATCGTGGTGGAAAAGAACTTTTTTCTTTGTTAATTGGGGTCGTTCATTCCTTTAAACAGAATAAAATTCGCTCAAGAAATTGTCGTAGTATTGCCCTGTTATCGTTTTTCTTTTTGTAAGTAATCATTATGTATGATTCCTCGTGAGTCCCAAAAAACGGTCGCCATGACCTTTCCGGTCTTTGCTTTCTTTGGAGCCGATTCGCATTTTAAGATCCTCTGCTCTGACTGTTTATTATTTTCTGGGGTATGGTTATGAATCAACGTTTCGTCCACAGTCACAAAATAAAGCAGAAACTCATCAGAATTGCTTCCATACTTTGCTAAACGTTGCTTCGAAGTGGTCACTCGGATAAGCTTTTGTTCCTCTGTGAGCAAACGCGGCACCCATCCCGCAGACACCTTTTTCATCCCTAATTTGTTTTCTAAAATATATTGTACCCACTCGATTGAAACATTAATAGTGTCAACAATTTCTCTAAGCTTTATTCGGCGCTCGGTTAATACGATATTTTAAATTTTCTTGACCATCTGTTCCGTAGTCACCTCAATAGGGCCGCCTGAACGGTCTTCGTTAAAGACGGATGTTCTGCCCCGTTTGAATTCGTTATACCAATATCTGATAATTGTCATAAAAGGTGTATTATCCTTGTAAACACCTTGTATCTATACTTTTATCTTTTCACATGGTTTTCCTTCCAAAAACAGAAAAGGAATTACAAACGAAACTGTTCTTTCTCCATATTTGCAAATTGAAATCGAATTCTGACCTTCAACAGCCGTTAAATGAAAAAAAACAAAAGAATGCTGTGATATATTTTTATCTTTTCTGACCCATAAAGGATGTATTAAAACCTTCGTATACATATTTTCAGCCAGTGATAAGAATAACATTTGAAAACGGGTACTTATCAAACAGCCCTCGTACCTTAATGCGCTTCCCTGAGCCAGACGCTGAAATGGCTGCTTTTTAGAGCCATTCTGTAAATTATTGAAACGATAAAAACAAAATACATAAATGCATTAAGTATCTATAACATCTTGACTTGTTTTTCTGTTTCATTTTTTTTTTTTACTTATGATATCTGCATCACAAGTAAGTCAAGTTGCAATTAATATTCTGTTACTACATCATAAGCATAATTTACTTTGACTTGTGACATACACCAATGTATAGAGAATTTAATAGGCTAGGATTTCTATGTTTAACATTATTAAAATACCTTTTTATAATCATCATCATCATCGGCCTATTTACGTCCCACTGCAGTGCACCAGGCCTTTATTTAGAATATAAAAAAAAAATTAAACAAGTAATTTACGTATTCGGTGCAAATTCTGAACGAATTTTTTTTTCGAAAAGACGCGTTATTTGTAATAACACTGTGTAAAATGAAGTTAGACCGATATTTAATAGATGTCGTCACTAAAACGAAGTTGTTTAGTACAAGTGAGGTGGGGTGAGGAAGGCGCGAAGCCGTCAAGGTCAAGGGCATACTTTTTCATCCTACTACTCCCCAATATCTGCGAGAGCGTTTTAAGTTCATGTCTTCCACTCGTTCCTCACGGAATTTTCTTCTTAGTGTTCCACCTTCTTCCTCTAAATTCTATCATAACTCCTTCACTATATCCTCCATTCGTTTGTGGAACTCACTTCCTTTAGCTTTAAGGCAAGCGAAATCTCTGCATATTTTCAAAAATCTTCTTAAGGCTTACTACTTGTCACTAACTTAATAACTTATTTCTGTCTTTGGTCCATCTCGATTCTTACTGTCTCTGTTATATCTAGTCCTTTGAAATCCTTTTCACCTGTGGCCTTTTTGTCATTTTCACTCATGTTTTGTATAAGTAGTGTATGTATTGTATATGTAGGTATATGTTTATTTATGTAGTATATTTATCTGTAGTTATTAATTTAATTTAAGTTGTTGTTAATTTTAAGTTTCTCCTTTCTGTTCATTTCTGCCACCTAATTTAGCTTCTTCATCTTGGTTTCTGTATTTTGGTTGTCTGTAAGAGATCGCTTTTAAGCGATAAGACCGCCTATTGTCTACCATACCTGTTTTCTGTAATCTCTTTGTACTATTTTGTGGTTTTCAATAAAGAATATTTGTATTGTAAGTAAGTAAGTAAGTAAGTAAACACTTTATTGTACAAAAAATAGGATAAAACACAAGTTACAACAATAACATTTGAGTACAAAGGCGGACTGTATTGTCATCCTCTCAGGGAAGCGTCTTAAGACATATTTTGTTCGCAGGCGGAGGTGGCACCCGTGTGACGAAGACCCAACAAGAGCAATCCGAGAGAGAGAGGTCAAAACAAAAGAGCGAAGCTATAAAAACAAAGATCACTGGAAACGGCCGTGAGTAGACAACTACGAAATTCGAAAATCGAAGTTCGTATCGTATCGTCCCGCTCGCTCTCGTATTAAATCATATTAGCGTGAGCGGGGACGGCACGACACGAAGTTCGAATTTTGTTTTGTTTAGGGCCTGGATAAGAGTTATGATATTATAAGTAAAGATACGTTATATGCTCACAAAACAACCGCACAAGGTGACCACATGTGGTAGATATTAACTTTTTGGGTAGATTTAAGGATTTTTTAAATGTGTTCTGGTTTTGGTAGTGAAAATTTTTTCGGTAGATTTTGGTAGATTCTCAAGTTTTTCGTTTTTTCCCAATTGTCACGAGATTTACTTCGGTTTTGGCAATAATACGGAACAAGTCATTTATAAATTTGATCTCGGTTTTGTAGTTTTTAAACTAAAAATTGTAAAGTAAAAAAACTTTTAACAAAATATAAAACCGCCTTCAAAAAACCGATAAACATTTTAAGTGCACCATACAGACTTCATATTGTTGCTAGGCCATGCAACTGATGGCTTCGAAGACTACTTTATGTTTTTTTAATATCGACTTTAAACAGTACATTTTGTAAAGAAAAAAAACATGATTTTAGTAAAGTAGTTTTTGTCCAAGGCTCTGGTAGATTTTTAAAGCTCTAAAAGTATATTGACCAATTTTAATGTGGTCACCCTGTAACCGAAAAACATGTCCGCAACCGGAGCGACGGCACGCACACGTACACGTTTCATTGTATGTACTTTCATTTCACTACATTGCCAAGTGGTGTAAAAGAGACGGCGTAACTAAGATGAAAAGAACAACAAGGACAGCTGTTGATTGTCACTTCCGCGCAAGTTTATGGTACTTACATACTTAAGCGAGATCGACTGAGGCCAAAGAGGCAACAATTGCAGCCTATTTTCGCGCTTCATTTTCAGCGCGCTAATGCCATAGGTATCTGACTATCTACCTCTTTTTACGGTTCGGTAGTGAATATGGCAAAAACGGAACCCTTATCAGTTTCGTCATGTCCGTCTGTTTGTCTGCGGCTTAGCTCAGAGACCATTGGTACTAGGAAGCTGTAATTTGGCATAGATATACTTATCAATTAGGCCGAAAAAGTGCTAGGATATAAATCTTAAAATTTTTTTTGGGGTACCTCCCCTACACCTATTCCGTATGGATGGAACGCCAGTCTTTACCTTAAGACATATTTTGTTTGCAGACGGAGGTGGCTCCACTGTGAGGAAGATCCAAGAAAAGCGATCCGAGCAAGAGAGATCGCAACAAGAGACCGAGACAAGAAACACAAGGATCACTGGAAACGGCTGTGAGTACACACCCCAAGCAGCATTCCAAGCTGTATAAAAGCTGTATTTCAGTTCTTGTTTATAATAGAAGCTGTACGTTCAGGACGTATGAAGGCTGTATAAGCGTTTATACAGACCTTATAAGTAAAAAAAGGCCAAATTATACAGCTTTCTGCGTTACTTAGGCTGTATAAAACCTGTATAAGCAACATGGAAGCTGTATTATAGCTGTATTGAAGCTGTTATTTGGTTTGGAAAGAAACCATTACACTCCAGATAATATCCTATAAACGTATTGTATGAGCTAAAGTTCTAATTTAAAGAAATCTACGCGGACAAAGTCGCGGGCAACAGCTAGTAACTAATAAATCACTTTAATAAAGCTAGAAACCTTGTTTGAGACTGATGTAAGTTTATAAAAGAACTCTAAGTTCTAAATGAGCTGGTGTATTGATGTTTAAAACGCTTGTGTGCTGCTTGGGACTCGGTAAGGGGTTGGTAATAATCACAACGACAAGCTATCAGCGATCGCATATATATTTTTTTTTTTTTTGTATATTTTATGATTTAAATTGATTACGGTCTGTTGTGTAGTCACATAGGTCAATTGACTAAATATTACCTAGTTTTTATGAGTCGGTAATACATTTTACAACGGCATTTACATATTTTATTACCGACCCATAGGACTCGGTAAGGGGTCGATAATAGTCACAAAGAGAAGCTATCACCAATCGCGTATAGATATATTAATAAAAATCGTTAATAGCATCACAGCCGTTGCTGTGGGTCGGTAAGTAATATTAACAATCGATTTAATCACTTTATAAATTATTTTTTGCAAGATTGCCCATTGTTTATACGGAATTAAGTTATTGAATGTAATCTTTATGAACAATTTGAGCGTAGTAAAATAAAATACCAAATCTGAGGGCAACCGGTATATCTAAAATCTATTGCCGATTTAAAAGTTCATGTCCGTCTGTCTGTCCACGACTTAGCTCAGAGACCATTGGTACTAGGAAGCTGTAATTTGGCATAGATATACTTATCAATTAGGCCGAAAAAGTGCTAGGATAAAATCTTAAATTTTTTTTTGGGGTACCTCCCCTACACCTATTCCGTATGGATGGAACGCCAGTCTTTACCTTAAGACATATTTTGTTTGCAGACGGAGGTGGCTCCACTGTGAGGAAGATCCAAGAAAAGCGATCCGAGCAAGAGAGATCGCAACAAGAGACCGAGACAAGAAACACAAGGATCACTGGAAACGGCTGTGAGTACACACCCCAAGCAGCATTCCAAGCTGTATAAAAGCTGTATTTCAGTTCTTGTTTATAATAGAAGCTGTACGTTCAGGACGTATAAAGGCTGTATAAGCGTTTATACAGACCTTATAAGTAAAAAAAGGCCAAATTATACAGCTTTCTGCGTTACTTAGGCTGTATAAAACCTGTATAAGCAACAGGGAAGCTGTATTATAGCTGAATTGAAGCTGTTATTTGGTTTGGAAAGAAACCATTACACTCCAGATAATATCCTATAAACGTATTGTATGAGCTAAAGTTCTAATTTAAAGAAATCTACGCGGACAAAGTCGCGGGCAACAGCTAGTAACTACGCGTGGTACGGATTACCGAGGTTGCTGGTTCAAGTCCAGCTGCTTAACGATTTTTTCTTTGCATTGTCATTGTATGTTGAATTTCATTCTATGAATGTTTCATAAAAATAAAAACAAAAATAATCAATAAATCGATTATTTTCATTGATTCAGAAGATAGCTCCATCTCTTGCCACTAATGCGTAACTGTAGAAGTTCCGTAGTGGGTGAGCCGCTTGATTAAGCTACTCATAGATGGCGCTGAGGAGAGATCTTCCAAATAAAATATGACACAAGGCATTGAAAAATTCGTTAGGTACACCAACGTTAAGTATAGCTTAATTGGTGGAGCGTGGTACGGATTACCGAGGTTGCTGGTTCAAGTCCAGCTGCTTAACGAATTTTTCTTTGCATTGTCATTGTATGTTGAATTTCATTCTATGAATGTTTCATAAAAATAAAAACAAAAATAATCAATAAATCGATTATTTTCATTGATTCAGAAAATAGCTC
The DNA here is from genome assembly GCA_963691665.1 of Clepsis dumicolana. Classification (NCBI taxonomy): domain Eukaryota; kingdom Metazoa; phylum Arthropoda; class Insecta; order Lepidoptera; family Tortricidae; genus Clepsis; species Clepsis dumicolana. The sequence continues at coordinate 838,095 of OY829532.1, read as the reverse complement.
CATCTCTTGCCACTAATGCGTAACTGTAGAAGTTCCGTAGTGGGTGAGCCGCTTGATTAAGCTACTCATAGATGGCGCTGAGGAGAGATCTTCCAAATAAAATTTGACACAAGGCATTGAAAAATTCGTTAGGTACACCAACGTTAAGTATAGCTTAATTGGTGGAGCGTGGTACGGATTACCGAGGTTGCTGGTTCAAGTCCAGCTGCTTAACGAATTTTTCTTTGCATTGTCATTGTATGTTGAATTTCATTCTATGAATGTTTCATAAAAATAAAAACAAAAATAATCAATAAATCGATTATTTTCATTGATTTAAAAGTTGCCTTGAGGGGGTCGTTAATACCTGCGTTTACCTTAAGTACTTATTGTTAACAGACGAGAAAGAGGAAAAGCAGTCCAAGGAAGAGAAGGACAGACAATCCAGGTATCTAATTAAGAGATTGGAAGAGACCAGAGGAGGCAGGACTGTGAAACAGACCAAAGCCGAGAAGGAGGCTGCCACCGAACGAACAAGGTACTGAACACTGATCGCCCTTAATTCAACTGGATCCAACATCCTTTGAGCCAGGACGTAGTTTCCTGCATTGGAGTTGTGAATTTTTTTCTTCATTGTATTGAATAAATGTTTATTTATTTATTTATTTGTTCGTTGTATAGTCATGTACATTATAATAAAAATGTTACATTTTTGTAAGTCAGTCCATGACGCCCTGTGAGGGCACACAATAATACTTAATTAAAGCTAAATCTAGAGTAATATGATGTCAAAATATGGTAATATAAAAGCGATTAATTACAATAAGTTTTTAGTCATGCATGATATAATTAAATTAAATTACTAAGTTGATACTTTCTATGTCAAAGAGTTATTAAAATTGATAATTTAATTAATATAATTTAGATGTCAATATATTTGAGAATTTTTATTTACTAATAATCACTTAATTGCTAGAGAGAGAAAATTATTATGCGGTTTCATCATTTAAAATCTCGTTGACAGAGTAATAACCTTTTTCGATTAGTAATGTCTTTAACTTATTTTTGAATATACTATTGCGGGATTCTTGCTTAATGTGTTCTGGGATTTTATTAGCTATTTGAATGCACTTGTATTGTGGACCATTTCTAAACATTGCTAAATTAGATTTCGGTAATAACAATTTATTTCTGTATTGTGTTCTAGTTGTGCTAGTGTCTACTTTTGCCTTAAATAGGTCTGGATGTTTACGTACGAAAAGTGCCGATTCCAATATGTAGATTGAGGGTAGGGTTAACAATTTGTATTTTATTATATTTCTCTCTCTCTCTCAATTCGGAAGAAGTGTTTTTCTGCGCTGAACGTAGGTACCACTACTTTGCCCAGCCTTTTCCCCATTTCACTTGGGGTCGGCGCTCGTCATCTTTCGCCATGCATTTTGGTTTATTTTATTTTATTTCTATTTTATTTATTCATTGGGGTAGTTATGTCACTTACTTGGGCATTCTTGAGGTCTTTGTTTCTGCTTTGTAAGTAGGTGTTAATAATTTATTCTCCTCGTTTCCAGCGAAAAACAGAAGACCGTGAAGCTTACTAAAACCCAGGAAGAACAGAAAAGACTACGAGAGCTCTTGGTAAAGAAAAAAGCCTCGGAAGGAGACGACGACTGTGACGATGGCGACCGAAAAGGGTACTGATCGCTGATAGTCCTTAATTCAACTGGATCCAACATCTTTTGAGCCGGACATATTTTTATGCGTTGTAGTTGCGAATAACTTATTTTTCTTGTTTCCTTTTCAGCGAAAAAGAGCAAACCGTGAAGATTAGTAAAAGGCAGGAAGAAGAACAGCAAAAACGCCTGAAGCTCTTGGTAAAGAAAAAAATCTCCGAATATGTATCGGATAAGTCCGAGAAAACCGAGAAAAGATCCGAGCAGGAGGAGCGGGACAGGTGAGACAGTATTCCAGGGCCAGCAGCCGTAAATGTGTCGAATATATTGAATAAATGTTTCTCTCTCTCTCTCTCTCTCTCCTCAATTCTCTCAATCTCTGCATTTACCGTTCTACGATCCACAAGTAAAAAAGTCGCAACATGGCCTGACTTCAAATCAAAAGTGGCCACCACTTTTTCGCCGTGCTTCGGGAACGAAACAACCTTGGTCGCGTTCAGCTAATTTTCATACACCCGAACTCGTGATTGGTTTTTATTTTCAGGTTCGTATTCATGTATCCACGTGTCATCAGTAGACACGATACCTCCGTTGAATCTATCCAGAGTTTTTCGACACCAACTAGCCAGGGCCGTCTTTTGTTCTTCAATAAGTCAGTGGGAGATCCAACGAGAAAACAGCTTTCTTACGCCTAGTTCTGTTTGCGAGATTGTTAGAATTTGACTCATTCCAATCCTTGAAGAAGATCGAATTTCACGATATATGACATGTCGATCTTTTTCAATCAGGGCCCGCACAGCTTCGACGTTTTCTGGAGTAACGGCATATTTTGGCCTACCTTCACGCCCATGATCACTGAGTTTCACAAGACAGCGTTAAAATTTAAAAAATCAGCGATACAAGACCACCAGGTCTTTGAAGTAACTTCCTATCCAAAGGCAGAACACATCCGATAACGATATTATTTTTATGATAGAGCCACTTTCAAAATCGTAAAAAATCACCACTCTTAAAATCTCATACGCTAGTTCCATTTTGCCAACGACTTTTTTTTTTCAAGCTGCCACTTGTTTCAAGTTGTCAAAAGCTCTATAGTTATAAAACAGTCAAATTTCCAACATTAATATATAGTTAAATAAGCGATTCTCGAAACTTTAAGTGCAACCCTTGTACCAGTATTTTGTAGTTCGATATTCATTGCTGATCACCGTAACAGTCTTTTCAACTGGGCCCAACAATGTCGTACGGAGTAAGGAAGTATTTTTCTGCGTTGTACGTACTACTTATTTTGCCAAGCCTTCTTCCCATTTCACTTGGGGTCGGCACTCCTCGTCATCTTTCGCGAAGCATTTTGGTTTATTTTATTTTATTTCTATTTTATTTATTCATTGGGGTAGTTATGTCACTTACTTGGGCATTCTTGAGGTCTTTGTAAGTAGGTGTTAATAATTTATTCTTCTCGTTTCCAGCGAAAAACAGAAGACCGTGAGGATTAGTAAAACCCGGGAAGAAGAACTGAAAAGACAACGAGAGCTCTTGGTAAAGAAAAGAACCCATGATGATGAATTTTCCAAGTCCAAAATAACCAAAAGTGTAAACTCAGAGCGAGATGAAAAATCGCAAAAGCAAACGAAGGTATCGATAAAGAAGGATCGGTCAGACGATGACTGTGACGATGACGAGAAACCAGGAAACCCAGGCACACCAGGATCAATAGGATCACCAGGCTCACCGGGATCACCAGGCTCACCGGGATCACCAGGCTCACCGGGATCACCAGGCTCACCGGGATCACCAGGCTCACCAGGATCACCAGGCTCACCAGGATCACCAGGTTCACCAGGATCACCAGGCTCACCAGGATCACCAGGCTCACCAGGTTCACCAGGCTCACCAGGATCGGGAGGCTCGCCAGGTTCACCAGGCTCACCAGGCTCGGGAGGCTCACCAGGATCACCAGGCTCACCAGGATCACCAGGCTCACCAGGATCACCAGGTTCACCAGGATCACCAGGCTCACCAGGATCACCAGGCTCACCAGGTTCACCAGGCTCACCAGGATCGGGAGGCTCGCCAGGTTCACCAGGCTCACCAGGCTCGGGAGGCTCACCAGGATCACCAGGATCGGGAGGCTCACCAGGATCACCAGGCTCGCCAGGATCATCAGGCTCTCCAGGATCACCAGGCTCTCCAGGGTCACCAGGATCACCAGGCTCTCCAGGATCACCAGGCTCACCAGGATCACCAGGCTCACCAGGATCATCAGGCTCTCCAGGATCACCAGGTTCTCCAGGATCACCAGGCTCACCAGGATCACCAGGCTCACCAGGGTCACCAGGATCGGCAGGCTCACCAGGCTCACCAGGCTCACCAGGATCACCAGGCTCTCCAGGATCACCAGGATCACCAGGCTCACCAGGATCACCAGGCTCACCAGGATCACCAGGCTCTCCAGGATCACCAGGATCACCAGGCTCTCCAGGTGGTCCAGGATCACCAGGCTCGTCAGGCTCGCCAGGATCACCAGGCTCTCCAGGAGGCCCAGGAACCCCAGGACAAGATGAGTCCCCATGCCAGCCAGACCAGTCTGACAACCAAGGCACCCCGGGCACCCCAGGCACCCCAGGCACCGCAGGCACGGCGGGTACCCCAGGCACTCCAGGCACCGCAGGCACCTCAGGCACCCCGGGCACCCCAGGCACCTCAGGCACCTCAGGCACCCCAGGATCACCAGGCTCACCAGGGTCACCAGGATCAGCAGGCTCGCCAGGATCACCAGGCTCACCAGGATCACCAGGCTCTCCAGGATCACCAGGCTCACCAGGCTCACCAGGCTCACCAGGCACCCCAGGCACCTCAGGCACCCCAGGCACCGCAGGCACGGCGGGTACCCCAGGCACTCCAGGCACCGCAGGCACCTCAGGCACCCCGGGCACCCCAGGCACCTCAGGCACCCCGGGCACCGCAGGCACCTCAGGCACCCCAGGATCACCAGGCTCACCAGGGTCACCAGGATCGGCAGGCTCGCCAGGATCACCAGGCTCTCCAGGATCACCAGGCTCACCAGGATCACCAGGCTCACCAGGATCACCAGGCTCTCCGGGATCACCAGGCTCACCAGGCTCACCAGGCTCACCAGGCTCACCAGGATCACCAGGGTCACCAGGATCGGCAGGCTCGCCAGGATCACCAGGCTCTCCCGGATCACCAGGCTCACCAGGATCACCAGGCTCACCAGGATCACCAGGCTCTCCAGGATCACCAGGCTCACCAGGCTCACCAGGATCACCAGGCTCACCAGGCTCTCCAGGTGGTTCAGGATCACCAGGCTCGTCAGGCTCGCCAGGATCACCAGGCTCTCCAGGAGGCCCAGGAACCCCAGGACAAGATGAGTCCCCATGCCAGCCAGACCAGTCTGACAACCAAGGCACCCCGGGCACCCCAGGCACCCCAGGCACCGCAGGCACGGCGGGTACCCCAGGCACTCCAGGCACCGCAGGCACCTCAGGCACCCCGGGCACCCCAGGCACCTCAGGCACCTCAGGCACCCCAGGATCACCAGGCTCACCAGGGTCACCAGGATCAGCAGGCTCGCCAGGATCACCAGGCTCACCAGGATCACCAGGCTCTCCAGGATCACCAGGCTCACCAGGCTCACCAGGCTCACCAGGCACCCCAGGCACCTCAGGCACCCCAGGCACCGCAGGCACGGCGGGTACCCCAGGCACTCCAGGCACCGCAGGCACCTCAGGCACCCCGGGCACCCCAGGCACCTCAGGCACCCCGGGCACCGCAGGCACCTCAGGCACCCCAGGATCACCAGGCTCACCAGGGTCACCAGGATCGGCAGGCTCGCCAGGATCACCAGGCTCTCCAGGATCACCAGGCTCACCAGGATCACCAGGCTCACCAGGATCACCAGGCTCTCCGGGATCACCAGGCTCACCAGGCTCACCAGGCTCACCAGGCTCACCAGGCTCACCAGGATCACCAGGGTCACCAGGATCGGCAGGCTCGCCAGGATCACCAGGCTCTCCCGGATCACCAGGCTCACCAGGATCACCAGGCTCACCAGGATCACCAGGCTCTCCAGGATCACCAGGCTCACCAGGCTCACCAGGATCACCAGGCTCACCAGGCTCTCCAGGTGGTTCAGGATCACCAGGCTCGTCAGGCTCGCCAGGATCACCAGGCTCTCCAGGAGGCCCAGGAACCCCAGGACAAGATGAGTCCCCATGCCAGCCAGACTCTTCAGACCAGTCTGACAACCAAGGCACCCCGGGCACCCCAGGCACCTCAGGCACCTCAGGCACCCCGGGCACCCCAGGCACCGCAGGCACCCCGGGCACCCCAGGCACCGCGGGCACCTCGGGCACCCCAGGCACCCCAGGCACCGCGGGCACGGCGGGCACCTCAGGCACTCCAGGCACCGCAGGCACCTCAGGCACCCCAGGATCACCAGGCTCACCAGGGTCACCAGGATCGGCAGGCTCTCCAGGATCACCAGGCTCACCAGGCTCACCAGGATCACCAGGATCACCAGGCTCACCAGGCTCACCAGGCTCACCAGGCTCACCAGGATCACCAGGCTCTCCAGGTGGTAAAGGATCACCAGGCTCGTCAGGGTCACCAGGATCGGGAGGCTCGCCAGGATCACCAGGCTCGCCAGGATCATCAGGCTCTCCAGGATCACCAGGCTCTCCAGGGTCACCAGGCTCACCAGGCTCACCAGGCTCTCCAGGATCACCAGGCTCTCCAGGATCACCAGGCTCACCAGGATCACCAGGCTCTCCAGGATCACCAGGCTCTCCAGGATCACCAGGCTCACCAGGATCACCAGGCTCTCCAGGTGGTAAAGGATCACCAGGCTCGTCAGGGTCACCAGGATCGGGAGGCTCGCCAGGATCACCAGGCTCGCCAGGATCATCAGGCTCTCCAGGATCACCAGGCTCTCCAGGGTCACCAGGCTCACCAGGCTCTCCAGGATCACCAGGCTCACCAGGCTCTCCAGGATCACCAGGCTCTCCAGGATCACCAGGCTCTCCAGGATCACCAGGCTCTCCAGGATCACCAGGCTCACCAGCCTCACCAGGATCACCAGGCTCACCAGGCTCTCCAGGATCACCAGGCTCTCCAGGATCACCAGGCTCACCAGGATCACCAGGCTCTCCAGGTGGTCCAGGATCACCAGGCTCTCCAGGTGGTCCAGGATCACCAGGCTCTCCAGGAGGCCCAGGAACCCCAGGACAAGATGAGTCCCCATGCCAGCCAGACGCTTCAGACCAGTCTGACAACCAAGGCACCCCGGGCACCCCAGGCACCCCGGGCACCTCAGGCACCCCAGGCACCGCAGGCACCCCAGGCACCGCGGGCACCTCAGGCACACCAGGCACCCCAGGCACCGCAGGCACGGCGGGCACCCCAGGCACTCCAGGCACCGCAGGCACCTCAGGCACCCCAGGATCACCAGGATCACCAGGCTCACCAGGATCACCAGGCTCACCAGGCTCACCAGGATCACCAGGCTCACCAGGCTCTCCAGGATCACCAGGATCACCAGGCTCACCAGGCTCACCAGGCTCTCCAGGCGGTCCAGGATCACCAGGCTCGCCAGGATCACCAGGATCGGGAGGCTCACCAGGATCGGGAGGCTCGCCAGGATCACCAGGCTCACAAGGCTCTCCAGGATCACCAGGCTCTAAAGGATCACCAGGCTCACCAGGCTCTCCAGGATCACCAGGCTCACCAGGATCATCAGGCTCTCCAGGATCACCAGGCTCTCCAGGATCACCAGGCTCACCAGGCTCACCAGGATCACCAGGCTCACCAGGCTCACCAGGCTCACCAGGATCACCAGGCTCACCAGGCTCACCAGGATCACCAGGCTCTCCAGGTGGTAAAGGATCACCAGGCTCGTCAGGGTCACCAGGATCGGGAGGCTCGCCAGGATCACCAGGCTCGCCAGGATCATCAGGCTCTCCAGGATCACCAGGCTCTCCAGGGTCACCAGGCTCACCAGGCTCACCAGGATCATCAGGCTCTCCAGGATCACCAGGCTCTCCAGGATCACCAGGCTCACCAGGCTCACCAGGCTCACCAGGATCACCAGGCTCTCCAGGTGGTAAAGGATCACCAGGCTCGTCAGGGTCACCAGGATCGGGAGGCTCGCCAGGATCACCAGGCTCGCCAGGATCATCAGGCTCTCCAGGATCACCAGGCTCTCCAGGGTCACCAGGCTCACCAGGCTCTCCAGGATCACCAGGCTCACCAGGCTCTCCAGGATCACCAGGCTCACCAGGCTCACCAGGATCACCAGGCTCTCCAGGTGGTCCAGGATCACCAGGCTCTCCAGGATCACCAGGCTCACCAGGATCACCAGGCTCTCCAGGTGGTCCAGGATCACCAGGCTCGTCAGGCTCGCCAGGATCACCAGGCTCTCCAGGAGGCCCAGGAACCCCAGGACAAGATGAGTCCCCATGCCAGCCAGACGCTTCAGACCAGTCTGACAACCAAGGCACCCCGGGCACCCCAGGCACCCCGGGCACCTCAGGCACCCCAGGCACCGCAGGCACCGCAGGCACCCCGGGCACCCCAGGCACCGCGGGCACCTCAGGCACACCAGGCACCCCAGGCACCTCAGGCACGGCGGGCACCCCTGGCACTCCAGGCACCGCAGGCACCTCAGGCACCCCAGGATCACCAGGCTCACCAGGGTCACCAGGATCGGCAGGCTCACCAGGATCACAAGGCTCACCAGGATCACCAGGCTCACCAGGCTCTCCAGGCGGTCCAGGATCACCAGGATCGGCAGGCTCACCAGGATCACCAGGCTCACCAGGATCACCAGGCTCACCAGGATCACCAGGCTCACCAGGATCACCAGGCTCACCAGGCTCACCAGGATCACCAGGCTCTCCAGGCGGTCCAGGATCACCAGGCTCGCCAGGATCACCAGGATCGGGAGGCTCACCAGGATCGGGAGGCTCGCCAGGATCACCAGGCTCACAAGGCTCTCCAGGATCACCAGGCTCTCAAGGATCACCAGGCTCACCAGGATCACCAGGCTCACCAGGATCATCAGGCTCTCCAGGATCACCAGGCTCTCCAGGATCACCAGGCTCACCAGGATCACCAGGATCACCAGGCTCACCAGGATCACCAGGCTCTCCAGGATCACCAGGATCACCAGGCTCACCAGGATCACCAGGCTCACCAGGCTCTCCAGGATCACCAGGATCACCAGGCTCACCAGGCTCACCAGGATCACCAGGCTCACCAGGCTCACCAGGCTCACCAGGCTCACCAGGCTCACCGGGATCACCAGGCTCACCAGGCTCACCAGGATCACCCGGCTCTCCAGGCTCACCAGGCTCACCAGGCTCACCAGGATCACCCGGCTCTCCAGGCTCACCAGGCTCACCAGGCTCACCAGGATCACCCGGCTCTCCAGGCTCACCAGGAGGTCCAGGAACTCCAGGACAAGTAATAACCCCAGGCGCCCCAAGCTTACCAGGTAAGCCAGGAGGCTCTGGTAAAGGAGGCGAAATCATCCGCAAATCGTCGAAGAGCGAGAAAGAGTCTCAAGCACTATCAAACGAATCCTTCCAACAGGAAGTTGTCACCAACCAAGGCGGGACCGTGAAAAAGACCGAGAGGCAGAGCAATGCGTCCCAGCAACAGCAGCAGTCAGGATCCTCGCAATACGAAGCGTACGACAAGAACGGTGGATACGTCAAGAAGGTTTCGCATGATCAGCAAGAATCTCAGAGCACACTGGCATCGCAATCGGAGACCGAAGTGCGTAGCGATGGTGGCAGCTACAAAGAAGTCACACAGCAAAAGTTTTCTCAACAAAGCAGTAGTTCTGAAAGTTCTTCGTCCTCTGAGGAGACTGTTATCGAAGACTGCTAGATTCATGCCTTAAGATACCTAGTTATTTGTTAAATTTCTTTATTTCATTCCGACGATACTTAAAACGTTAAAGATAAGCCACGCGCCTGAGCAGCGCTGACAAAATGCGGCCCTCGCGCATTAGCTGTCATTAGACTGACATAATGTCAAACATCAAGGGTACTAAGTCACCGAAATGCTTGTCCGCGCGCGGTGAAGCGGTGGCGTATCTGTCTATTTTTGTGTATCAATGTTTCATTCCAATTATGTACGTGTATTTTTGATTACATGAATAAAATTCCGATGTGTTGAATAGAGTTGTTTAGTTTTATTTAATCCTACCAATTTCATTAGGTATCGAAGTTTAGATGTTTGGATGTTTGTTGCTTAATCACGCAAAAACGGCTGAACAGATTGGAATGAAATTTGGCACGCAGATAGCTTTTATCTTGGGAAACTGCAAAATTCCCGCAGAAAGATAAATAGAGATAACCTGACAAACTCAAAAAAGTTGAAAAACCCACGACATTGTCATTTTAACTAGCTAAACTAGCTGACTAACTAGCTTTCGATTAAAAGAAACCGCATCGGTCCATCCGTTTGGGAGCTACGATGCCACAGACAGATACACAGGTCAAACTTATAACACCCCTCTTTTTCCGTCGGGGTTAAAAATGGAATTAGGTGCGTGCCTCTGAGCTACCTTTTCACAATAAAATTTATAATGATTTCATTAGCAGATGTATGTCAATATGACATTTGCAGTGAAACCATTCCACAGTCACACGATTCAGTCCGTGCACCTTTGTAGTACCTTTTCTCAATACATTTCAATTCAACAATCGGTGCGATGATTCCGCCAATGTCGAGGTTGGGTAAGACACTGCCAAAAGACCTCTGGTCTTGTACGGTAAAGTTCCCAGTAAAATACCAGCCACAACCAATCTAAAACAAAAAAAATTACACCAACCACCACAGAACGACACACATAAAAACTAACCAAGAACTAAAGCTATTCGGGTAGGTATTGTCACAATCCAGCCTCCTGAGGGAGATCCGAACTGAGAGGGTGCCTAGTAGGCTTTGAAAATAAACAAAAGAAAAAGTGTACTCTGTTTAATTAAAAAAACACAGGCCCTAGTTTGACAAAAGAAAATTAAATATAAAATAATCTCTGGTAACGAGTTTAAGGTTTTAATTTGAGGATCTAGATTCCGAATTGAGGGTTCTATTGGCCTGCACTTCCCTAAAAAGCTGAAGCGGCGACTCGGAGAGATGAGGGGTCTGGCAGCTCGAGTGGGTCAGGTCCGGCAGGTCTGACGTCGATGCCGAGGGCGGAAGGGGCCTCGCGGAGACAGGACGACCAGCCTGTGCATGAGTCTTCGCCGAAGGGATGCTCTGGCCGGAAGAAGGGTGCAGCTCTACGACCTCCAGCCGTACAGAGCTGAGAAGGTGAGGTGGTGCTGTGGTGTAGCTTCTCTAGCCGTACAGTACTGCCCTGTAAAGTTGCTGGTATGAGTTGGCGTCCAGGTCTTGATTGCTTACCACTCACTCCTCCGCAGCGATCCTTCATAATTCAGGGAAGCGCTGAATTGCAGTGAGTGGCAAGAACAATCATACGGAATTACAGAAAAGCAAGAGAGAGTGATTCTACAGTTAAACAATAATTATTAAGACAAGATAAAACAAAGGGTCAAAATGACAGTTGAATTTTGAAATTTGAAAAGCCGTTAAGAGTTTAAAAAATACATTACTAAGCTGGAAGTTAGTTTTCTACGATTTAATGATGCAGGACATCCGTTGAATTTAACTAATACAATTAAATATCATAGGTACAGAATTTTATAACAACGGATGGACGAAATTTAGCAACATTAATTAAGCATTAAGACATGACTCGAACGAAGTGTTTCCCTGGCCAGAGGAAATCCTCGAACATTATTATAAAATTTAAATAAAAAAAAAAGTACACAGAAAGACACAAGTTTAGAGGTTATTGATATCGGAGAACTCACCAGTTGGGCTTCGATTTAGTGCACCTCGAGTGTTTAAGAAGAAAATAGTAGTAGAAATGTAATTCTTGGGAAGGATCGCGACTTTTAAGGGCGATAAATCCCCTCTAATCCAAAAATTAAGCTAACGCCCAGATGAGGCGTTGCCTGTCATTTAAATCAGTCAAGCGCGAGACGCGCGCAAGACCGAGTTCTATGACAAGCATAAGGGTATAATTTAATGTATTATTTTAAACAATCATTTTAATTAAAGTTATGACGATAGGAGCCTAATTCGATTTAATTATTAAATTATTAAATATACCCTATACATCTCCTGCTCAATTAAAACGTGCCAGTAAAGTAAAGTGTTCTGGTTTTGCTGTTCTAATAATTACTTTTTACACTTGTTTCTAAAATGCGGTATTTTTTTTCTCTCTTAATCTTTTAATGACAGAGTGAGGTTTCTTTGTGTAATTTGTCTGTGGTTGCGTATTGTAAGAGCTAATGTAACTTGTTTTTAGAAAAAATGACTCTGTGCCAAGTTTCTTGCCTCGCATTCTTCTTGGCAATCATGGTCTTTCCGAAAGCGCTGGTAGACTCAAAAAAAATGACGTGTAAAAGAGCATTCAATTGCCTATTTGCTGAATAAAATTTTGAATTTTGAATTGAATTTTGAATTCAAATTTATCAAAGGAAGGTTTAATAGCGACATCTGTCTTTCGTCCGCGCTACTGTTAGAGATTTATCGTTATCAATAAAAACGCCATCTAGCATAATTTGAGAGAACTAGTTTGTCAGCTGCTGGAGTTTTGCATTGTAACAGTATATAGTACAGGAAACAAAAGTAGGTATGAAGGACTTAGGTTTTCTCGCAGCTGTTGAATTATCATTTGACTATATGTTACTTTAAAACAAACTAATTTTGCGACTCAAAACTAACTTTAACTAACTTTGAATTTTGCGACTCACAACTACTTTAACTAACTTTGAATAGCTGCGAGAAGAAGTCGACGGAGCTCCGCTTCGCGGAGCTCCTGTTCCGCGTAGTTGACGCGCTTAGCGCCTTGACGCAATTCTAACCTAACCTAATAACCTAAAATAAGCTGGAACCTAAAATAAGTTTTTCAGTTTTTGTTTATAGTTTTATGTCAGTAGGTATAATTACAAATTTAATTTCAAGTCGATACCATCAACCTTTGAAGAGTTTCCTCCTATGGAGATGATCCTGGCCCAACCAACAGAATTTCACTACGAGATTATTGTATTGTAACCAGACTTGCATAAGTATGCCAAATTTCAGCTCAATCGGATACCGAGAAGTGGTAGAAAAAGGGTTTTAAAATTTTGAAGCGGACGACGTGGCGGATAAGTAGGTATATTAACTTTCGGGATTTTAAACTTTTCGGTCAAATAAACATTCGACTTTCGACATTCAATGTTCGGCTTTGCGATCATAGGTCATATCAAATTTCGGTCTTTTGAACTTCGGCTTTATAATACGTAGACCAAAATAACTATCGACATTTTGACTTTCGGGATTTCGTACTATCGGTCATTTGAAAATAGGTATTTCGAACGTCGGTATGTCGGTTATCGGTGTTTTGTACTTTTGGTATTCTGAATTTCGATGTGTTAAGCGTCGGCATTTCAATTGTAGGTATTATGATTTGTCGGTATTGTAATACATACCCCACCTTATGTATGAAAACACGAAAATAATATTTAAATTAACAAAAACATCTCTATACTGTTCCGGTACGGAACACATTATAATAGAAAAAAACGATTTTAAGGATTTTCGGAAATTCCCAAAGGAACGGGAAAAAACGGGATTTACATAATTCAGTTCAACGAAATCCTATGAACTATAACTACTAGAATCTTCGTATTTGGCATAGAAGTAGGTGATTATAATAGTGAAAAACAGTTTTCAGTATTTTCGGAAATTCAAACGGGAACAGGAAGAAACGGGATTTATATATTCGATTCCGAGTGACCCTATCTCAGTAACTGTAAAATATGCAAGATTGCACAACCTTTTTCATGTTATTATTCTTTTTATATTTTTATTGTATGTTGTCTATGGTTTTTTGTATGACTGATGATTATAATTTTGTTTCCAACGAAACCAGTGCCTTTTACTTATTTAATCCAAAATATTGGTAATTCGAACCGGATAAAAGCGAGAAAACGATGGTTATTACTCGGTCCATAATTGGAAAAGCAACCGCGCCGGGAGACGGTGTGACAGTCGCGGCAGGGGCAAAGGATTCTCCGGCTCAGGTAAGCGCGGACTCCCCCCCTCACGCCGGGCCGTCGGCACCTTCCCACGCATCGAGTGCCGTTACCTCGCGCTCCACAATAGTGGCTCGCCAGCTGGAAGTACAAGCACTGCATGCGCGTCGTCTAGCTGACATTGAAAACAACCGCGAGCGCCGGGCGGCCGAGCGCGTGGCGGACCTAGAGCTCCAGGCTGCGGAGCGCGTGGCGGAGCTGGAGCGCCAGGCTGCTGAACAAGAGCGGCGTGTTGCCGAACTCGAGCTCAAAGCAAACCTCGGTTCCATTGAGGCGGGCGCGAGCCAGCGCAGCAGCAGTCACGGCACCCGCAGTCGTGCTAGTGTATGTACAGGAATGGGTAAATAATGTGCTTCCTAATCCTAACGAAACGTATTTACTCGGTGCCAACCCACCTTTCAGATACGTCGACACTGCGGCCCAGTGCGATGCACAGGGACCGAGAGCGACGCCCGGCATGGACGCCGTGGCATGCAATCGCTCTCCCGAGCAGAGTCGTCCTGAAGACGGAGGAGTGACGCGCTTAGTTGATTCTTTGGAGAAGTTAATAAATAAGGTTAACCCTCAACGTCACGTTACTAAGACGGATTTGCCCATCTTCGACGGCAAGTCATATTTAGATTGGTTAGCTTTGAAACGAGTTTACGAAAATACAGCTCAAAGTTTCTCGGCGACCGACAATTTAGCCAGACTGTCGTGCGCGCTACGTGGAGCGGCGCGCGAGGCCGTGGCGGGGCTGCCGGCGGCGGCGCGGGCGCTCGGCGCCGTGGTCGCCGCGCTCGGCGCCCGCTACGGCCGCCCCGAGCTCGTCGTCATGCACGAAGTGGCGGCGGTGCGCGCACTGCCTAAGGTAAGCTACGACGGCAAAGATCTTATTGTTTTCGTAAGCCGGGTACGCAACTGTGTAGAAGTGATCCGTCTGCTAAATCAGCCGGAACATTTACGTTCGCCCGAGCTTTTTCAAGCATTGTGGAGCAAGCTGCCCCCGCTACTGCGTCCACGTTGGTTGGACTACGCCCATTCATGTGATGGTTGTGCGTCTAAAATAGAAATGTTCGCAGATTTCCTATCGCGTGAAGTTGACTTGCAATGTAGGTTTGGAGGCGCGATTGATTACACGACGCCCATCGCCACACGGCAGGCCGCATATAAAGATAGGGTAAACATTATTGCTGAAAATTATTCTGATAGCATTCCAACACCATTTCCATCCGACTCCAATACGCTTGATAATTTTAATAATGTTTGTTCGCTATGTAAACAAAGTCACAAATTACATAGTTGTGGCAAATTTGTCAAAACGACAATAAATGATAGGTGGCAGTTTATCAAAAAAAATGAGATATGTCACAGATGTTTGGAAAAGGGTTTTCATAAGAATAAAACTTCTTGCATAAAAAAGGTGTGTAGCGTAGACGGATGCGACATGCGTCATCATGTTTTGTTGCACGGGTCCAAACTCGAGCGAGCGGTCACCGCGCCTTCGACGTGCAGCGCGCCCGCGGCGCCCACAGCGTCGACGCCGTCCGACGACTCGGACCACGAAATATTGACGCATGCAACTTCATCGTCACTTCAGCCTTCTCTACGCCCGCTCCTAAAAATAGTTGCAGTGACTGTCTCAGGGCCTTCTGGTAGTGTTGATACTTACGCATTATTAGATGACGGGTCTACAGCGACATTTTTAGACTCTGAAATTTCGGCTCAGATTGGTGCCAAAGGTCCCGAAAAACAAATACATTTAGATTGTGTGGGTGGTCTAGGCAAGTACGTTAACGTGCAATACGTCAATTTCAGTATCAGGGGTCGTCACTCAACTGACACCTACTTCATAAAAAAGGCTAGGTCCATCAGTGGTTTAAGTGCTGCTCGTCAGTCTGCGCATCACGATAGCGTGCGTAAGTATCCATACCTAGCCGATATAGCTGCTGATTTTTGTTACGAGGACGCTAAACCGATGGTTATTATAGGCATAGATAACTGGCATTTATCTTTCGCCAAGGCGACGCGCCAGGGCACCAAGTCACAACCCGTGGCCATTTTGACTGCTTTGGGCTGGGTCTTGTTTGGTTTCGTTTGCAGTAAAACTAGAAAAGTTGACATTGTCAACCATACTGCAATAAACGAGCCTGAAGTAGAAACTGATCAGTTTATTTTGGAACGTCTTGTTAGGGAACAATTTAAACTCGATTTTATAGGAATATCGAAAAACGTAGCCCGCAATGCTGACGATGAACGCGCCGTACAGGTTCTCGAGCGCACGGCGCATCGTCTGCCGTGCGGCCGATTTGAGGTAGGCTTGTTGTGGAAAGCTGATAAGCTGGATATACTTGATAGTTATAAATTAGCTCTATCTAGATTTCCCGGTTTGGAGAAAAAGATGTTGAAAGACCCATGCTATGCTGAGCGCTACCGTCGTAATATACATGGCATGTTGTCAAAAGGTTATGCCGAACCATGCTTACCACGTCCCAATTCAGAACATCCTCTTCGGTTCCTGCCGCATTTCGGTGTAATAAACCCAAATAAACCTAATAAATTGCGAACAGTACATGACGCGGCTGCCAAGTCTCACGGCGTGTCTCTAAACTCTTTGTTGTTGACCGGTCCAGATTTATTGCAACCTTTGCTAGGTATTCTGATGCAGTTTCGAGAGGGAAAAGTCGCCTTAAATGCAGAAAAAGTAAAACCATGAGAATAAACAATAAAACCGCCTTCAAAAAAACCTTAGGAAAAAAACAATAAAACAATCTAATATTTTTTGAAGGAGGTTTCACTTTTTTGTTGAAAGATTTTTATTTCACCATTTTATGTTGATTTAACATTTTCAGAATTATCCTCCAACTCCTAACCGTTGTGGAGTTGTACCTTCCATCCTCAGCTCATCAACAACCAATTAACCAAAATTTGCCTACCGAAATTATGTAAAAAAATAATTTCGAAAATTCACCCATATGCAGTCTACACCCAGCATAAATACGAACTTGGAGATCGTGAGAAACTTTTTTATATGATGCACAAAATGTAAAAAAATAATTAAAAATGAAATTTAATTTAAAATATTTTAATACAATATCCGGCATAACAATTTCGATATACAGTGGATCTCAAACTGATGACAATTTTACAATTACAAATTTCCTTAACATCTCTTTCAATGTGGGCTATCGTGGGTCAAAAAATCCGGTACGATCACCAGTCTTAGGTCTTTCTGTCATTCTCCATCCCCACCAATGAGAGACAAGCTACTGGAGGTCGTTTTTTGAATCTCACCCGGTGACTAAATTAACTACTGCGCAGCCAGACAGCTGCCATCAGCGTTTTGCTGCTGTGACGAATTTTCATTGGTTAAAGAAGTCTCTTGCTGGTTGGCGGCATTGGTCTGTTGGGAGTTGGCGGTTTGAGAGCTGCCGTCAGCATTCACTGTCTGGGTGTTCCTGGTGTCAGAATTAGAGGTACCGGTGTTGCTGCCGGCCTGGGTGATCTTCTGTTGCGCAGCCAGAGAGCTGCCATCAGCGTTTTGCTGCTGTGACGAATTTTCATTGGTTAAAGAAGTCTCTTGCTGGTTGGCGGCATTGGTCTGTTGGGAGTTGGCGGTTTGAGAGCTGCCGTCAGCATTCACTGTCTGGGTGATCCTGGTGTCAGAATTAGAGGTACCGGTGTTGCTGCCGGTCTGGGTGATCTTCTGTTGCGCAGCCAGAGAGCTGCCATCAGCGTTTTGCTGCTGTGACGAATTTTCATTGGTTAAAGAAGTCTCTTGCTGGTTGGCGGCATTGGTCTGTTGGGAGTTGGCGGTTTGAGAGCTGCCGTCAGCATTCACTGTCTGGGTGTTCCTGGTGTCAGAATTAGAGGTACCGGTGTTGCTGCCGGCCTGGGTGATCTTCTGTTGCGCAGCCAGAGAGCTGCCATCAGCATTTTGCTGCTGTGACGAATTTTCATTGGTTAAAGAAGCCTCTTGCTGGTTGGCGGCATTGGTCTGTTGGGAGTTGGCGGTTTGAGAGCTGCCGTCAGCATTCACTGTCTGGGTGTTCCTGGTGTCAGAATTAGAGGTACCGGTGTTGCTGCCGGCCTGGGTGATCTTCTGTTGCGCAGCCAGAGAGCTGCCATCAGCGTTTTGCTGCTGTGACGAATTTTCATTGGTTAAAGAAGCCTTTTGCTGGTTGGCGGCATTGGTCTGTTGGGAGTTGGCGGTTTGAGAGCTGCCGTCAGCATTCACTGTCTGGGTGTTCCTGGTGTCAGAATTAGAGGTACCGGTGTTGCTGCCGGCCTGGGTGATCTTCTGTTGCGCAGCCAGAGAGCTGCCATCAGCGTTTTGCTGCTGTGACGAATTTTCATTGGTTAAAGAAGCCTCTTGCTGGTTGGCGGCATTGGTCTGTTGGGAGTTGGCGGTTTGAGAGCTGCCGTCAGCATTCACTGTCTGGGTGTTCCTGGTGTCAGAATTAGAGGTACCGGTGTTGCTGCCGGCCTGGGTGATCTTCTGTTGCGCAGCCAGAGAGCTGCCATCAGCATTTTGC
The DNA here is from genome assembly GCA_963691665.1 of Clepsis dumicolana. Classification (NCBI taxonomy): domain Eukaryota; kingdom Metazoa; phylum Arthropoda; class Insecta; order Lepidoptera; family Tortricidae; genus Clepsis; species Clepsis dumicolana. The sequence goes on along the minus strand of OY829532.1, from coordinate 819,753 downwards.
TGCTGTGACGAATTTTCATTGGTTAAAGAAGCCTCTTGCTGGTTGGCGGCATTGGTCTGTTGGGAGTTGGCGGTTTGAGAGCTGCCGTCAGCATTCACTGTCTGGGTGTTCCTGGTGTCAGAATTAGAGGTACCGGTGTTGCTGCCGGCCTGGGTGATCTTCTGTTGCGCAGCCAGAGAGCTGCCATCAGCGTTTTGCTGCTGTGACGAATTTTCATTGGTTAAAGAAGCCTTTTGCTGGTTGGCGGCATTGGTCTGTTGGGAGTTGGCGGTTTGAGAGCTGCCGTCAGCATTCACTGTCTGGGTGTTCCTGGTGTCAGAATTAGAGGTACCGGTGTTGCTGCCGGCCTGGGTGATCTTCTGTTGCGCAGCCAGAGAGCTGCCATCAGCGTTTTGCTGCTGTGACGAATTTTCATTGGTTAAAGAAGTCTCTTGCTGGTTGGCGGCATTGGTCTGTTGGGAGTTGGCGGTTTGTGAGCTGCCGTCAGCATTCACTGTCTGGGTGTTCCTGGTGTCAGAATTAGAGGTACCGGTGTTGCTGCCGGCCTGGGTGATCTTCTGTTGCGCAGCCAGAGAGCTGCCATCAGCGTTTTGCTGCTGTGACGAATTTTCATTGGTTAAAGAAGCCTTTTGCTGGTTGGCGGTATTGGTCTGTTGGGAGTTGGCGGTTTGAGAGCTGCCGTCAGCATTCACTGTCTGGGTGTTCCTGGTGTCAGAATTAGAGGTACCGGTGTTGCTGCCGGCCTGGGTGATCTTCTGTTGCGCAGCCAGAGAGCTGTCATCAGCGTTTTGCTGCTGTGACGAATTTTCATTGGTTAAAGAAGCCTCTTGCTGGTTGGCCGCATTGGTCTGTTGGGAGTTGGCGGTTTGAGAGCTGCCGTCAGCATTCACTGTCTGGGTGTTCCTGGTGTCAGAATTAGAGGTACCGGTGTTGCTGCCGGCCTGGGTGATCTTCTGTTGCGCAGCCAGAGAGCTGCCATCAGCGTTTTGCTGCTGTGACGAATTTTCATTGGTTAAAGAAGCCTTTTGCTGGTTGGCGGCATTGGTCTGTTGGGAGTTGGCGGTTTGAGAGCTGCCGTCAGCATTCACTGTCTGGGTGTTCCTGGTGTCAGAATTAGAGGTACCGGTGTTGCTGCCGGCCTGGGTGATCTTCTGTTGCGCAGCCAGAGAGCTGCCATCAGCGTTTTGCTGCTGTGACGAATTTTCATTGGTTAAAGAAGCCTTTTGCTGGTTGGCGGCATTGGTCTGTTGGGAGTTGGCGGTTTGAGAGCTGCCGTCAGCATTCACTGTCTGGGTGTTCCTGGTGTCAGAATTAGAGGTACCGGTGTTGCTGCCGGCCTGGGTGATCTTCTGTTGCGCAGCCAGAGAGCTGCCATCAGCGTTTTGCTGCTGTGACGAATTTTCATTGGTTAAAGAAGCCTTTTGCTGGTTGGCGGTATTGGTCTGTTGGGAGTTGGCGGTTTGAGAGCTGCCGTCAGCATTCACTGTCTGGGTGTTCCTGGTGTCAGAATTAGAGGTACCGGTGTTGCTGCCGGCCTGGGTGATCTTCTGTTGCGCAGCCAGAGAGCTGCCATCAGCGTTTTGCTGCTGTGACGAATTTTCATTGGTTAAAGAAGCCTTTTGCTGGTTGGCGGTATTGGTCTGTTGGGAGTTCGCGGTTTGAGAGCTGCCGTCAGCATTCACTGTCTGGGTGTTCCTGGTGTCAGAACTAGAGGTACCGGTGTTGCTGCCGGCCTGGGTGATCTTCTGTTGCGCAGCCAGAGAGCTGCCATCAGCGTTTTGCTGCTGTGACGAATTTTCATTGGTTAAAGAAGTCTCTTGCTGGTTGGCGGCATTGGTCTGTTGGGAGTTGGCGGTTTGAGAGCTGCCGTCAGCATTCACTATCTTGGTGCTCCTCGTGTCAGATGTGGAGTTACCGTTGCTGCTGCTGGCCTGGGTGATCTTCTGTTGCCTATACAAAACACATTAAAAATACACTGTACAACTACAAGAAACCATTTTTTTTTTTATTCAACAATTGTAATTTGGAATAGTTGCAAAAGCGCTTAGTCGATGCAACTTGTGACCAAAGGGCTGGCAGTTTTCTCTCTCAAAGAATCAGCATCGCTATTCAGCGAGGCAACGCTGCCAGCCTTTTGGGCACCATGCCACGGGGGCCTTATTTAGATGTTTTAGGTTTTAGTTTAATTAGTTTTATCATATCTCTACCCTATATTTATCGACACAACGGACTATAAACTTCATCCGCATGTCACTTCCGATGTGATGTGATGTGAGTTTGTTTTATTCTCACTGTTTACAATCTATGTGACGTTTCATTGTTATTCACATTGATTTTTATCTGTAAATATTTGTATTATTTATTTTGATTGTCGCTAAAAAAAAGCTATGTGACGTCACGAGTCACGACACAGATAATCTATAGAAAATCATGGCCGGCAGCGTTTTCGTCCGTTTATGAGAAGCTAATTTTTAACAGACTTCATAAATTTTTTTTTTTTAGTTTTTTAAGCCCCGAAAAAACTGTTACGGTCTAAAGGACAATAATTAACAATTTTAACATTTTTTTTGTCGATCCGATTCGTTTGAGCTTGCGAGCTTGCGTGGTCTACAGCTTAGAGCCACTAAGTAGTTGAGTTTTATTTAGCTTTCTGATGGAGCAAAATACCATGACCACATGCGCGTGAAGTTGCCTTTCTACTCTGGGCCCGCGTGGGAACTAGACCAAGCCTTCTCGTTCTTAGAGGCCTATGCCCAGCGGTGGGATGTTAGGCTGGAGACGTTGATGGTGGTACTACCTGGCGTCGGTGGTCCCGTCAGATCTGACGACGCTCGAAGAGGCGTTGGAGGTGACGGAAGACTTGCTAGAAGCAGATGACGTGGTCTGTTTGCTCGAAATCGACTGATCTGTGAGAAATAAATTTTAGTTGTTAAAGCGACGAAGAAGCGGCAACGTTGCTTATTCTTAAACTTCGTTTATTTGAGGTGATTTTATTTATTTATATACCTAATAAAAGTAATTTACAATGACATTAAATCTAAGCTAAAACTAATTAAATTAAAACTTAAAACTAAATTAAATCTAAATAAGGCCCCCGTGGCATGGTGCCCAAAAGGCTGGCAGCGTTGCCTCGCTGAATAGCGATGCTGATTCTTTAAGAGAGAAAACTGCCAGCCCTTTGGTCACAAGTTGCATTTGCGACTCTGAATTATAACCGTTACGTATAAAACCATAACGTTAGGTATAAATAATTAAATGTCATTATTTAATTATTTCTTGCTGTCACTTATTCATAAAAAGCATTCAACAAAAATACATGTCAAGATTGTTACCTTCTTTTTAACAGACTCAAAAAAAGAAGGAGGTTTTCAATTCGTCTGGATGTTTTTTGAAGCTAAAATAAACAAAGTGTAGTTGCGCTAAAGAAACTTTAAGATATTTTTTTTTACGAAAAGTTAAATATCTTCAAACCAAAAGACCAAGTGCGGGTAGTTCGAGGAACCCGTGCAGCTAGGAGATGTTGATACCCGCCTCTTCAGTCCCTTCGAGACCATGGACGCAACGTCGCGTCCGAAACGTCGAGGTATTTAAATTCAAATTTAAATGTATGTTTTTTACGCGATTAAGTCCCGAGTATCATATGTAGCGAAAAGTTCGCTACGTGTCAAATCTTTTTAGTCGTGAGACTTTTTTCCGCCCTGGCTGGCTGTATTGATACCTTTTTAAATTCAGCGCTGGTTTCAAGTAGTGACAGGGTAAATTTTGACAGAGGAATATAAAAGCCCTTTGTGCGGCTGTGTGGATTTTTACTGAAGACGAAATAAAAGTCGTGTTGCCTGTGAACTGTTACTGGAAAGCATACGGCGACTTCCCTTCGTGTTCTATTTGCCGCCGGTTTTTATTGGTTGACACCGAGAGCCGCTACAGCAGTTGGTTTAAATTGCCGTTTATCATACGGGTGAGTTGGTTAAGTTTTGTATTTTCTTCAAGTTATCCACGTAGTTTTGCGTGTCCGTGTGTTTCGGTCGATTCCAATATTCAGTCTCTTTATTTTTTATATTTTTTCAGCTTCTCCCTTACCCTACGGACTCGATTTACGGTCACCAGACGTTGAGACGGAAGTATCGTAATACGGTTTTACCTACCCCAAGTTTTATTCACCAAGTCACGGTATTGTACATTTCATCAATTTTAATTTAATGCCCGCAAAGGACTATGGCTAACGCTTTTATTTTACGCTCCGAAGACACATGCCGTGTGCTTCGGGTCCGGTTGTACGAAGTATAGAGTTACATAAATGTTAGACAATGTCATAATTGTTTTAGTTATTTTTTCCGGTAATATTAGTCGAACTGTTCGTTTACCGGTCATATATCTTAGGGCTGCTTTGGCGAAGTAATCTGTTAAGATTTAGGTGTAATTGTACTGTTTTGGTGCGCGCACGCCTAATATTATTTGATTATTTTTATTCTCTGTCCTGAGTAAGCGTAGGTAATTCTGTTATTTTAAGGCGTGTAATCCTAGGACCTATTCCTGTTTTATACCTTTTTATACGACTCTGTGAAACCTTTTGTTTTCTTACACGGATGACCTTCTCTGTAATAAATGTGTTAGCCTGTTTGTGATTTTTCCTTTTTCTGAGGGTCAAAATTCTACGTGGTGTGACGTTTTTTTAATTTATTAGCGTTACAAAATGGCGCCCGATACGGTAAGTAACCCTGGTTCGTTTTTCTTGAAATTCTGGTGGTTATTTTAACAACCTTCTATTTGTTTTTGTGTTTTTTAGGGGGATGGTGACTGCTTCACGGTCGCGTTTCTCTTAATCGTAGTTTTCTGTTTTCAGGTTGCGAATACGTTGTTTTCAGGCTTTGACATATCGATTCCTTACTGCATGTCGCTGCAGGTGTAACCCATACTATTTAATTGTGCAGTCAGCAGGTTTAACTCGTCCGTCACCTGGAAAACTCTACTGGACATTTTAATCTGATTGTGATATTTTTTATTTAGGAATGTTCTGTACTAAGATATTTAATACCAGCGCCTTTTATTTTAGACCCTTAATGTAACCTGTCTTTGTTTATTTCCTCAACTGACTTTAGATTATCAATCTCTTTTACTTGACACACTGGGGTCAAGCCATGTCACAGTTTAGCGCTGAAGGTTCAATTCATGAGACTCCGCGTCTGACGGCGGACTCAGATAATCGTCGGCCACGTACCTTGAATCTTCAGGAGGATGACGAGTTTTTCGATACGGAACCCCGTCTCAAGCCTTCTCCTGTCGTTCAGGAAGCTTGGGGTATGCCATTCAAGGACGAGTCCCTTGCTAAGTGGAATATCTGTTTTTCGGGACAAACATGCGTACGTGAGTTTTTTTTAAGAGTTCAGGAGGAAGGTTTTGCGCGCAACGTAAACCCGTCGTATGTGGTGCGACGTTTCCATGAGTTGCTGGCCGGCAGCGCCTTGAAGTATTTTAGGGCTATCAGGTATTCAGGACTAACTTTTGGCGAATTAAAAGCCGCCTTTCTTAAGACATTCGACGTTACGGACTACGACTTCAAGGTTGAGCATCAGCTTCGTACTCTAAGTCAGGGGGCAAATCAATCGGTTGTTGATTTCGTAATTCAGGTCCGGGACTTGAACGCAAAGCTGCAAGTCCCGATTAATGAAGAGAAACTATTCACCATAGTTAAGTATGGCCTACACCCGCGTTATCATCCATGTCTTGCGACAAATATAATTAGAGATATGGATGAACTTTTGGAAGTCGCCAAGAACTTTGAGGCATTCCAAGGGCCATCTCGTTCCCACGTGACTATTGCGGCAGTTAATTCAGAGGATCCTGTTGTTTGTCTGAAATGTAACTCAGCTGGTCATGTTTATCGTTTCTGTCCAAATATCGCTGAGCCTGTATGTTTCAAGTGTAGACGAGTAGGTGCAATCACTCGTAATTGTCCTTGTTGTAACCCTAGCCCTGACGCTTCAAAAAACTAAATACTGGCGTACCGTGTGGCCCTGCGGTATCGCCTGTTATATTGAATAATACATCGGACAATAGGCTTTTTATAGAGATCAGCGTAGCGGGTTTAAATGTGAAGGCTCTTTTAGATTCTGGCGCGCAAACTTCACTTATTGACGTTTCTTTGTTGTCAAGGATCGGTCTTACGTACTGCGAGAGCATTCGCCCGTCAGTGGTGTCTGCGGATAATTCCCCCATAGATATTTTAGGTGGAGTCGACATTCCAATTCTGTTTGATGGCACTTACATTGCTCATTCTTGTCTCGTAGGTAGAAATTTGCCAACGCAATTTATTTTGGGTATTGAATTCTGGAATGTGTTTGGTTTGACCTCGATTTTGAGTCGTGCGTTTACCGGGGAACGAGGCGGTAAACTTTTTGTACCAGCTTCTGACTTACCCACGGTAAGGCTACCAAGTGTGGACGAGGTGCGCTACATACATCCGCGTACTGTGCTCACCGGCGATCAAGAACTTAAACTCCAGAACGTAATTAGCAGTTTTGAGGAAGTCTCATCGGAGAAGGTTGGCTTGGGATGTACCTCATGGTTGGCGCACAAGATTGAGACCGTTGGTCCTCCGATTCGCCAGCGCTACTACCCTTTGTCTCCCGTCAAACTTAAAATTCTCAACGAGGAAATAGACAAGATGCTGGAGATGGATGTCATCCGTCCCTCTAGGTCACCCTGGGCTAGCCCAGTGGTGATGGTCACTAAAAAAGATGGCAGTGTGAGGTTCTGCGTCGACAGCAGGAAACTCAACAGCGTGACCATTCGTGACTCCTATCCTCTTCCACGCATTCAGGATATTTTAGACAATCTTAGAGGTGCCAGATTTATGACGTCACTAGATTTTAGAAGCGCGTTTTGGCAGATCCCTTTGGCAGATAAAGAAAGTTGCGAGAAAACGGCCTTTATAGTTCCACAGAGGGGCTTATTTGAGTTCATTCGTCTCCCTTTTGGGATGACAAACGCTGCATCCGAAATGCAAAGACTCACCGACATGATTGTCAATTTTGAGTACACCCCAGAGTCGGAGGATTTCATTTTCGGGTACGTGGATGACTTGATTTTGGTTTCTCGGGATTTTGACAGTCATTTGCGACTTATCCTTAAGGTTCGTGACAGATTGAAGGAAGCTGGTCTCACGGTGAATTTAAAGAAATGCGAGTTTTGCAAGTCGGAGTTAAAGTATCTTGGGTATATCGTGAATGAACGTGGCCTCCAAACGGACCCGAGGAAACTTGAGGCTATTAAGGAGTACCCCACCCCCTCTAACGCCAAATCTTTACGCGCTTTTATCGGTATGTGCTCGTATTACCGTCGGTTTGTCAAGGGATTTTCATCCATAATAGCACCGCTTACAGCTCTAATCGGCAAAAGGAAAGGTCGTGATGCTATTGACTGGAGTGAGGACGCAACAGCGGCTTTCGAGAGATTGAAGGATTCCTTGATGAGCTCTCCACTGATTGCATGCCCAGATTTTACGAAGCCATTCATCCTGCAGTGCGATGCAAGCCAAGTTGGGCTCGGTTCTGTCTTGGTTCAGGAGTTTGACGGTGTCGAGCATCCGATAGCTTTTTATTCCCGCTTGTTTACCAAGGCTGAACGTAATTATGCTACAACGGAGCATGAGCTTCTCGCCGTATTAGACTCTATTAAGCATTTTCGGGGATATTTGGATGGAATGAGATTTAAGATTGTTACTGATCATATTGCCCTTAAGTGGTTATTGACCCTTGACAATCCCACTGGACGCTTGGCGCGCTGGGCTACTTTAATTTCGCAGTACAATTTTGAGATCGAGCACAGAAAGGGTGTCCTGAACGTTGTTCCTGATGCATTGTCCCGAGCGCAAGTTGGTTTGATCTCGTTTGAACGTGGTGCTTTGCCTACCGGTGATCCGTGGTATGAGCGTATATATCAAGGTGTGAGTGAAAACCCTCAAATGTTTTCAGCTTTTGCAATACGTGGTGGTATCTTAATGCGTAAGCTTGCGGTTGAAAATCCTTTGACACCAAATCCGTGGCGTGTTGTTCTCCCAGCTTTAAGGACCAGAGATGCAATAGCCGAGATTCACAATGGTTTTCCAAACGTACATCCCGGAATTATGAAAACTTACCTCAAGGCTAGGGATTTATATTATTGGCCCTATATGTACCGTGATATAGCTAGGTTCCTTTCTGAATGCCAGGTATGCAAGGCCTATAAAATTGCCAATTCGCAACCACGTGGTCAACGCCTCTATCCCAGAACAGTTGCCGCTCCTTTGGATCTTCTTTCCATAGATTTAATTGGTCCTCTTTCAGTAGCTTATAGCGGTTTTAGATATATATTCACGATGGTTGACGTTTTTACTAAGTTCGTGTGGCTAGTTCCTCTTAAAAGGGTTAATGCCGGCACTATTTCTGCAGCATTGGAATCAGAGGTCATAATGAGATACGGTAGTCCTTCTGGTATATTGTGCGATAATGCAACCGTGTTTCGAAGCGCAAGTTTTGTTGATTTTTTGGCATCGTACGATATTCCAAGACCTTCTTACACTCCGTACTATTCTCCGCAAGCGAATGTTGTTGAAAGGTACAATCAGGTTGTAATTACTACATTGAGCATTTTGATTGCCGGCAATGAACGCAATTGGGCGAGGCAGCTACCTCGGGTTGCTTTATACTTGAATTCCTGTATTAACTTAGCGACTTCCTATACACCAAATTTTTTAATGTACGGTCGTGAAGTGGTAACCGCTCGACAGCGCGTAGATGGTCAGATTGAGAACCAAGAGGTGGGACTCAGTCGGGCTGAACGTGCTACGAACTTACAAACGCTTCGCGAGGTATATGACAGGGTGGCCGATTCAATGACGCTGGCTTTCCATCGTAACGCAAATAGGTTTAATGCAAACAGGAGGTCAGTTTGTTTGCGTGCCGGTCAAGTGGTGTGGCGTAGGAATTTCCAACGTGGGACCAATGATGAAGAGAGGGGTGGCAAGTTTGCGCCACGTTTTATTGAATGTCGTGTTCTCAGGCGCGTTTCTCCTCAAGTGTATGAGTTAGCTGAGGTAGATTCCCCGCATGTCGGTATTTATCATGTCAAGGACATTCTAAAATGATATATTGTTGTACAGTTTAGCTAATGGTTTTGTTTAGTTTTTAAGGTGTAAGCTAAGTTTTGGAGTAACCACGTGCCGAAATATTGGGCTGTTTTGGTCATGTGGTTTAGTGCCTCATTCGTTTTTTTTATGTTCATATGTTACATTCAATTTTTTTTTTATATTATTTAGTATTTAGATGCTTTCTCGTATGCTCATTACCTTGTGTAATGCGGTTTCTCATCTGTGTAGTCAACTTAATATTTTTTACTATTATTTGTCGATTGAAATGTTTACGGTGCGATACGCGATCACCGTATTTTCCGATTTCAATTAAACTTTAGTTTTATCACCTCGCGTAAGGTTCACTTTTGCTGGTTTAGTTTTAACATTGTGTCTTTGTGCTCCTGTGTTTAACCTGGGAATTATTGCTAATGAGATGATCTTTCTTTCGCGTTAATTTGTGGTACCGTCGAAGATGTTTAATTAGGAACTGTCAAGTTTATATAGTTAGGGTTATCAAAAATTGGTAACTTTAGGGTTGTCAAAAATTAATAACTTCAGGGTTGTCAAAAATTCTATTTACTTAGGGTTGCCAAATTTCATTAGCTCCTGATATTTTTTGGTAAACTTGTTTTTCTACTGTTTTTCTTTTGGTAGGGGGATATCTGTAGCGAAAAGTTCGCTACGTGTCAAATCTTTTTAGTCGTGAGACTTTTTTCCGCCCTGGCTGGCTGTATTGATACCTTTTTAAATTCAGCGCTGGTTTCAAGTAGTGACAGGGTAAATTTTGACAGAGGAATATAAAAGCCCTTTGTGCGGCTGTGTGGATTTTTACTGAAGACGAAATAAAAGTCGTGTTGCCTGTGAACTGTTACTGGAAAGCATACGGCGACTTCCCTTCGTGTTCTATTTGCCGCCGGTTTTTATTGGTTGACACCGAGAGCCGCTACAGCAGTTGGTTTAAATTGCCGTTTATCATACGGGTGAGTTGGTTAAGTTTTGTATTTTCTTCAAGTTATCCACGTAGTTTTGCGTGTCCGTGTGTTTCGGTCGATTCCAATATTCAGTCTCTTTATTTTTTATATTTTTTCAGCTTCTCCCTTACCCTACGGACTCGATTTACGGTCACCAGACGTTGAGACGGAAGTATCGTAATACGGTTTTACCTACCCCAAGTTTTATTCACCAAGTCACGGTATTGTACATTTCATCAATTTTAATTTAATGCCCGCAAAGGACTATGGCTAACGCTTTTATTTTACGCTCCGAAGACACATGCCGTGTGCTTCGGGTCCGGTTGTACGAAGTATAGAGTTACATAAATGTTAGACAATGTCATAATTGTTTTAGTTATTTTTTCCGGTAATATTAGTCGAACTGTTCGTTTACCGGTCATATATCTTAGGGCTGCTTTGGCGAAGTAATCTGTTAAGATTTAGGTGTAATTGTACTGTTTTGGTGCGCGCACGCCTAATATTATTTGATTATTTTTATTCTCTGTCCTGAGTAAGCGTAGGTAATTCTGTTATTTTAAGGCGTGTAATCCTAGGACCTATTCCTGTTTTATACCTTTTTATACGACTCTGTGAAACCTTTTGTTTTCTTACACGGATGACCTTCTCTGTAATAAATGTGTTAGCCTGTTTGTGATTTTTCCTTTTTCTGAGGGTCAAAATTCTACGTGGTGTGACGTTTTTTTAATTTATTAGCGTTACACATAGTAATGTGTGAAAATCGCGAAAGTTTAAATCAATATATAAACAATAGGATGGGTGATTAATTGAGCCTGTGAGTAAGTAGGTATGGTCCATGAGCATGTTTGTTTTTTTGAAGCAATTTTGATTAAACTGAACCACAAGCCCTGTTTTTATAACCTAACCAACTTAGAAAAGTTGAAAAACCCCATAACTTCAAAGATCAATATTTCAATAACGGCTGAAACTTAGCTAAGAACCATTTGGATTAAACTAGCTTTCGAAAATCTGTTTGCGAGCTATGATGCCACAGACAGATCATCATCATCATCATGTCCGGTGACGGCGACTCCTAACATAAGCTAGCCACTGTCATGACGGGCTCTGATGTAACCCCCCGACTATGAAGTGCAAAATTCGAACTTCGTGTCGTACCGTCCCTCTCAAGCTATATTATTTAACGCGAGAGTGAGCGGGATGATACAATACGAACTTCGATTTTTGGATTTCGTAGTATGGGGGGCGACTTGCGAAACCGAACCGAACCGACAGATACACAGATACACAAGTGAAACTTATAACACCCCTTTTTTTCGTCGGGGGTTGAAAATTTACTAAAGAGGTTCGCAGCCCTTCCTTTTTGGCACACGAGGTACATACACTATTTCCTTCTATCTAGATACCGTTCTGTACAGTCTAGACTACAGTTATCACAATAAATGAAAATAAAAATCTTGTTACACTTACATGGGAGGGCTTGGGCAGCGACTAAAACCTGCGAAAATTAACAAAAATGGCTTTTGAATAAACAGGGTTTGTACCAGAGGACTGGCCATTATTTCGCACAATCTGGGCACCTTGTCCATTTACGGCGATTTAGGCCAATTTTTTTACCTTTAGGATAAGTTTTAATATGTTTGTCTTTGTTTTTATGTAAATAAATTATTGTTACTTACTAACTAGAAACTATGTAACTAACATAGTTAGGTATAAATTCACAAGTTGTTGCCCGCAACTTCGTCCGCGTAGATTTCCGTTATCGCTGTCCCGCGGGAACTATACAATTTTCCCGAATAAAAAGTAGCCTATGTTATTCCTCAATATTCAAACTATCTTCTTACCAAATTTTGTCTAGATTGGTGCAGCGGTTTTTCCGTTAAGAGGTAACAAACAGACAGATAGAGAGAAAGAGAGACAGAGTTACTTTCGCATTTATAATATTGGTTAGGAAGTTAGGATTGTTAAATAGCTACTAACCATCTAGTTGTAAGTTTAGTTCTAGGATTAAAACTTTACTTTCTAAATCAATGAATTGCAAGATAGATATAATAAAGAACTTACTGACTGATTGATAATAGATAAAAAACCGGACAAGTGCGAGTCGGACTCGCGCACGAGGGTTCCGTACAAAGATTTCCCTGCTTTTCACCCGTGTTTTAAGTTGTCCAGTATTAGCAGAGCCCTGCTCCTAAAAATGTACGCAGAGTGGGGTCATTTTATATTGGTCAGTGAAATCTACAGATAGACATAAAAATTTAAGATTTTGAGAATTTTCTCAGTGGTTGTGCTATAAGAGCTACCTTCACACCAAATTTCAAGTTTCTAGGACAACTGGAAGTACCCTTTACTTTTTCAGGTTACGGCAATTTGTATGGAAACCAACTTTTTAATGACTGTGTCATTTGATTTTTGGCTTAGAAGTTTGATTTTTTCACAGCTTCAAGGGACTGCAGGATTGAATATTTGATATTAATTTCAGCCTGCTACCTCCACGCGTTCCAGAGAAAAAGGGTCTTGACAGACAGACAGACACATACCAAACTGATCCTGTAAGGGTTCCGGTTTTTTCCTTTTGAGTAACGGAACCCTGGAAACAATGAAAATGAAAGAAAAGTAAAAAAGGAGGCCTTACCGCTAACAAGACTGCCAATAGGATCTTCATTTTGTCGATTGTGAACTGACAACTGTGATCCAAAATGGCCGACCCCCCTTTTTATACCGGGGGTGGATAAAAGAATCGATAAGAGACAATTGTCTTATTAAACGCAAACTGTGCAAACATACCAGTGTCGTTGTAATATATCAATGTTGTATTTGTTGACTATACAATTCGCAAACCATATAAAATTCAGTTAAAAGACTTTTTAGGGTTCCGAAGCCAAAATGGCAAAAAGGAACCCTTATAGTTTCATCGTGTCTGTCTGTCCACGGCATAGCTCAGAGAATATTAGTACCAGAAAGCTGTAATTTTGCATACATATACATATTAATTAGGCCAAAAAAGTGCTTCGATAAAATCTTGAACAAAACTTTTTTTGGGGTACCTCCCCTACACGTAAAGTGGGGATGATTTTTTTATTTCTCGCCCACCCATAGTGTGGGGTATCGTTGGATAGGTCTTTTAAAAATATTGGGGGTGCTTGAAAATCATTTTTCGATAAAGTTATTCGTTTGCGAAATATTTAGCTTTGAAGTGCTCATTTTTGTTGGAGTCCAGTGTCCCCCCCACCCTCTACCAGAGAAACTGTTCTATTTGGAAATGTGAAAAAAATCAGAGCAGTAGTGCATATAGTGAATTTAAAAGGAAAACTATCAGAGAAGCAGGCTTTACAGGTTTGGGAGTAATAGTTAATTTGTGTGTCTATGTCTTTAACCGATATAAATTGACCCCACACTGCGTACAGTTTGCTTTGGAGTAGGGCTCGGCTAACACTGGTTTCGAATAGGTGTGATGAAAATTCCTTTAAATTAGGTATCTATGCCAGGGCTTTTTCGTAATGGCTTAGGAACCCTATCCTGGGCGTGTCCGACACGCTCTTGGCCGGTTTTTAAAAACAATTATCCTATCGAACGCAAAACTGTCCAAACATGCCAATGTCATTATGGTATCAACGGGGTATTTGACTATATAAATTAGCGAGCTACGTAAAATTCAATGAAAATAGGTTTTCTGTTAAAATGAAAAATAATACCTAACTAAACTATCGTGCGACAATTGACACCAATTGACCTACTCCCAAACTAGGCAAAGCCTGTACTATGGGTACTAGACAACGGATAAACATACTTATATAGATAAATACGTAAATAAATACATATTAAACATCCAAGACTCGAGAACAACCAACAAATATTTGCATCATACATCTGCCCCGACCGGGGATAGAACCCGGGATCTCAAGCTCAAGCAAGCAAGTCAGGGTCGCTAACCACTAGGCCATCCGGTCGTCAATTAACTTTGACTGCAAAAACCATTAATTAAAAAACAATATACCTACCCTGTCACTCCCACGAATCTAAAGACACCTCTTAAAGGTATCTATAGACATAGTAGAAAAAAACCGGCCAAGTGCGAGTCGGACTCGCGCACGACAGTTACGTAGAAAGATTTTAACGCTTTTCCCCAGTGTTTTAAGAAGTCCAGTGTTAGAAGAGCCCTGCTCCTAAGCAAAATGTACGCAGTGTGGGGACAACTTATTTTGGTCTGTGAAATCTACAGACTGTGTCAGTCGCTGAAAGAGGCAAAGAACTTTGCCAATCTTCATGCAAGTAGGTACACTCAATAAAAAAATCGTCGACACGGTAGACCTCACAGTGAAAACTCGGGACTTAAGTATTGAGTGTACTTGCATGTGCAAAAGTGTGACAGTGGTAAGTCTCTCGTAAATACTCTCGGCACTGCAAGCATGCAAATGTCGTGACAGTCACAACAAAAATTGGGTACTGGAGTGTCTCTCGTACACCCTCTAGACCCGAAAGATGCATGTAACCTGCTGCGAGTTGCTGAGGAACCACCCGTGATCGTTCTGAACTCGGAAAACTAACCTCAAATGAGGAAAGTAGGTACTGACTTGGCTTGGCGGTATTCTATCTTGATTGTTGTTTGAAGGAATATTCAAAACTTGCTGTTGAACCTATCTGAAATGTATGAAAATGGTTATAAGAACTTACGTTCACGTCCTTTGTTAAGAGTCTGTGTAAACAAGACTCGGACGAATATTGGGTTAGTTAGATTCTCCAATTTCTTTGGTTCGTTTTGTATTACTCATCCTATTAACTCGATCGAGTAATATTCTTAGAAATATGTTGAAAAACCTGAAAAAACTAACACGCACGTGGTAATGCTTTGGCACAAAAATATACAATGACATCAAGCATGAACCGGAACGAGATGAAATATGCGGAGTTGACACAAGAAAGGGGTTTTTTTCCTGTGATTTGCTTTAAATAAAGTGTGGTAATGTAGTAACACAAGATGTGCGACTACAAAGTTGAATAGGGATCATGAAGGACAAGGCGGTGAAGTATAATAATATGATGAATTGAAATCTATCAAGAGCGTGCCAAAGAATTAAACATTATCTATGGTATTTATTTAAATAATAAAAGCAAATTAAAATGACATTAAATGCAAGCTAAAATATAAAACCAAAATAGATCTAAATACCTACGACCCCTGTGGCATGGTGCCCAAAGGGCTGGCAGCGTTGCCTCGCTGAATAGCGATGCTGATTCTTTGAGAGAGAAAACTGCCAGCCCTTTGGTCACAAGTTGCATCGACCAAGCGCTTTTGCAACTCTGAAATAAGCTTGTAAGCGCCGGGACCCCATGGACCCAAGGTATCAAATCCGACATTAGACATTAGGTACAAACATACGCTCGAAAAACATAGGTAATTCTCCTTCGCAGTCGGGTAAAAACGAATTCCCGGAACTAGACATCTTATTTTTCTAGGCTGCCAATTAATATATTATGCAAAGTTATCGTGGGACTATTATAGTGGTTCGCTTCTTATCAGTATCTTAAAAGAAAAAGTTTTATTCGTGTGGTTTTGTGGCGGGGGACTGCGCCCCCCGAGCCCCACTCTTTTCTTCCTTGAGGCGTAGTTGTTCGCTACTGCTGGTTGAGGTTGACAATATGTATGGAAGTTTTTTTTTTCATTTCAATTAAAAAAAAAGAACTTCACAGCGGTGCTCCTAGACTTACTCAGCCCCTAGCTGAAGTCTTGACGGCTCGTTAAAACTCACCTTGTATAATAATTATAATATAATATAATTATATTGTGTCTTGAAGGCAAGTACCCCAGTTGAATCAATTTCTTGGACCACGTCATTAAACTAACGTAAATAATTCGATGTTTTTCCGCTGCGGTATATTAGCTTTGCAGGTGGTACGACTTTTTGCGAGATCCGTCCGGATCGCTACCACCATCTTACTCGCTAATCCTGCCGGTAAGCAGCACTGCTTGCACTGTTGTGTTCCGGTGTGGAGAGTAAGATAGCCGGTGTAATTACGGGCACAAGAGACACTAGACGCTCTGTAGAGGAGAACAGACTGACAGACGCTTTTTTACTATTCGATTTTACGTGACGCAGGTTTCGAATATTCGTGCTCGGGCCTCAATCAATAAATGCGTATCAGTCAATAAAATGCTGTGATAACATTTGTTTTTCTAATCTGTAGATTGAAACTTCAAAGGTATTTGATTGTGTGTGTGATATAAACAAATTAGCCTGTGTTGTAGGGTGACCACGAAACGACATCCCAAAACAGGACAAGTCCTATTTTTAACCCCCAGCGAAAAAGAGGGGTGTTATAAGTTTGACCTGTGTATCTGTGTGTCTGTGTATCTGTCTGTGGCATCATAGCCCCCAAACGGGTGGCCCGATTTCGATGCGGTTGCGGTTGATGCGGACACGGAAAGAACATGTCTGTCACCTTAGAAACTTTTTGAGGCATCGCGATTTGAAAGTTTGGAACGATGTAATTTTCGTATCCTCCTTTTTTTATGTAAGAAAAAAGTCAAGTTACATATTATATATTTGTATCTGCAACTGAGTGGTAACTTATAGTCTATTGAGTGCTCTACGTTTGGAGATTAAAATCTCGTTTTAATAAAAAACCGACCAAGTGCGAGTCGGACTCGCGCACGAGGGTTCCGTAGAAAGATTTTAACGCTTTTCCCCAGTGTTTTAAGAAGTCTAGTGTTTGCAGAGCCCTGCTCCTAAGCAAAATGTACGCAGTGTGGGGTCAACTTATATTGGTCTGGGAAATCTACAGACATATTTTTTTTTAGATTTTGAGTTATTATGAGTGGTTGTGCTATAAGAGCAACCTTCATACCAAATTTCAAGTTTCTAGGACAACTGGAATTACCCTTTAGGTTTTCAGATTTCAGCAATTTGTATGGAAATTGCTTTTTAAATGACTTTTAAAGAAACTTGGCACAAAGTCATTTTTTCTAAAAAGAAGTTACATCAGATCTTACAATACGTAACCTCAGATAAATTACACAAAGAAAGCTCACTCTATCAATAAAAAAAAAATAAAGTGAAAAAAAAACCGTATTTTAGAAAAAGTGTAATTTTTTTTTATTAGAACAGCAAAACCAGAACACTTTAATTTATTGGCACGTTTTAATTGAGCAGGAGATGTATAGGGTCTCCAGGTCAAATATCTTTAGAATTACAAGGGGATGTATAGGGTCCCAGAATTAATACTATAATATGATACTTAATCGAAATGGCTTAGAGATGTATAGTCTCTAGGGTAAATTTAAACTAAATTTAAAATCAACAGAGGTGTAAAACGCCTCCACGGTCAAATAATAAGTATAATAATACATATACATAAAGTGGAGATGTATATGGTCTCCAAATGTCAAATAACAAAATTGATGAAATATACATTTCATGTCATCATGTCAAATAAATAAAACATTATTTGTCAATTATATATAATTAGTACGCAGCGGACTACGGCAACAGAGCCAGACACCATACACGAATATCTTCGGGACGCAGCCAAGTCACATTGGTGTCCTAATTATCGTCTGTTTTCGACCTTGGCCAAGTGGTATCATCACATAAGTATTCATCCACTTTGTAGTATCCTTTTTTCAGTTGAGCGGTCTTTATGTAGCTTTTGAATGAATTGTGAGGCAATTCCCATGCATCTACAGGCACTTTATTGTTGAACCTCACGCAATTTCCCAAAAACGACTTGCTGACTTTTCGTAGACGAAATTTAGGGACGCCAAGTTTATGCTTATTTCGAGTGTTGAAACCATGCACATCCGACACTTTCTTAAAAGTTTTGATGTTCTTATGTGTATACAATATCATATATATACTGAGATGCCACTGTAAGGATGTCGATTTCTTTAAAGCGTTCTCTAAGTGAATCTCGGGAGCCAAGATTGTAAATGGACCGGACCGCCCTCTTCTGCAGGATAAAGATTGTCTCTATGTCGGCCTTCTTGCCCCAAATTAGGATGCCATAAGACATAATGCTGTGAAAATAACTGAAGTAAACTAACCGCGCAGTTTCTACATTGGTGAATTGTCGGTTTCTTCGTACAGCATAAGCGGCAGAGCTCAATCTACCAGCAAGACCAGATAGGTGTGGGCTCCATTGCAAATTGCGATCCAAGGTAAGCCCGAGAAAAACAGTCTCGTCCACGAGGTTCAGCTTCTCGCCATTTAATCTGATAGTAGTGTCAACCTGTCTTACATTAGGCAACGAAAATTTTGTACATTTCGTTTTAGCTGCATTCAGTAGTAAATTGTTCGCAGTAAACCATTTCAGCACATCTCTTAGGGTCTCATTGATGTGACTTTGATCTTCCTGTGGCCTGTTGACTTTAAAAATGAGAGAGGTATCATCAGCGAACAGTACTATGTCACATTTATGTTCTAGCAGGTGGGGCAAGTCTTTTATGTACACCAAGAAGAGAAACGGACCCAAAATAGAGCCCTGTGGTACTCCAAGCTTCACCGGTGACCCACGTGACTGCACTCTATTTATGTCTACTTTCTGGATTCTCTGACTGAGATAGGACATGACAAGGTTCAGTGCATTAGCTGTGAGTCCGTAGTGTTCAAGTTTGCGGATAAGCGTCTCGTGTTCTACGCAATCAAATGCCTTGGAGAGGTCGCAAAATATTCCTATTGCATCTTGCGATTGTTCCCATGCGTCATAAATGTGCTTCATGAGATTTGCAGCCGCATCCGTTGTCGAGCGGCCCTTTGTAAACCCAAATTGCTAACTGTGAAATAGTTCATTAATATTGAAGTGATGAAGCAATTGATTTAGCATAATTTTCTCAAACACTTAGTACAGGAAGCACGGAAACCGGTCGAAAGTTACCAGGCTCAGATGAGCTGCCAGCTTTGAACAAAGGAATAACTTTACTGTACTTCATCAAGTCAGGGAACACACACTCATCGACGCAGTTGTTAAACACGACGGCCAGATATGGTGCCACAATATGGATGACAGATTGCATTTCTGTAACTGAAATACCCCAAAGATCCTCTGTGTTCTTAATTTTCAAAGATTTAAATGTTTTAATAATCTCTTCTGAGTGTGTGTGTTTAAAATCAAATTTCAAGTTACTATACTTTTGAACCACATTTAAGTATGAGCCAGCCAGCGCAGTGGAAGACTTTAAGTCACGAGTTGTATCTACAGCTACATTAGAGAAAAAATCCTCAAAAGCACGCGCCACTTCTAAATCTGAAGTAACTATTCTTTCATCTATCTTTAACTTATATTGGCTATTATGGGGCTTTGATTTACCTGTCTCTGAATTTATTACGTTCCATATTGCTTTTACTTTATTATCAGCAACGGCCACACAAACTTTTTTAAATAGTTTCGAATATCTTTTAACTTAGTCTCTAAATGTGGGGTCGTTATTGTTGGTTTTCATTTCATATAGTTCGTAAAGTTTAGTCCTACTCCTGTGAATCCCGACCGTGGCCCAGTCACTGAACCTTACCTTCTTACCATTTTTCTTGACAGTCTTAAGTTTGAAAATGTTCCCAAACTCTCGATTTATTATAGTAGTCAGGTCCTTATATAAGATGTTAGGATCATTCTTCTCCATGTTTGGTTGAGGAACCTCACTGATAATACTTTCCTTCTTGCTATACGGTCTTCGGTTACCAGCCTATAAGTAATTAATTGCTCCTTCGTCTGCTTAAGCATTTTAAAAACAGCTTTTTGGCAGCTATGATCGGAACTGAAGCAGTTAATAATTTCTTTGTTCGTAGCTTCACACTTGCAAAAAATATTATCTAAACATGTGGCCGTGTTGGCCGTCACTCTAGTCGGTTCCTCAAAAAGATGATGCAGGTTAAATGATTTAAAAAGGTTCAGAAGTCTCACGGAATTCCTATTTTCAGAGTCCAGTAAATTGACATTGAAATCTCCACATGCTACATACATATACATGCATATTTACTACTATTAAAGATTTGTTTCAAAGCATCTTCCATCACGGACTCGAATAGACTAAAGTCTGAGGACGGTAGCCTGTATACACATAATACGATGTAATTATCCAATTCAACACACGAAATCTCAATAACTCGTTCTATTGAAAGTTAAACTACATTTTTTCTTTCTTGACACTTATAATAATCTTCTACAATAATCATAGTTCCTCCATGTATTGCTGAATTTCTAGTGTAGGAGCTGCCAATCCTATAATTATGAATGTTCGATATCAGCTCATGCTGTTTCAGCCAGTGTTCAGTAATACACATTACGTCTATAATAAAAGCATCGAGGAATAGTCCGATTTCAATTGCTTTGCTGGAGAACCCTTGTATATTTTGATGAACCAAAATGAAACTATGGTCCTCCGCTGTCTCACGCATCAGTTTAAAGACTGGCGGTCCGCGGGCAGCGCGCGCGTGGCGGGGCCGGCGCCGCCGCCGCCGTCCGCCGCGTAACCGTGCCCAGTACGTACGTACGCGTTCCAGAGAAAAAGGGTCTTGACAGACAGACAGACAGACGGACAACAAAGTGATTCTATAAGGGTTCCGTCTTTTCCTTTTGAGGTACGGAACCCTAAAAAGCGACTAAACATGTTCTTTCCGTGTATTCATAAATGATTCGGGTTTTAAAAATACTTCGGCTGTTCAAGCGACGAATCGCTTTCGATGCCTGTATGAATTAATCATTGAACGAGACTGTCCTGCATTTCCCCGACACATGGCCCCCGCAGCCGGCACGAGCCACATGGCCCTCCGCCCACCAGAAATAAGTGCACGGATACACGTGGTAAACAACACACAGACATACATAAATACAGTAGAACAAGGACAATAAAACCAAGAGGACTGCCAGTGTCTATATATACGATGTCGCGTTCCTTTGAAATAATAAGCCTGCTGTAGCTAGTTTTACTACGGAGGGGTCTCTGTACCATTCATTTGGTAAGACATTTAGACCTCTGGCTAACACAATAGCGCCATCTAAATTCGTTTTTTCTTTCAGTTCACAGACGGCGCTATTGTGTTAGCCAGACGTCAAGTGTCATACAAAATTAATGGTACAGAGACCTCTCTATAGTGAAACTAGCTACAGCAGGCTCATTATTTTACAGGAACGCGACATTGTGTAGCCATTGGCAGTCCAACCAAGAGGTTTTATCGTCCTTGCAGTAGAACAAGTTTAGCGAGTCAATGATGGGGAAGTTTCGCAGTACTTGGGACGGTATCTATTCTTTTGGCCAATACAATGAATAACAGTTTTAAATGATTCGCGGTTAATTGCGTTATAAATAAATCGCAATCAATAATCGCGGTCAATATCCCGTTTTCATTATGTCTAATGCAAGAAATGTATGCCAAACTCCAATTCATTTCCCAAAATGCGTTTTTTTTCCGAAACTATAAACATTTCAGGATTTATTTTAGGGTCATCTCGTAGAATCCTAGAGGTTAGGTTAGGTTTGTTTTGTATATTTCTTTTGTAGCGGGAGAGCCATACTGTATAACGAATGATCCAGCTCGTCCGGGGAAGCACCACCCTTTCGCATAAAATCGGCATAGTTTCATGTTAAAAAGCACTTTAACTCCCGACGAAAAAGATGTCATAAGTTTGACCTGTGTATCTGTGTGTCTGTATATCTATGTATCTGTCTGTGGCATCATAGCTCCCAAACGAATGGACCTATTTCGATGCGGTTTTTTCTAATCGAAAGCTAATTTAATCGAAATGGTTCTTAGCTAAGTTTCATTAAAAATCGGTTCACCCGTTTTTGAAATATTAGGTACGTACGATGTAAAATAATAAATAATTATCATGGGACAAATTGACACCAATTGACCTAGTCCTAAACTAGGCAAAGCCTGTACTATGGGTACTAGACGACGGATAAACATACTTATATAGATAAATACATACTTATATACATATTAAACATCCAAGACCCGAGAACAAACATTCGTATTCATCATACAAACATCTGCCCCGACCGGGATTCGAACCCGGGACCTCAAGCTTCATAGTCAGGGTCTCTAACCATTAGGCTATTCGGTCGTCAAAACTGTTTCAGGCGGGTAGGTTTATTAATACCTTTCTTCAGAGTTATTTTACAGCTACGGCTACGAGTATCAAATACGTAAGAAAACCAGATGGCCCCGCCGGAAGGCAGTAAACGGCAGATATAGAAACTTCTGATTAATTCGATTACAGGCCAGTGCAGTCGTGAAACGCTTTTGAAAGTACAAAATACAAAAAAAACCCCGACATTGTCATTTCGAAGTTTAATATTTCAAAAACGGGTCAACCGCGTTTAATGAGACTTAGCTAAGAACCATCTCGATTAAACTAGCTTTCGATTGAAAAAACCGCATCAAAATCGGTCCATTCTTTTGGGAGCTACGATGCCACAGACAGATACACATGTTAAACTTATAACATCCCTCTTTTTTGTCTGGGGTTAAAAACATTTATTTATACCATTTATACCTATATCATACCTAACCAAGTTGAAAAACACCCGACATTGTTATTTCAAAGTTTAATATTTCAAAAACGAGTGAACCGATTTTAATGAAACTTCTCTAAGAACCATCTCGATTAAACTAGGTTTCGATTAACTAAAACCGCATCGAAATCAGGCCATCCGTTTGGAAGCTATGCCACCACAGACAGATAACTACACAGATACACAGATACTTTATATAGCATATAGCCTGTCTCGTAGGTGACTCGCATCCATAAAGCACAGACGGGAGGCGCCTTTGGCTTATCTATGCACTACAATTTTTCTGCCACTTTTCGAGGGGGACGAGGAACACACACGTACAGCACACGTCTACGCTCATGTCAAAATTTGTTACGTTCCTACAAACGCACACTAAAACAAAACTGTCACACCTTAATGTTAAAGATTTGGCAGAGGGGAAATCGCGCGTTAAGATCTCCGTTACTTTCCTGCTCTAAGCTCGCATCTAACCCGTAAAGCCGAAAGGGGGTTAAAATAAAAAAAAAATCCAAACAGGCACCTGCTAAACGGTTCTTACCTCACCTTACTTTCTTACGTATCTTCTTACTGTTTTGTTTATTATGTGATGATGTTCATTAAAGAGTTTTTGTATTGTATTGTAAGTTTCAGCAAAATCGGTCTAGTCGCTTGTGAGATAATTAGCATTAAAACGAAGACGAAAATGTCGGAGGTTTTTCAGATTCGTTACGTGCTCACCATAGATAAGTCATAGCAAAAAATCAATAAAACAACGGCATAGCTAATAATAATTTCATTTGTTTTCTATTTTTTTAACATTTGGCACTCACATCTTTGGTTCAACATTTTTACATCGAGAGCTAGAAACTATTTACCTAATAACTTATCAGTTAAACATAAAAGTTCATTAGAAATTATGAAATAAGTAGTAGTTTATCTAAACACATATCATAAGTCCTCTATAATGCGTTCAGAAACCGTAGAAAATTACTACCATTACGAAGATAAATTTTCGTCTCCAAAAATTTACACAATTTAAAATTGCCCTCTGTTTAAAAAAAAATAGTCGATACGAAACGTCAGCTCAATTTATGTCCGTCTATTCAAAATTCAAAATTTTATTCAGCAAATAGGCAGTTGAATGCTCTTTTACACGTCATTTTTTTTGAGTCTACCAGCGCTTTCGGAAAGACCATGATTGCCAAGAAGAACGCACCGCAAGAAACTTGGTACAAAGTATTTTTTTTCTAAAAACAAGTTACGTTAGCTCTTACAATACGTAACCACAGATAAATTACACAATGAAACCTCACTTATTATGATTTAAAACCAGCCAAATTCGTGTCAGGTTTATTATGCCTTCGGCTTCTGAACCCATCTTAGAGTACAATATGTGTGTAGATAAAGTAATGTATGCAACTTTAGATAATTAGGCCTTAATATACTCGTGTGATCCTATTATGAAACTCGGCTTCGCTTCGTTTCACACTCGTGTTTTAAGCACTCCCGTTATGTAACAGTTGCATAAACTACTATTGCGTAATATATACGTATAGTACACAACACGTAGTTTAGTAGAGTGGTAGGACCTTGCAGTTTTGCGGTTGGCAGGACCCTGTGCGAGGTCCGACCGGATCGCTACCACCATCTTACTCGTTAATCCCACCGCTAAGCAGCAGTGCTTGCACTGTTGTGTTCCAGTGTGGAGAGTAAGACAGCCTGTGTAATTATGGGCACAGGAGGCATTTCATCTTAGCTCTCTAGGTTGGCAACGCATCTGCAAACCCCCGGGCTCGTGGGCAATGGTGATCACTTACCATCAGGTGACCCACTTGCTCGTTTTCCTTCTGTCGTATAAAAAAAAACACGGTTGGCAACCCACTTGTAGGGGAAGTGGGAGGCAGAGAGACTGCGGGTCTGTGACAGCTTGAAGCTTCAGGGTGTTAATTTTTTAATATCACTGATGACTCAACTCTCATCCATGACATTGATGTCACTATTTGCCAAAAGCCTTATTTTTGAATTTCATACCCGTCTACTAACATGCAGCTAATTAGCGTTTCTGTCCTATGACACAAACACGAGCACGTCAACATATTAGATTGAGGTTAGCTGTCACTGCCAGTGGTCAAGAGGTCACTCAGTGATCTCGTTTACGAGTGGGTGAGGGCATTCGTATTTGATATCATGAGCATGAGAATTTTAGTCACCGGTGAGATTCAAAAATACGAACTTTTTAGAAAGCAGTGAATTTAATCACCGGGTGAGATTCATGGGACAATTGACATCAATTTACCTAGTCCCAAACTAGGCAAAGCCTGTACTATAGGTACGAGACAACGGATAAACATACTTATATAGATAAATACATACATATTAAACATCCAAGACCCGAGAACAAACATTCGTATTCATCATACAAACATCTGCCCCGACCGGGATTCGAACCCGGGACCTCAAGCTTCATAGTCAGGGTCTCTAACCACTAAGCTATCCGGCCGTCGAATCCGGTCGTCCGGTAGTATTCAAAAATCGACCCCCTGAGTGGCATTTAAATTTGAAGCGTACTGCTGGACCCTAGGTCTTGAGGTTCTGTTCTGACTTCAGCTCCAGAGCCCAGACGTGCTGCGGCCAACCGGTTCGACCATTCCCTCTCTTCTCTGCTACGCTCTGAAACAAAGCGATCTCATTAAACAATAACCAGTAACCAACTTAGAAAAGTTGAAAAACCCCCGGCATTGTCATTTCAAAGTTCAATATTTCAAAAACGGGTGAACAGATTTTATTGAAACTCAGCTAAGAACCATCTCGATTAAACTAGCTTTCGAATAAAAAAGCCGCATCGAAATCGGTACATCCGTTTGGGAGCTATGATGCCACAGACAGATACACAGGTCAAACTTATAACACCCCCCTTTTTCGGCGGGGTTTAAAAATATACAGGGTGTGTTTTAATGAACCGTCAAGTATTCAGCCAGCCAGGTTTTTTTATTTGAAAAACTTAGCGGCAGGATTAGCGAGTAAGATGGTGGTAGCGACCCGGACGGACCTCGCACCTACACCAGCGAGATTGTACCTAATTTGATGGCTTCAGTTTTAGGGGCGCTCGCGGGTTCTGGTTTGTGCCGTAGGAGAGTATTCCACGAAGTTATCATCATCATCATCACCAGCCTATTTTACGCCCCACTGCTGGGCACAGGCCTCCTCTCAGGGTGAGAGGGCATGGGCTATAATTCCCACGCAGTATTAAAACTTTTTTCTCTCCAAACTCCTGTTCCGGTAATAGTTTCACGATCTTGTAAACACGGCGCTACCTGCGCTGCGCACGCGTCTGTTTTTCGTCGTGTTTATCGTAAAAAGTACTTCGCATCCGGTAAGAGGAACTTTATGTAGGTTAGGCTAACATTGGTTATGTAGGTACCAAGGAGAATAGTATACGGAGTGTCAAAGTCCATACTTCGAATCGTTCCCCGGAGTCATATTAAAATTCAGGCAATTTCTAGATGGCGCCAAGGTCGTAGCCAGCGGGTCAAATAATAACAAAACAGCGGTACGAATGTGTCACTCAAGCAAGGTAGATGGCGCTGAATGTAAATAAGAACGATTCAAAGTACGGGCTTTGTCAATCCGTTTACTTTCCATGATCCTTGGTAGGTACCTAAGTAACTTATGACCTGTATTCTCGCAATAAAAATATTTCATTTCATTTCATTGGGGTGTTACTATATTCACGGGTGCGAGGTCCGTCCGGATCGCTGCCACCATCTTACTTGCTAATCCTGTTGCTAAGCAGGAGTGCTTGCACTGTTGTGTTCCGGTGTGGAGAGTAAGACAGCCGGTGTAATTAAGGGCACAAGAGGCATTTCATCTTAGCTCTCTAGGTTGGCAACGCATCTGCAAACCCCCGGGTTCGTGGGCAGTGGTGATCACTTACCATCAGGTGTCTCACTTGCTCGTTTGCCTTCCTTGTCGTATAAAAAAAAACTCGATACCAGAGATTTTAGCGAATTTTTGACTCGCAAAAGCCCTAATTGAGACATTATTAACGCCGCAATAGAGAGGTTTTCTTGTGTCAAAAGGTTCAGTATTTCAAAAACCGGCGAATCGATTTTAATGAAACTTAGCTAAGAAAGAACCATCTCGATTAAACTAGCTTTCGATTAAAAAAAACCCGCGTCGAAATGGGTCCAGCCGCTTGGGAGCTATGATGGCACAGACAGATCAAACTTAACTAGATTAAACTTATAACACCCCTCTCTATTTCGTCCGGTTTAAAAAGTTGATTGCATGCGTCTAACGCTCTAATTTCCGCACAAAACAACTGCGCGCTTTCGTCACGGCTGACGGCAATTTAAATTAACATACCTATTTAGTTTAATTTGTAACATCAGAAGACATACACGTGCCCCCAATTTTAAAGATATTACACGCTATTTAAGACTGCAGCAAAAAACGTGTAACAAAATACAAATTTGTGGGAAAAAGTCACAAAAACTTTTTACAAACGAAATTGTGAACACATGCCGGCTGGCTGAATAGAGTACGCCGTTGTCTTGAGGGAAAAAAAGTTAGTGAAAAAACATGGCTGCCGGTTTTGGCGCAAAGCTCTGGGGATAGGGTATTTTTAGTGTTTATTTGGTCATTGTTTTACAAAGCTAAATGATGACGTTAGCTACAGGAGCTTGCGATGATTTCCAGATTGGAATTATTTCCATTTACATTTCAAATAATATTTACATTGTGACCTAAGTCTGTCTGCCTGTCTATCCGACACAGCTGGTTATCTCGGAAACTATTAATGTCATCGTCCTGAAATTTGGGACAATTTCAGATGAAGGGTACAGGGAAAGAACATGTCTATTAATCGCCTTGGCAACTTTTTGAGTTATCGCGATTTGAAAGATTGGAACGACGTAGTTATCCATATAATTTCGTATAGGGTAAGTACATCCTTTTTTAGAGTGATAAAAAATATAAGTTACATAAATATTTGTATCTGTAACTGAGTGGTAACTTATAGTCTATTGAGCGCTCTACATTTTGAGATTGAAATCTCGTTTTAATTTGATATATATAAGTCCCCAGTCCAGTCCCCTTCCTACCTCTCGGAAAGATTTAGCTACTTGGCCACTGGTTCCGGGAACCGTTTACGGTCGAGTAACAATCTCTCTCTCTCTTTTCCTGTCACCCATTCCAAATCCTACTCCAAATCCTTCTCCGTGCAGGCTGTTAGACTGTGGAATCGGTTACCTTGTGACATCAGGCAGTCGCACACTGTTGCCACCCTGCAGAATCGCTTGAGGAAGTACTGGCTTGACGGTTCCTCTTAGTTGGATAGTGTGTTCTCTAGTTCGTGTATATATGTATTTTATGTAGTGTATACTTCTTGATATGTATTAATTTATCGTTATGTTATTGGTATGTACTAGAGTGTATCTGTATTTCTATGTATGTGTATTTTAAATGCTTTAGTTAGGTAATTAGGTTAAGTTCAGTTTCCGGATCCTCTTACTTTTATTTGTATGTCTACTCTTTTTTCTGATGTCCTGTCAATCGTCCGAAGGTTAACTGGTAGAGATCCCTTTAAGGGATAAGTTCGCGTTTGTACATTTGTTTTTGTTCTGTTATCTGTATTTTACATACATACATACATACATATAATTAGACATAAGAATTTTAGTCAACGGTGAGATTCAAAAATCGGTCCCCAGGTCGTCGCGCCATCTTGTTGGAGGCCTACCGACAGCTCGTCTCCCGGTCCGCCGACGCAATTCGAGAACCTTCGAGATGGTTGAGTATGAAAAAGAAAATGGCCGCGGCTGCGCAAACTACGCAAAACTGTGTAAACCAAATAAATTAAACGAACAATGTTTATGGTAATTAACGGCAGTCGTTAATTAACAATTAATTACTTTTTGAGACGAGTCTAGCTGCCGGGCGAAGTGCGTAGTTGTACGATTGTAAATAAATAAGGTAGGCTTATAAACAATTAAATACTTACCTACATAATTACGACGGTATTTGACGACCGGATAGCCTAGACCCTGACTAAGAAGCTTGAGGTCCCGGGTTCGATCCCCGGTCGGGGCAGATGTTTGTATGTTGAATACGGATGTTTGCTCTCGGGTTTTGGATGTTTCATAATAATATGTATATAAGCTAGCTGTTGCCCGCGACTTCGTCCACATAGATTTCGGTTATCGCTATCCCGCGAACTATACAATTTTCCCGGATAAAAAGTAGACTATGTTATTCCTCAATACTCAAAATATTTTTTTACCAAATTTCATCTAGATTGGTGCAGCGGTTTTTCCGTGAAGAGGTAACAAACAGAGAGACAAAGTTACTTTCGCATTTATAATATTAGGATGTGTGAATTGGAACGTAAGAGTGCGAGAGAGTAAGATGTTAGTGTGAGCGAGATGAAGGATGTTCGAATGGAAATAGGGTTTTGTTTTAAAGATGGAGTTTTTTTTTGGTAGAGGATTTTACACAGTTGGTGGAGATGAAAGCTTCCTTTCTGCTGACTGAAAATAATAAACATATTGACGGAGACTAAACTTGCATTTTAATTTAGTCCCACTTGAGTAAGTATGTTTATCCGTTGTCTATTCAATTGAGAATCGTTTTGATTCCACGGCAATTTGTATGGAAACACCCATTTTAATGGCTGTATCTTTTGATTGTGTTAAAAAAAAAAAACAAAAATGCTTTATTTCATTCAACACAATATTTTGATAGTGTGACAAAGTGTGGAGGCCTCCCAGTAGGCGTATTATACACCTGTGTCAGGAGGACTCGCTCTTCCTTTAACGGTACAACTAATTGTGTAGCCTAAAATAAGTCGCACCCACTATTGTTAGTTATTAGATAGGAATGTAATTACATCTTAAGCTATATTATTTATCCTATTTGCTAAGGTTGTATTTAAAGTGTGTGTATGTGTGTGTGTGCGCGCATGTGCGTGTGAATGTGAGTGCGCGCATGTGTGTGTGTGTGTGTGTGTGGGCGCGAGTGTACATGTGTGTCTGTGTCTGTGAGTGATGTATGTTAGAGTAAGTTATTTGGTACGTAATTTCCTTGTAAATGTTGTGCAGTGTGTGTCTGCCTTAAATAATAACTCTATAAGTAGTCTATGGATTGACTCTATAATGTCTATGACATTTATTTTTTTCTCTCCCCTTTCTATTGGCTCCTGCCGTACCGCCATGATGTGACTTTTGTAAGTTTGTTTAACTGTATCGAATTAAATCTCTTTTGCAAGATGTGAAGCGTATTACTTGATAACACAGCCATGCCGTGCTCTGTTAGCGTTAACGTCGTAATGTAGTATTTCTATTTTTTTATCTCATCCACTGCCGTCGGGTCACCGATATTCTGAGAGTAAATACAGTACATTATTTTAACATTCATGTCTACCTTTGGTTTAGTTTAATTCTACCCAATATTATACACTAGGCTAGGACGCTCACATACATAGGTCCAGTCACAAAATATAGCAACAAAACACTTTTGGTATTAGAATGATAAATTATTTAATTAAGTCGAGAGAATAAGAGGCCTTCCGTTTCTTCATAATTAAGTTCAGTTAACCAATTTTTTACAGTTTCTTTACAATCGTGACTATTTAATGGGTAAATATTTAGTTCCTTATTTATCCTGTTGTATAATTCTGTGGTTCTGCGCTGTTTATTTTTGAAAAATATATGTATTTTGTCTTTTCAATGTTTAGCGTTAGAAGATTGGAGATTAGCCACATGTTCATCCTTCGCAGACCTTGTTCAGCTGTTTTATACACCGAGTCCCAGCATTTGCCAGAAAAAACCACCACTGTGTCATCAACATACGAGATGACATGACCATTTTGTACGGCGATATCAGTCAGATCGTTGATGTAGACCAGAAATAGTGTGGGACCGAGAACACTACCCCGTGGTACTCCAAATTGGACTTCAGAATCGTCACTTACATATTTGTCTATTTTAACTGTTTGCTTACGGTTTGTTAGATAATCATTTAGTAGTTTAAGTGGTATTCCTCTGATGCCCATTCGTTCCAGTTTATTTACGAGAGTGGGGAGAGAGACTGTGTCAAAGGCTTTTTTTAGATCGAGAAAAGCTGCTAAGCATTTGTTTCCATTTTCTACTTCCCTAGTTATTAGTGATACAAGTTTTAGGACGGCATCTTCCGTCGATTTACCCTGCCTGAATCCAAACTGTGACATTGAGAGAAGGTTGAATTTATTTAGGTAATTAGTTAGTCTTTTATTAATGATCTTTTCTACAATTTTAGATATTGATGTAAGTACTGAAATTGGTCTATAGTTATTTGGGTCAGTTCTCTCCCCGCTCTTGTTACCGGGGTTACGAGATATTGTTTTAGCAAGTAAGGGAAAGCTCCCTGTTCAAAGCATAGATTAATAAGGTGACTAATAATGGGCACAATCTCGTTTTTCTAGTGCTCGAGGAAGTGAGTAGGAATTTCATCATAGCCAGGTGCACTGTTTGACTTGAATGACATGGGCGTATTTGCAACCTCATGTTGGTCGGTTTTAAGTAATACAAAGGAAGAACATGGGGCGTTGGGGGTTTGTGGTAGAGTTTCTGGTATTTTGATTTTGTGTTTGGACGTAATCTTTGTTGCAAGACTCTTACCAATATTAGTAAAGAACTCGTTTGTATAATTAACTGATTCATGTGGTGTTGTTTTATGTCTTAATAGATATGTGTTTTTAGTTTTGTCTGCCTTATAGTTGGTTATGGTCTTAATTTTCTTCCAAAGATCCCTAGAGTTTTTTGCCGATTTTTCCAATAGTTCCCGGTCGTACTTCGGTTTCATTTTTTTAATTAAATTATTTGTGAAGCTGCGATATCTCCTAAGTCATATCCAGGACCTCATTGTCTGGATCAGATCTAAGTTTAAGTTGCATCTTGTTTCTGTTTCGTACGCATCGCACAATACCCGGAGTAATCCATGGTTTAATAGTACTTTTCTTGTTTGATGTTTTTAATAATAGTCTACTTTGATCAACTGATTCATTTATATATTTAGTTAGTTTTTTGATCACGTAATCAGGGTCCCTACTAAGCAGGAGAAGTTCTAGATTTTTGTCTGAAAGCGTTTTAACAGCATTTTCATAATTAACTTTTTCTTTTCGGTTATTTGTAATGGCTTCTTTGTTTGAGTAGTTTTGTAAGATTAAGAGTGTCGTGTAATGGTCAGTTATAGTTGTGGTTAGAACAGCAGTGAGGGCATTTGTTGTAATGGTCAGTTATAGTTGTGGTTAGAACAGCAGTGAGGGCATTTGTTGTAATGGTCAGTTATAGTTGTGGTTAGAACAGCAGTGAGGGCATTTGTTGTAATGGTCAGTTATAGTTGTGGTTAGAACAGCAGTGAGGGCATTTGTTGTAATGGTCAGTTATAGTTGTGGTTAGAACAGCAGTGAGGGCATTTGTTGTAATGGTCAGTTATAGTTGTGGTTAGAACAGCAGTGAGGGCATTTGTTGTAATGGTCAGTTATAGTTGTGGTTAGAACAGCAGTGAGGGCATTTGTTGTTTTGTTAATGGATTTTATCATTACGTGATCAAGACGTCTGCCTTCTCGTGTAGGTAGTAGCAATCCCGGGAGGATGCTGTGGGTGCTGACCATGTTTAAGTATGTGTGTCTGTTTGTTGATTCGTATGATTGCTCGTCCTGGCGCGGTTTTAAGTTTATATTAATGTCCCCTGCAATTATAATAGTGCTTAACTTGTTTATCGTTTCTAAATGTGCATTTAAGGAGTTAATAAAATTAGTAGATTTGTGTTAGATGGTGAGCGGTATATTCCGAGGATAATTTTATTTGGTAATTTTAACTGAATGCAGGACGCGTGTTCGACTAAGATTTCTTCAAGGTCAGCATTTAGATTATTTTGTGTTGACTCAAAAGTTTTTTTTTTTCACAGCTTCAAGCAACTACAGGCTTGAGTATTTGATATTAATTGCAGCTTGCTATCTCCACGCGTTCCAGAGGAAAAAGGTCTTGACAGACGGAGAACAAAGTGATAGTACAAACTCTTGCCGATTAGACTGAATTGTGCAGTAATCTAATAAGCGCTCTCGACCACAGTAGTAAGTATAGATCCAGTATTCGATCTACAAGCGTGATCTAAATTTCTGTGTATCGATTTTACACATCATGATTATCTATGACTAGCGGTTCTGTGAGTTGTAGATAGAACAAATAAAATAGAACACTGAATTGAAAAAAACCATGTCGTTATCGAACCTGGGTGTCAATTTTTGAATCTCACCCGGTGACTAATTTCAGTGATTTCTAAAAAGTTCGTATTTTTTAATCTCACCGGTGACTAAAATTCACATTCCTATGATATCAAATACGAATGCCCCCACCCACTCGTAAACGAGATCACCGAGTGACTTCTTCACCGCTGGCAGTGACAGCTAACCTCAATCCACTATGTTGACTCCAGTTGACTCGCTTGTCTACGACAGAAACGCAAATTAGCTGCATGTTAGTAGACGGGTGTGACATTCCAAAATACGGCTTTTGACAAATAGCATCAATGTCATGGGTGAGAATTTAGTCACCAAGTGAGATTCAAAAATCAACACCGGGCAGAGAGACCAGCCGGACAGACGGCGGACAGACATAGATTTGAGCTTTGTATTTCATTTCTCGACTAGCTTACGCCCCGCGGCTTTGCCCCCGTGAAATATTTCAAAATGGGCTAGTTCCCTATCCTGTGGGAATTTCGAAAAATCCCTTCTTAGTGCACCTCTAGGATACTCAATATATGTTTGCCAAATTTCAAGTCTCTAGGTCCAGTGACTTAGGCTGTGCGTTGTCTGTCAGTCAATCAGTCAGTCACGGTACTGTTTTATATGAAGAGATAACGTACTGCTCTATACTGTGCCGGGCCAGTAATGTAATCAACCTCCCTCGGGCATAAAACAGACTCTTCTAATCTAATAACGCCACGTGGCCCGCGATAACCGCACTTTATTGCCGACTCTATCAAAACAGCATATGTCAATACTCCATACAGCGGGTCCAATGTATGTGTTAGACGTTTGGAAAGTGTAAGTTTCAAATGTCACCATGTCATTTTTTTATGATAAGGAAGGCAAGTTATGGTAAGTAATCACCACTGCCCATAGACAACCCGCAACCTTGGGGGGAGGGGGGGTTTGCAGATGCGTTGCCAACCTAGAGAGCTAAGATGAAATGCCTCTTGTGCCCGTAATTACACCGGCGGTCTTACTCTCCACACCGGAACGCAACAGTGCAAGCACTGCGGCAGGACTACCGAGGAAGATAGTGGTAGCGATCCGGACGGACCGCGCACAAGGTCCTACCACCCGCAAATTACTACGAAACGGACCCACAGTGGGTCAAGATTCGAAAGCTATCGGAAACAGCTATAGTTGTCACAGTCATACAAAAACTGTCGTTTCAATCCGATTGCATGACTAGTGTCAAATAGTTACGCAATTAAGCCGCTGGTCACGTTATATCTCTCGTAATTACCGACCAAGCACCCTCTGAGGGTCGAGCACGACTTTACGAATGCTGCGTTGCGTAAAATCGAATAGTAAACGTCGTCGATTTTGTATGACGTTTGAAACAGCACCCGCCCGTGAGCGTATTTGGAACTAAAATTTAGTATGAGGTTTCTTGATCTCGCTACGATAACCGTAACGTTACGCAGCATTCGTAAAGTCGTTCTCGACCCTCTGGACACCGCATCTTCTATAATTTACTTGGAAAGTCATTACGAAAAAAGCCGCGGTGAGCGGGCCGGGGGAATGCGTCGTGATTGGTTCACAGCTTGTCATCTCGCTTGTCATCTGGCCCCCGTTTCATAAACGTGACAGGTGACAAATGACAACGACAATGCGATCTACACTTCGAAATTAATATGAAGTCTGGTAATACAAAAACGTTTTAAGCCAGTAACCTACACCAAACTGTCGTTGTCATTTGTCACCTGTCACGTTTATGAAACCGGGGCCTGTCGAAAGTGAGCCGCGATTGGAGGCTAGAGAGAGATTTATAGGTGCAAATGAGGATTATCCATTTCGGAACCGTTTGCCCTTACATTTGGTGTCCAAATAATTTATTGAATCAGGCGTTACTTTGCGGAGGTCCATATTTATGAACTAAAAACAATTATTTTGCTCACCCGCGACCACTAATGACAAATAGTTAGATCTGTGCGGTAAATGTATGTTTCCATGCAACACCTCCGCCTCCACTGCTACACGAATCAACACATGCCACACAGACCGAACTATCACTACCACCACTAAACTAAACGCGTTTCGGCACTCTCCACGAGGCCATTTACGAAGCACAACAACAACCGCTCAACATGCCACCACTTCCACTACTGACATATGTAAACCATGTACTCAACTTAGTTAATGACAAAACCAACGTACCCACTAATATTTTATAACTTCCAAACTACCCTTTTATGTAAGTTCTAAACTACCCTTTTTTAAAAATGAATCCCAAACTACCCTTTTTATTTTTATTTTTAATTTACGCCAGGTACCCCGTTATTTTTAAACGAGTACGGTAAAAAGAGAAGTCATGTTCTCATTAATACTATGACACATTATTAAAATTAGAACCAAGTCGTAACAAACAAATTAACTTGTTCATTAATAATAGACCTCATGTTGTTGTACCTAATTATTTCCAATTGTTCTAAAACAGATAGCCGCAAACCCCTATCACAATAATGTAAAATTTCGTACGTATCTGAGTCTACCAACGAATGATTCGTTTCTAATAAGTGTTTGGCAAAGTTTGATTTCTCTGGATGATCATGCCTATATGACGAGACATGCTCTTTAAATCTAGTATCAAAGCTTCGACCGGTTTGTCCGATGTATACTTGACTACAGTCGCCACAAGTGAGTTTATATACGCCCGACCTGTTCCCTTTATCCACCTTTTCTTTGTTATTACAAAGTCTAGAACGTAAAGAATTAGTAGTCTTAAAGGCAACATTGATGTTATTTGATTTTAAAATATTATAAATCTTGTCAGACAAAGCAATGTAATTGTTTTTTCATCACACTTCCTCGTAAAGCGTCGTATTGTACGCAGGCATACTGAAGCACAACGGCCTAAATTATACCTACGGGAGTAATAGGTAATTTGTAATTTTCCCAAGGGAGTAATGAGTTTAGTTTTAAAAAATATGGCGTTCACTCGTAGGTAAGTAGGTATAATATGTCATTACACACTAAGGAGGTTTTAAATCAAACATGTTTTTTTTACGTTTTCTACAAATAAGTATTACTTAATTTAAACGTTATTATTGTGTTTTAAAACTGTTCGAGTTTACCTTGCAATTATTTCAGTGAATTTTATTTTGAAAACGAAAAAAACTGGCTATATGGATGGGCTTTCGTCTTTCCAGTTTCTAAACGCGTTTTTTATCATTATCTGTGGAAGTACTAGAAGTTTGAAGTCTCCATTGAAAAAAGTTGACAATCTCAAAACTATTATTTGTTGCCGACTGCTGAGTTTATATTTATAATCGTATATACTTAATCTAATGTTTACGGAGGTACTGCCTGTACTTAGTAAATTATGTCTTCTGTATGTGAAGACCAAACTTTTAATAAATAGATTTTTTGCCTTTTGTTGTATGTATTTATTTCCTCGCAAATGTGATGAAAAACATTGTGTGTATCACGGGCAGTATGGGTATTACAAACTCAAGTCATTAAAAGCTCTCCGCCTTCGGCGTCGGCCTTCTAATAGACTTTCGTTAGTAATACCCTTCTTACCGCCCTTCATGCACAATGTACTATTAGTTCATTTGGTGTCCAGTCCAGAGGGTGGTTGGTCCGAGCTCGTAATAAATAGAGCATGAATTAATTTTTAATCTGCAGCAAACATGACTCTCCTTTCTGCCTGCAGTCGGGCGGTAATAGATCGCATTTTTTCAACGTTTTAAATTACGCTATCAGTGCAATTGAGTCATCGCGGGCGCAACCTCGCCACATGTCTGTCTCGAGCGTTCTCGCGGGAGCGGCGCGCGCGCACTCCACGGCGCCGGCGCGGCGGCAGCGAGGCTCGAGTAGAAATAAAAAAACTTTTTGAGCATATTTTATTGTCAACCATTGACGCCATGGAAGCCGTGATAGCCCAGTAGTTTGACCTATGGCCTCTCAAGCAGAGTGTCGTGGGTTCAAATCCCGGCTCGCACCTATGCGTTTTTCGGAATTTATTTACATTTGTAATTTATCATGAGCTTTACGGTGAAGGAAAACATCGTGAGGAAACCTGTACACACCTGCGAAGCAATTCAATGATGTGTGTGAAGTTCCCAATCCGCGCTGGGCCCGCGTGGGAACTATAGCCCAAGCCCTCTCGTTCTGAGAGGAGGGCTGTGCTCAGCAGTGGGACGTAAAAAAAGGCTGGTGATGATGATGATGATTGACGCCCTGGCACCGTCCCATGTTCCAAGCACCAACGTCGCCGCTGGCGCTGTGGCATCAGGTTTAAAAAAAAAAACACCTTGTTGCTCAACAATTACCTGTTCAAAATCACCATGTACGCGCATCCCCCCTCCTAGCAGGAGTCCCCTCTCACCTGGGCATCCCCCCCCTCCTAGCAGGATTCTCCTCCCACCTGGGCACCCCCCCTCCTAGCAGGATTCCCCTCTTATCTGGGCATCCCCCCCTCCTAGCAGGAGTCCCCTCTCACCTGGGCATCCCTCCTCCTAGCAGCTGTACCCACTCAGCTGTCTACCTCTACTCTTAGCACGAGTCTCCTCTGACCTGGGCATCCCCCCCTCCTAGCAGGATTCCCCTCCTACCTGGGCATCCCCCCTCCTAGCAGGATTCCCCTCCTACCTGGGCATCCCCCCCTCCTAGCAGGATTACCCTCCCACCTGGGCATCCCCCCTCCTAGCAGGATTCCCCTACCACCTGGGCATCCTCCCTCCTAGCAGGAGTCCCCTCTCACCTGGGCATCCCCCCCTCCTAGCAGGATTCCCCTCTCACCTGGGCATCCCCCCTCCTAGCAGGAGTCCCCTCTCACCTGGGCATCCCCCCTCCTAGCAGCTGTACCCACTCAGCTGTTTACCTCTACTTCTAGCAGGAGTCTCTTCTGACCTGGGCATCCCACCCTCCTAGCAGGATTCCCCTGTCACCTGGGCATCCCCCCCTCCTAGCAGGATTCCCCTCCTACCTGGGCATACCCCACTCCTAGCAGGATTCCCCTCCTACCTGGGCATCCCCCCCTCCTAGCAGGATTCCCCTCCCACCTGGGCATTCCCCCTCCTAGCAGGATTCCCCTACCACCTGGGCATCCCCCCTCCTAGCAGGAGTCCCCTCGCACTTGGGCATCCCCCCCTCCTAGCAGGATTCCCCTCTCACCTGGGCATCCCCCCCTCCTAGCAGGAGTCCCCTCTCACCTGGGCATCCCTCCTCCTAGCAGCTGTACCCACTCAGCTGTCTACCTCTACTTCTAGCAGGAGTCTCCTCTGACCTGGGCATCCCACCCTCCTAGCAGGATTCCCCTCTCACCTGGGTATCCCCCCCTCCTAGCAGGATTCCCCTCCTACCTGGGCATCCCCCCTCTTAGCAGGAGTCCCCTCTCACCTGGGCATCCCCCCCTCCTAGCAGGAGTCTCCTCTCACCTAAGCATCCCCCCTCCTAGCAGCTGTACCCACTCAGCTGTCTACCTCTACTCCTAGTAGGAGTCCCCTCTCACCTGTGCGTCTCTTCTCCTGGGCGGGGCATGGTGCAGTTCCGCCCTGAACCCTCCCGCCGGCTCCCCGTCTGTTTCCAACACCTTCAGCAGGTAGGAGATGTAGGAGGTCGCCAGCCGCAGGGTTTTTATCTGCAGGAGAAGGGTTATAGTCAGTGTAACTAATGAAACGGGAATAGTCGTTCATACTTCGTTTGTTCGTATGACGTGACGACCGAATAGTCTAGTGGTTAGAAACCCTGACTGTGAAGCTTGAGGCCCCGGGTTCGATTCCCGGTCGGGGCAGATGTTTGTATGATAAATATGAATGTTTTGTATAGTATAACAACAGTAGGTACAGTCAGCAGCAGAAGTAGCTAAGCAACCGAAGCGGTCACAATGCTCTGCCCAAGCTCTAATGTCTATAACGATAGAGCCGTGCTTAGATCACTGTGAACGCGTCGGTTGCTTAGTTATACTTATGTTATAGTGTACTGTTATATATAGTTATACTGGCTGTACCACTCGTCGTCATGAAATTATTAATTATTTTTTTTATTTTTTTAGTATTGAACTACTTCGTTCCAAGGTCGGTGGGATGGGATAAAAAACCGGACAAGTCTTGCGCGTCGAGAGTTCCGTAGAACATTCGTAACTAGTTATGTAAATAGGTAAAAAGAAAAATAATTGTTCAATGCGAAATGCATAATCCGCTAAATATTACAAAAGCAAAATGCTCAATCGCCAAACGTACAAAACGTAAAATGTACAAGAAGCAGGGAAACGAAACCCGTTTACCACACTCTACAAAGTTACACTAAGTACCTACTTATGCGTATTGTTATTTTATGGTAATGTGCAATTTGCGTGTTGATCATTTTAACTTTGCACTTGTAGCCTACTTTCCTATAAATACCTATGTCTACACGTAATCCTAATATTAATAATAATAGAAAAACTCGTATCATGTTAACTCACTTATAATTATTTATTTACATCTTATACCTACTTATTATTTACACTTAACACGAATACTACTATTTATTATAGTAATAACTACTTATTCCTAAATATATCCATATATACATATTTACAACAATATCATATAACAACAACACCAGCATTTTATCGACTGGTCGATAATATCGATAAGTCGATATGTCGATAAAATCTATCGACACCTCCGATTCCCTAGCAAATAGATTTACCGTTAGGCTCGGCCGGCCGGCCCATCGCCGGCGCAGCGCAGAGGTCAAACAGTGAGATTCGGACCTTTGACGCGGAACGTATGCTCGATGCGCTCGCAATTTTGGCTTACGCAAATCGCATTTCTCTTGTTTAAGTTGCTTGTTCTTACGCTTTCATATTCACTACTTGACACTGACTATCCTATCACTATCGCCTATAAACTTTCACGCTGTGCTTGTGCCTGTGCTTGTGATCTCTATTCCTTCGTGCCTTCTGACTTTTTATGTTACGTGTGTGGATTGTGCTACCGAACAATAAACCTGTAAGTGGATTATTTTGTTTATCTTCAAGACCTGATAGGAACACCCGTAGCACCACCATACCTACACACTTATGACTTATGACTTATGATTTAGATTTAGATTTGTTTATTTACTCAACATAAAAAATTCTATCTAATTAGCGAACTATACCATTAAATAAACACAAACACATTAAAACTTAAACTAAAGGTAAAAAACTTGGCCTAAATCACCGTCAATGTGCAAGGTGCCCAGAAGGCTGGCCGTATTTCCCCGCTGTATAGCGATGCTGATACGTTGTGCGTTGCGTTGATACCCTGGCACCGTCCCATGTTCCAAGCACCAACGTCACCGAAAGCCTCAAACGCCGCAAATATGCTGCCCTAGGATCCAGCTACATGTTTGCGGCGTTTGGCGTCGAAACCCTTGGGGCCATGGGGGCCAAGTGCGCGTCGCCTATATAAAGATTTGGCGACGCGCCTAATAGAGGCCTCAGGTGACCAGAGGGCTGGCTATTATTTCGCTCAACATTAAAATCGCATTATACATATAAATACTACATGTCAAAAATATAAGTTTTTTTTTGAGATCGTCAAAAAATCAAATAAACAAACGAAAACAATAAGTCATAAAACGATGACTAATGTCAAAAATAGTTTCGTCCCTAGAAAGGAATTGCCAAAGCAAAAAATTAATTAATGAATGAAATATACGATTACAGAAGTGAACAATACTTGTTACAAATGTATACAGCAGTTGTGTTACCTAACTATATGAACTTGTTATGATATGCTAATGATCTTAAAGTTAAACAAATCACTGAATGCAGTTCATGAATGCAAGGTTCATTGCAATTATTAAAGCCAAAATTAACAGACCAGGTTTACTTTACCTAAAAAATCAAATACAATTAGATTTACTGAAACCATGAAATTATACGAGAAGCATACATTGGAAAGAATTAATTATGTTTGAAATTATTACAAGGTCCAAGTTTTTTTAAATATACAATCTTCTATGGGAATAAAAAAAAAATGAAGTAAATAAAATACATATATATGTTTAGTACATTTTGCATATTGTACAATTATCATAAGTACCTACATTTAATTGTTTGTACAATCTGCGCGCTGTACATATTTCGCGTGCTGTACAGTGTACATTTGTCATGATAGATTTTTACGTTTGTACATTTCGACTGTTTTACCCCTATTTCACCAACTTTACAATTGTCAGTTCACAATGACAATTCGAACTACATTTCTTTGCCAATATGAAGCGCGCTAAAACAAAAGCTGTTCAAGTCAGCAATTGACACCGAGCTGTCGTTGAAAACTGACACTTGTAACGTTGGTGTAAGGGGCCAGTGAAAGCATCTTGTGTGTTGTAATCAACCGAAGCCCCCATAAAGGAACCTCAGCTAACACTCCTAGCTATCTTGTCTATGTGCCTATGGGCATATAATATGTATATACTTATATGCAGAGCTCGGACAGGTCATAGCAAAAACAGATATGGAAATAGAACAATACTCAATAGAGTCGATACTTAAGATTATAATTATCTAAAGAGGATATTATCGTAATATAACATTAAACCTCATTTAGTTGCATATCTGTCACGGTTTTGCCAAAGTGGCATTCTTGAAACAGTTTTGTGGTGACAATTTAAATTAATAAAATCATTTACTTATGGTTATTTCTAAATAATTCAAATCTGGTGAAAATAAAAACGATTAATAAGTGGATTGAGAACTACCCCGAACTCTGTTATAGTTCAATTGAAAAATGTAATTAAATAATACTGTACATAATGCGACTCTATTAATCTTGTTCTATTGCCGTGTTGCAATTATTTTGCTATGACCTGTCCGAGCTCTGCTTATATGTCTCGTCAGTCCGTCAGTCAACGCGCACCGACCTTGGAGAGCTTGGTGTCGGGCGCGACGCGCGGGATGCGCGCGCGCAGAGCAGAGAACGCGCGGTTCACGCCCGCCGACCGCGCCGCCGTCTGCCGGAAACGGCGAGCTTTAAAGTGTGTCCGACGGGCGAACTATACCGCCGTTTTACCGGTAAACTTCGCCCGTCGGTCTCTGCACCGCGGTCGTGTGAGAGGGCGATCTTTACCGCGATAAAAACCGCCCACGGAACTATTATCAGGATAGAAGGACACTGTATGTGCCTCGCGTGCCGAAAAGAGGGACTGAGAACCTCATTACGCGTTCCAGGTTTTAAAAACAAAACGCTTTGTTGTTCAACAATTGACTGTTCAACCACCACAACAGTTAGACCTGTTCGTCGAGGTGTTTCCCCACTAAATAACACCCGTGACGTCACGATACCCACGCAAAGTGTTACACGCTCGGTTCCCATATAAATCGATGAACAAGAGTTCTACCTTCTACAATATAGCTTTGTGGTGTGGGAGCATTTCTTAGTCTTGTCATGACGTAGTGCTGCCGTTTAAATATCTACTAGGGTCATCTAAAATGGTTTCCACCTCCATAGTTTTATTATAGGTACGTGGAAACGCTTCATGTTTGCCAAATTCATTATTCACCGTATTTCTAGCTAAGGTAAGCTAATACTTTATTATCTAAACATAACTTAAAAATCATACCGCTCTTATTATACAGGTCCGCCGTGCGACACAATGTTTTTTTTAACACAGTTATTAGATAAAAATGTTAGACAAGTTTATTATTCTATGTACCTAGTAGGATAAATGGGCTATTCAGGTTTTTTTTTGTTGAACAAATTGTCATGGTTTTAATTCTGGAAAGAATTTTCGAAAAAAAAATGTGAAGAAACATTTCGGTTTTTGAATTTCTCATCTTTTTTGTATGGGTGAGGGAAAACTTAGTTTCAGAAATGAATTCCTCGTTCTCGAGTTAAGTATAAGAAAAATACACCCATCTCGATGTAGTTGCGACATGTATGCAGATATTTTATGTAGCTTAGAGTGAGGCGCGCCGGATGCACCTCCCCCTCTCCCTTGCCCACCTGCTGGGGGGAGCCTCGTGGCAACTGTGCCCTAAGCACGACTTGTCGAATCCTGCGTTACGTTACGGTTATCGTATCGAGATCGAGAAATCTCATACTAAATTTTAGTTCCAAATACGCTCACGGGCGGGCGCTGTTGCTAACGTCATACAAACACGTTATAGTTTACTATTCGATTTTACGTGACGCAGGATTCGACAAGTCGTGCTTAGGGCACTGGACTAAATCAGCTCAGATAAACATGTACTATCGAACCAGCTGAATCGTGACCCACAGTGGGATCTTTTCGTACTTAGAAAATGTCATGGTGACATCGCATTGCATGACGGTGACACTTAACTGTGAGAACACCCCTATTTCACCATCTTTACAACTGTCAGTTTCATATGACAATTCGAAAAACATTTCTTTGACAATATGAAGCGCGCTACAACAAAAGCTCTTGAAGTCGGCAGTTAACACCGAATTGTCATTGATAACTGACAATTGTAAAGTTGGTGAAATAGCGGCCTGGTGAAGAGCTCAGAGGCCCGAGTACGTTTATTCGAATGCTACGTAACGTAATAGAGTAAGTAGTCAAAATTAATATCAAAATTAAAGATGTTATTCAGCAATTAGGCAGTTGAATGCACGTTACACGTCATTTTTTTTGAGTCTACCAGCGCTTTCGGAAAGACCATGATTGCCAAGAAGAATGCGCCGCAAGTAACTTAGCACAAAGTGATTTTTTTCTAAAAACAAGTTGCTAGCTCTGACTATACATAACTACAGATGAATTACACAAAGAAGACTCACCTATCATTCATTAGAAAATAAAGAAAAAAAAACACGTTTTTTTTTAATACGACGAGGAAGGCAAACGAGCAAGTGGGTCACCTGGTGATAAGTGATCACCACTGCCCATAGACATCCGCAACCCCGGAGAGTTTGCAGATGCGTTGCCAACCTAGAGAGCTAAGATGAAATCCCTCTTGTGCCCGTAATTACAGGTTAATAAACTGTTACTGTGTAGCTGTTGTGTGTTCTCTTATCTTCTCTTCTCACTAATCCTGCCGCTGAGCAGCAGCGCTTGCACTGTTGTGTTCCGGTGTGGAAAGTAAGACAGTCGGTGTAATTACGGACACAAGAGGCTTCATCTTAGCTCTCCAGGTTGGCAACGCATCCGCGAACCCTCCGGGGTTGTGGATGTCCATTGGCAGTGGTGATCACTTACCATCAGGTGACCCACTTGCTCGTTTGCCGTCCTCGTCGTATAAAAAAAAAACTGTTTACGATTACGTTACGTGGGATTCGAATGTCCGTGCTCGGGGCACAGTATCACCTTGGACAGCTTGGTGTCCGGTGGCACGTTCGGTATGCACTCCCGGAGGTCAGTGAACGCGGTGTTGATGCTCTGCGTGCGCCTGCGCTCCTTCTTGTTCGCGGTGGAGCGCCGCTTGACCACGCGGACGAACGAGGGGGCGGCGGGCCGCGGGTAGCGGGGCAGCTGCAGCTCGCAGTCCACTGCTGGGGAGAATTTTTTATTACATTGCTCAAAAAGTTTACTTTTTGAGGCTATGTATTGAGCGGAAAGTTGGACTTTTCGCACTAGTGCGCTTTTAGGATTTCGTACGCGAAAGGGTAAAACAGGACCCTATTCAAGACTCCCGCTGTCCGTCCGTCTGTGACCAGGCTGTATCTCATGAATCGTGATAGTTAGACAGTTAAAATTTTCACAGACTACGAACAGTATACAACAGACGTGATTTTTTAGACAATAACATCTGTGGACGAGTAGTGTAACTAAGCGGCTATCTCATTGACAAAATGAAATAACTCTAGTACCACCGCTACTCGTCACTAGTTTACTATTCCAAGGTGCCGGCGGGTCATGGTCACCGCCTTTGATTTCATTGTAATTTTTGTGACCCGTGCAAAATGACATACTTTCCGCACTTATATCAAAAAGTACTATTATACTAACCTGTGTTGTTTTGTATG
Organism: Clepsis dumicolana; assembly: GCA_963691665.1. Taxonomy (NCBI): domain Eukaryota; kingdom Metazoa; phylum Arthropoda; class Insecta; order Lepidoptera; family Tortricidae; genus Clepsis; species Clepsis dumicolana. The sequence goes on along the minus strand of OY829532.1, from coordinate 774,998 downwards.
TAGTTGTGGTGCATAGTTTGATGAAACCCGTCGTAAGGCTCGTTAGTCATCTGCACGTCATCGTAGCCTGCGCAAAAAAAAAGATAATAGGTACGTGTATAAGAAAAAATCGGTCCAGTGCGAGTCGGACTCGCGCACCGAGAGTTCCGTACAAATGTTTAGGTAGGTAATTTTTTGGTAAACAGTTCGTCTATCAAGGGAAATCGAGTCCAGAAGTTTTTTCCCGCTTTTCCCCAGTGTTTTAAGAAGTCCAGTGTTAGCAAAGCCCTGCTCCTAAGCAAAGTGTACGCGTGTGGGGTCATTTTATGTTGGTCTGTGAGAACATAGGTACAGACAGAGATAAAAAACAGCATTTTCAGATTTTTCGGAGTGATTGCATGTGCTATACATAGACAGACATAAAATTTCAAGATTTTGAGACTTTTCCGAGTGGTTGTGCTATAAGAGCTACCTTCATACCAAATTTCAAGTTTATTAGGACAACTGGATGTACTAGGGAGGTACCCTTTAGGTTTTCACAGTACGGCAATTTGTATGGAAATAACCTTTTTTAAAGACTGTATCTTTTTATTGCGTTGATTCAGAAGTTTGATTTTTCCACAGCTTCAAGGGGCTGCGGGCTTGAGTATTCGATATTAATTTCAGCATGCTACTTCCACGCGTTCCAGAGAAAAAGGGTCTTGACAGACAAACAGACAGACAACAAAGTGATCCTATAAGGGTTCCGTTTTTGCCATTTTGGCTACGGAAGCCTAAAAGATGTGGCCTTACTGTAGCCGCGGCTGATGTAGTGGGTCCCGTTGTGGTACACGTCAGCGGAGTCGAACTCGGGCTCCGGCGCCGGCCAGTAGGCGCCGCCGTCCATCGGGCTGCCTGTTGACAATACCAACACTCAGCAGCAGAAGTAGCTAAGCAATCGAAGGGTCACAATGATCTACTTACACAAGCTCTTTGAGAAAGTGTTCTGGTTTTGCTGTTCTAATAATATTTTTTTACACTTGTTTCTAAAATGCGGTATTTTTTTTCTTTCTTAATTTTTTTAATGATACAGTGAGGTTTATTTGTGTAATTTATCTGTGGTTACGTATTGTAAGCGCTAATGTAACTTGTTTTTAGAAAAAATGACTTTGTGCCAAGTTTCTTGCGGCGCATTCTTCTTGGCAATGGTCTTTCCGAAAGCGCTGGTAGACTCAAAAAAATGACGTGTATTGCGTGTAGTGACGTGTCGTGAATTCAACTGCCTATTTGCTGAATGTAATTTTGAATTTCGAATTGAACTGAATTTTAGAGAGAGAGAGAGAAATATTTATTCACATACGTAGAAAAAACTTAGCTAAGAACCATTTCGATTAAACTAGCTTTCGATTGAAAAAAAAACGCATTGAAATCGGTGGACTATTTGGGAGCTATGATGCCACAGTCTACTACGATACACAGATACACAAATACACAGACACACAGATACACACGTCAAACTTATAACACCCCTCTTTTTCGTCGGGGGTTAATAAAACAGTGCGTTTGAAAGAAAAAAATACATTCCTATGTCTATAGCAATAGAGCCGTGCTTAGATCATTGTGAACGCGTCGGTTGCTTAGCTACTATTGCTGTTAACTGTACCAACAATGGAATAGGGTAAGGGTTATTACGTGACACGCTTAGTGGATGGATGGATGGATGGAATCTCAGATTACAGAACAAACAAAAACTGGAGCAACTAAAACTCTACAAATGGGAGAGCCATACTGTAGCTATTTGTTGCCGTACGAATGGGCCGGCACGTCCGGGGAAGTAAACACCCTCTAGCAAAAAATCGGCGTGAAGCGACAGCACCTCTGTTGCGTCTCGTTCGGTCAATGAGAGTGCCGGAGGTCCTCATGGGTGGCGGTGCTCGCTTACCATCACGTGACCCGCTTTCTTCACTTTTTTATTGATTTCGCTACCCGTTTACGCTTAAAATATAATCATGTTCTGGTTTTTACAAACCCAAAGCCATTTCTGCATGTAAGAACGACATGAGAAGGGATTAATTAGTATTGTCATTGTCATTCGTAGAACACGTCGCGATACGCCGCGTGCTCGGAGAGGACTACGCGAAACTACTCTATTCAAGCGGTTTCTGGTTTCTTCTGATACCTACGTAGGCGACCACAAAGTTTTCGAATCCTGCGTAACGTTATGTTATCGTATCGAAATCGATAAACCTCATACTTACTAAATTTTGTATTCCAAACGTCAAACAAATTTCTCGATAACGCTTACTACTTGATTACGTTACGCAGGTTTTGAATGTTCGTACTCGGAGCCTCTAGCCCTGATCATAAGTGTGTGTGTATTACAGTTTGTATAATAATACCTTGGTGACTGGGCTGGCAGTAGAACGGCGGCTCGTAGCGGTCAAACCCCTCGTCAGAAGGGGATATGCTGCCATAGCTTGACATCCTAAACAGAGAAGGCTATAATGTTTTAAAAAAACTGGCCAAGTGCGAGTCTACAGCTACAGCTAAATCTACAGACAGACACAAAAATTTAAGATTTTTGAGAATTTTCTGAGTAGTTGTGCTATAAGAGCTACCTTCATACCAAATTTCAAGTTTCTAGGACAACTGGAAATACCCTTTATGGATTATACAACTACGTATGGATTAGATGTACTAGTTGAACTGGGTTGTTTGATGTTATTACAATTTTACATTATGAAATTGATAATGATGCGACTTGATCAACCATATTAGCAGTAGGCCAGCTTGTGGGGTTTGATTGTATTTAAACGACTCGACCACGCAGGTGTTGCCATACGTTCTTGGTGGATGGGTATTTTTTTAAGCTAAAAGTTTCAAATTTTGTTTTTTATTCTGCTCATTATCTGCCTCTGACGTTCGTGTCGTCGCGGCATACTTAGTTTTTAAGGCTTAGTTTTTAGGTAAAAGGGTCACACTGAAAACCAGCGCTGCGGCTTGCCGTAGCATCATGCTGAGGGTGACCCTTTTAGTGCTATTCGGCACATATTTTTAGTCGTTCGTTGTTTTTGTTAATTAATAGTGTGTCTGTTTGGATTATTGCTTTCTTATAATTGTATGTGTATGTGTCGAATTAGTGTCTAATAAATATGCTTTCTTTTGGTTTTCGGATTTCGGCAATTTGTTTGGAAATAGCCTTTTTAATGACTGTATCTTTTGATTGCGTTGACTTACGTAGAAGTTTCATTTTTTCACAGCTTCAAGGGACCGCAGGTTTGAATATTTGGTATTAATTTCAGCCTGCTACCTAAATACGTTCCAGAGAAAAAGGTTCTTGACAGACAAACAGACAGACAGACGGACAGCAAAGTGATCCTATAAGGGTTCCGTTTTTTCCTTTTGGGGTACGGAACCCTAAAGGAGTAAAAGTCATGCGTTTTACGGCCTAGCACAAATATGAAGTCGGTACGGTGCGAGCGGAACAGTCTTTGAAAGAAGCATGACTTCATATTTGTATGTTTATTTATATGATTATGTTTGTATGTTTTTTTATAAGGCGGTTTTAGGTACTTTTTTGTTAAAGGTCTTTTTATTTCGCTATTTTAGTTTCCGTAGTATTCGTTTAGCTGCTTTCCTACCACCGAAGCGTGTGCTGTAAGCTTTCAGAGGAAGGACTTCGGATTAGTCCCTAACATGTCGGGCTATACTCGACTGACATATGTGAGCGATCCGTTTATTTCACTACTAGCTGTTGCCCGCGACTTCGTCCGCGTAGATTTCCGTTATCGCTATCCCGCGGGAACGATACAATTTTCCCGAATAAAAAGTAGCCTATGTTATTCCTCAATATTCAAACTATCTTGTTATCAAGCTTCATCTAGATTGGTGCATCGGTTTTCCCGTGAAGAGGTAACAAACAGACAGACAGAGAGACAGAGTTATTTTCGGATTTACGAGTATAACATTAGTTAGGATGAATCTCCCGGTAGTTTCATGTTAAAAGTAATAATAACTTGTCGCTTAACTCAAAACTAACAACCGCAACTTGTTCCAGGCACAGTAGTTCGTTTAAGTTCAAGTGGTAAAGTACTTGAGATAATTATAGCCCTCTACACTCGAGACGGCGCCTCACTATCTCACTGATCTGAAGCTATGGGCTTTTGAACTGTTGTATATGTTTTCCTACATGCGAGCACAGAGGCCCAAGCACGAATTTTCGAATCCTGCGTAACGTAATCGAGTATGACGTGTTTTTACATAAGACATTCTATATGGACCATCACAAAACTGACGAATAAATTTTCTAATATATATTTTTTTTTTTTTAGACGACCGGATAGCCTATACTGTAGTGGTTAAAGACCCTGACTATGAAGCTCGAGGTCCCGGGTTCGATCCCCGGTCGGGGCAGATTTTTGTATGATGATTACGAATGTTTGTTCTCGGGTCTTGGATGTTTAATATTTATCTATATAAGTATGTTTATCCGTTGTCTAGTACCCATAGTACAGGCTTTGCCTAGTTTGGGACTAGGTCAATTGGTGTCAAATGTCCCATGGTATTTATTTATTTATTTATTTATTCTATTCTATTTGAGGACTTTGTTGGCAAAAATGGTACACTGGTTATCGAGAAAATTTGTATGACGTTTGAAACAGCGTATTTTCTAGTTACCTACATACTTACTAAAATTTAATATGAAATTTCTCGATGGTGATACGATAATGTTACATTACGCAGGATTCGAATATTCGTGCTCGCAGGCCTCTGAACTCAACTAATAACCAACTTAGAAAAGTTGAAGACGTTGTAATTTCAAAGTTCAACATCTCATAAACGGGTGAACCGATTTTAATAAAACTCAGATAAGAACAATATCGATTAGGTAAACTAGCTTTCGATTACAGAAAACCTGTGTATCTTGTGTATCTGTCTGTGGCATCATAGCTCCGAAACGCATCGACCAAGTTCGATCCGGTTTTCTTTAATCGAAGGCTAGGTAGTTTAATCGAGATGGTTCTTAGCTTCGTCACCAGCCCTTTTTTCGTCCCACTGCTGGGCACAGGCCTCCTCTCAGAATGAGAGGGCTTGGGCTATAGTTCCCACTCGGGCCCAGTGCGGATCGGGAACTTCACACACATCATTGAATTGCTTCGCAGGTGTGTGCAGGTTTCCTCACGATGTTTTCCTTCACCTAAAAGCTTATGATAAATTACAAATGTAATTCCGCACATAAATTCCGAAAAACTCAGAGGTGCGAACCGGGATTTGAACCCACGACACTCTGCTTGAGAGGCCACAGGCTGTCACGGCTTTTTAACGGCTGTTCTTAGCTTAGTTTCATTAAAACCCCCTGAACAGTTGTGTATTTATGTGTACTTTTTATTTTGTTGTGTTTCATATGTAAATTTGTTTATAATTTGAATTTTCCAGCGCTTTGATTTTTACTGTCATGCTGTGTAAAATTTTGGTAAATAAATAAATCAATTTGCGGGTGGTAGGACCTTGTGCAAGGTCCGTCCGGATCGCTACCACCATCTTACTCGCTAATCCTGCCGCTAAGAGCAGTGCTTGCACTGTTGTGTTCCGGTGTGGAGAGTAAGACAGCCGGTGTAATTACGGGTACAAGAGGCATTTCATCTTAGCTCTCTAGGTTGGCAACGCATCTGCAAACCCTCTGGGGTTGCGGGTGTCTATGGGCAGTGGTGATCACTTACCATCAGGTGAGCCACTTGCTCGTTTGCCTTATTCGTCGTATGAAAAAAAAATTAAAATTGATTCTACCGTTTTTTGAAATATAAACTTTTGTAAGTTGGTTAGGTTATGAATTTTGGTTGGCTTATCGTATCGTATAAAAATTCCTCTAGTTTACGAGTTTCCACACGTGGGCCCCACATTCTATAAAACACCATAATGTTTATGTTATCAGGACAATGTGTCCACGTATGTTATGATTTTGGGATGAAAAAACATCCTGACAGCTACTCGGGTGTGTTGGACAACAGATTTTGTTACAATAATTTTGATAGCATTTTTTTAAACGACTTTAATTTTTTTTTGTAGTAGAGGTATGTTGTTACGCGATTACTCCGCCAATTATTAATTGATTTTGATGATTCTTTTTTAAAAAAGTACCTATACCTACTTCAGAGGTGGTCTGTAAGTTCTATCAAGATCGGTTCGGTAGTTTTTTTTGCATAAAATTTTATTGCGGAATAAATTTTTTTGGATGGATTTGGACGCGGCTCTTTTTAATCGAAAGCTAGGTAGTTTAATCGAGATGGTTCTTAGCTACGTTTCATTAAAATCGGTTCAGCCGTTTTTGAGGTTTGAAGATATTTCAGTTTGTTTGCGAGAAAACTGTTTGAAAAGCTGTTCGAAATATTTAAAAAAACTTGTACTTAGGCATTTCATTGACTGATTAGTGTCTTGCCTGTTATAAAAGATTAAAAAAAAAACCTGTTTCTAAAGTGTCGAAGCGGTGTAATTAATAAAATGATTTTTCCAGGTCAAATAATTAAATAAATTTATACGAAATGCTTACCTTAAAAATATTCGGTGACTAAAAAACCATTACGTTTCACAGGATGCACAAGAGCCACATCACTAATAATTTTCTCACGTCTTTTTCATAAAAAAAAAACAAAACGATAAAAGATACAGCCACTCACCTATTTCACTTCAAATTAAATAAATTAAAAACAGATAAACACTCTTTAACTATCATTCACTTGTCTTTATCCAAATAGGTACTTAAAGCGTGAATAACGTAAATAATTTTATTTATTTATTTTAAAAGTCACTCAATGTCAGCTGTCACATTGACACACGAAAGCGCGCGAACGGAGCACTGGGTCATTTTTTGGGTCGACCCCGCTTCCCGAGCGGGAACAGGGGCGTGGCGTAGATAGCAAGGGAATCGTGATGCGTGCTGGATAAAGGAGCTAAACGCCATTTTGATGTTTGGTTTGTTTTTAAAATGTCTCTTGAAGGCGTAGGCGGAAGATGGTTGTTTCTTAACAGGGGTCGTGTAGAAATAAAAAAAGTTAATAATTTTGTTTTATGAAATAAAACAATTACTTTGCTCACACGCGACTTATTTTTTCTAATTGCTCCATTTTCCGTTATTAGTAAAAAGTTCAGCCTAAACCGATTTTAGGTAAGTTAAGTACTTACCTATATGTAGCCCTCTCATTCTGAAAGGAGGCCTGTGCCCAGCAGTGGGACGTAAATAGGCTGATGATGATGATGAAGTACCTATAATGTTTTTCTGTTTTTTGGAAGATGGATTAAAAGACATACCTACAGATGAATCATTTTGCTTTTAAAAGGTTCAAAAACCTTTTATATAGGACGGTTCAAAATAACAAAATGTCCGCTTAAGTCCTTTTACCTCTCAACGTATCTAGACCCCGCCTTCATTCTAACACCTTCCTATTGGTTGAAGACGCCCTCTGGCATTCACAGCAACTCTTCAAAACGATTTCAACCAAAGACCATTTAACGTAGAGTCGAATTTCATTCGTATCAGGTCAGAAAGAACATTAGTTTCACATCGTTTGAAACCCTGCATCTAAAGTCATTGAAATAAAGTTGAAATTTGAATGTAAAAGTTGAAACCAATTTAGTAATGAGATTTCGTGACCTGAGATAACAAGGGTTCTAACTGCATTGACGATTTAGAAAGAATAACGACTCTGCTAGTTGCATCAAGGATCAAATTATGAAGAGCGGAAAATGTTACATAGAACTTTTTTTTCTCAGCACACATTTATAGTAGAATTTGTATCGTGTACTCTTAGATATGGAGTTCAGTTTTGTTTGTAGGTTCTTAATGACATTGTGAGTGTCGATTTGATTGTATTATAATTGAATTACTATTATCTGTTATATTATTGTTAAAGTGGTTTTTGGTGTCGCGGCTCAAAGCGCTTAGGGCGGGAGAAACCTTAATAATTTATCTTTGCACTATTTTGAATACGAATGTTTGCTTTCGAGTTTTGGATTGGCACAGGCCTCCTCTCAGTACGAGAGGGCTTGGGCTATAGTTCCCACGAGGGCCCAGTGCTGTTTGGGACCTTCACACACCATGGATTTGCTGTATGTATTCATGTATATTATGTACTTAACTATGCCATTTATCCATTGTCTAGTACTTACGCATAACACAATTATTGAGCGAGCGAAGAGTCTCAGTGTCAGCTTGGGCTAATGCTTTCGTATGTCCAGTTGTCCGGCTGTCCGAGTGGTTGTTTTCCTCTACGCATCGCATTTATTTATTTATTCAAAAAACATTACACAGTATAACAGCATCGCATCGCATCGCATTTTTGTCCCATTCTCGCTGATTTTCGAAAAATTTTGTGTAGGTAGCTTCGATATTAATAGCCAACTAACTCTACTTAGGTACCTATGGGTACTTATGGGTTTTTAGTCGGTTCAGTTTTTGGAAATTTAAATAAAAAGTCTGAAAATGTTCAAAAATCAGCTCGCGGGGTCAACATCTCACAAAATTACCTAAGTAACCACAGACTATGACAGACGCAACGCACACTAAATATATCCTGGCAAAAAAAAAGTAGAAAACGGAGAAAAGACGACCTAAAGTTTCTCATACAAATTTGTTGCCATACCTAATATAAAGCAATTTACGTGAAAAATGTGGCGCCCTCATTTCATTTTTACACTTTCTTTTATCGTGCCGTCCCTCTCAAGCTAATATTATTTAACACGAGAGTGACCGGGACGATACGATACCAACTTCGATTTTCGAATTTCGTACAGTCGAGTTCTTCAATATCTGTACAGCCAACGGTCCATTAATATATATTTTTTTCTTTTTTTTTATTATTTAATACTATTACAAACATACAGATTAATGTGTGCACAGCGAGCGAAACCCGCGAGCGGTTTATCTGTCACTGTTGTCGCACGCTTACCACGCACTAAGACCACTATGAATTAGCATTACAATGTTACATAAGGGATGTAATTAATTCCAAGAATTTTTTTTTTTCCAGCAGAGTTTATCTGCCGCTGACAGTCACTCAAATTAGTTACTTTAAATTAGTTATTGTTGCGCTGTGTTACAATTTAGGTATAATGCTTTAACAGTTTTCTTGCATCTATTAGGGTTGGCACACACCCTATTATAAGTTTCATATGGTAACTCATTTAGTACACTTGGTAACATATACTGCCATGTGCGTTTTCCGTATACATTATTGCATTTTGGAAGAGTATGTTTTGGCAAGTATTCCAATTTACGTTGTTTTTGATTACCGAGTTATTTGCCAATAGCATCGATTTTATTATTTGTTTACATTTCTGAGGGTTGTTATTTAGGTCCTCACACACATTTTCAGGCCATTCATTAAGAATATGGGGCAAGATGTATTTCCATGTTCGTTTCCCATACATATTACTACATGATGGCAAGATATATTTTGAAAGATACGGTAGATTCCTTAAGTTTTGAGCTCAATTTTGTGTTTTAATGATGGTAGGTTGTTAATTTCGTCACATACTGTCATCATTTTAAACTTATCATGTACATTAATGAGTTTACAATAATTAAATAGTTCTTTGTCTTCATCCTCTGACTTTATCTTATACAACTTGGCAAAATTATTATTATTATTATTAGCTGTATTTTATAAATTTCGTTCTTATATGTTTTAAATGTTCTAAACACGGACCTTAAGTAACTGGCAATAAGTTTTGTGTACAGATATTTTTGAACTGTTGGCTGTACAGATATTGGAGAACTCGACTAGTATGGGGGCAGTCCCGTCATAACTGCTCTGTGGCTATAATTGAGTTATTTCATCTATTATTATTACGGTTAAGCATTTTTCGGTGTCGGGTTGATGATTTGTTTTGTTTATTTTTGATAATAAGGGGTGTGTAACTGAGATATTATCGTAATATCGTTATCTAAATGTCTGTCAGTAAAATAATTACGCACACTTTTGCAATGTCAACTTCAATAGTAGTAATAGTGAAGAAGTGAATAGACATTACTGGGGGTCGATTTTAGAATCTCACCCGGTGATGGATTTACCCGTTTCTGAAATGACATTGTCGGGGTTTTTTCAACTTTTCTAAGTTGAGATAAAGATAAAGATAATGTATTGTTCAACATGAGTTAAAATAAAATAAAACATACTATGACAATGCGAAGAAAAATCCGTTAAGCAGCTGGACATGAACCAGCAACCTCGGTAATCCGTACCACGCTCCACCAATTAAGCTATACTTAACGTTGGTGTACCTAACGAATTTTTCAATGCCTTGTGTCATATTTTTTATTTGGAAGATCTCTACTCTGCGCCATCTATGAGTAGCTTAATCAACTTCTACAGTTACGTAGCGTAGCGTAGTGGCAAGAGATGGAACTATTTTCTGAATCAATGAAAATAATCGATTTATTAATTATTTCTGTTTTTTTTTATGAAACATTCATAGTATGAAATTCAACATCAATGACAATGCAAAGAAAAATCCGTTAAGCAGCTGGACACCGGAGCTGCTTAACGGATTTTTCTTTGCATTGTCATTGTATGTTGAATTTCATACTATGAATGTTTCATAAAAATAAAAACAAAAATAATCAATAAATCGATTATTTTCATTAAAATAAAACACACAGATGTCATGTAGAAAATAAAATAAACAAACAGTCCTTCATGTTGTGCCTTGCGGCGTACAATTTTTTGCTAATCTAACAGTATTAAAATGATTGATAAAATAATAAGAGTACATTTAAACTAACTTCAGTACATTAATAGTAGATTAATGCCCAGGCGTGGGAAGTGAGCAATTGCTGGAGCGAGAACTTAGTTTAAAAACACGAACCGCAGGTGAGTGTTTTTAATAAGTACGAGTCCAGCAATTGCTATTCCAGCTTGCTTACGTATGATTTCATTCCCGCCATTTTATTTTAGTTACAAAAGTATATTTTTCTTTTTATTACTGCCAAGCTATTTAAGACATCGATAAAAATGTTAAATTTCGAATAGAACGCCTGCATACAGCCACCGGTTTGGCTGAATGAGACATGTCACTCAATGTTTCCATGGTCTATTTCACTTTTTTAAAAGTTAAAAACAAATGAAAAACAGTCCAGCAATCCGATTTATGGACAGGTAATCGCGCCTGCAATGTAATGCGGCCGTCAACAAGGCCCTTCGTGTTCTGTTACTTCGAGTAAAATGACAACATTTCCGACAATGTTTGAGAAAACAAACCTTACCTAAACATTTATACATTTACTTGATACTCGAACCAGGCTAAGATAACTTCATTTCACAAAATTAGCTATAATCATTATCCTAATTGAGGTTATTTTACCTACGTTTGAAACATAAAGATTGCCCATGTCTATTGACAAAACATATTTTGTTGTGTTTTATATGTAAGTTTGTTTATAATTTGAATTTTCTAGCGCTTTGATTTTTACTGTCATGCTGTGTAAAATTTTGGTAAATAAATAAATCAATTTGCGGGTGGTAGGACTTTGTGCAAGGTCCGTCCGGATCGCTACCACCATCTTACTCGCTTCCTGCCGCTAGGCAGCAGTGCTTGCACTGTTGTGTTCCAGTGTGGAGTAAGACAGCCGGTGTAATTACGGGCACAAGAGGCATTTCATCTTAGCTCTCTAGGTTGGCAACGCATCTGCAAACCCTCCGGGGTTGCGGGTGTCTATGGGCAGTGGTGATCACTTACCATCAGGGCCGTGTTTTATAAACCTACAAGTTACAATTTACAAGCGGAAGTCTCATTCTATCACCTTTTGTTAGAAAGAGACTTCCGCTTGTAAATTACAACTTGTTGCTTTATAAAACACGACCCAGGTGGACCACTTGCTCGTTTGCCTTTCTCGTCGAATAAAAAAAAAAGTACAGTTACGCTACAATGCAGCAATCTGTCGCAATCTTGAGTTCTAGTGTCACTTTTCGGTACTAAATGACAACCGACTTGGCACTTCAGCGTAGGCATAAACTTATTTAACTTGGGCGAAGACGCTTAGGCACATAAAACGCACTTTCCCGAAATGTGCACTTGTTTAGAAGAATCACTTTCTCGGAAGGTGCACTGTTAACATGAAACCATCGTGAGACTCATAGTGAAATAGAACTGATCACTCACGTATGTCAGTCGGGTATAGCCCGACAACGCCACCGGCGTGGCGTGTGCTCTCAGAGGAAGAACTACGGATTAGTCCGAAACATGCGGCTATACCCGACTGACATTTATTTATTATTTATTAAATTTCATAGCATAACAGTTAAACCAAAGCACCATGAAACTAAGATTGTAAATTTTTACAATTGAAACATATAAAAACATAAGTAATTACAATATTACAGAAGAAGTTCGTGCATCCATCTTCTCGCAGAATCTCAAATATTCATCACATACTTGTAACCATTCACCTGCAAATACGTCGCAGCCTGGTGCCGATTCGAGGAGCAAGTTTATGAGGTGCAAAGCTCGAATACTCGACATACGTGAGTGATCCGTTTATTTCACCATAAAGTGCACATTTTGGGAAAGTGGTTTCTATGAGTCTAAGCCAGGCGATGAAGGTGTAACAAGGCCATATTATCCAGTTCTGTTTCTTCTCGACCTTCATTCCAATTTTCATGCTAGCCGATACAAATTCAATTCTCTCTCGCTTCAGCTTTTTGTTTGCTTTCAATCTCAGTCGCGTTTCTTCTGCCGTGTTAAGCACACGTGTGATACTTGCCTTTCAATCAAATCAATAACCAGTTACTCCAGTTCATTCCGTATCTCATCACCAGTTCTGTGTCATCATCAACTACATCTGCAGTACAGAAGGCACTATAATGTAAGTCCACCACCATTTTCTGCCCACCTACACTTTTTATAATTATTGTACATTTTGTTACTTATTTAGTTCCGTATTATAATTGTTTCAGGTGTCTTCTATAATTTCCCATGATTAAATTTAAATACCACAACAATATATTTTCATAATCTCCAACCCTTCTCCCTGGTCACATCGTGACACTGGCGCCCAACGTGGGTTTTTTTATCCAACCTTGTTACAAAGGTACAAAAGGTATAAATTGAATGTGTTATTAATTATTAATAGAGTTAAGTTAAATATAAATAAATAACATCGGACAAATTGACACCAATTGACCTAGCCCCAAACTAGGCAAAGCCTGTACTATGGGTACCAGACAACGGATAAACATACTTATATAGATAAATACATACTTATATACATATTAAACATCCAAGACCCGAGAACAAACATTCTTATTCATCATACAAACATCTGCCCCGACCGGGATTTGAACCCGGGACCTCAAGCTTCATAGTCAGGGTCTCTAACCACTAGGCTATTCGGCCGTATATATAGCTATGTTCTATTTTGCAATGCCCTTGCAGGGTGCATGTTTGATCATTATCCATTTCAACCATGTAATTTTACAACATGTAAGCAATAAATCATTTGCATTTGCATAAAAAAAACAACAATTTTAAAGTGTGTTAATTTTATTCGATACACTCACTGGGTACAAAAGTTAGAATACTTTTACTAATTAAGTTTAATACACAACCTTAAAAATATCTAATGGAACATTTCTCTTAAAATTAGGGACTTGTTTTATATTAAAATTTATTCGTATTTTTTGGATTCTGGCCTCAAGCCTCGGCGAAAAAAAAACAGAACCCGTATCCGATCACTTCGTTGTCCGACTGTCTGCTGTCCGTCAAAATCATTATTTCTGGAACACGTGGAGATAGCAAGCTGAAATGTCTTAGGGCTATGATCTCTTTAAGCAGTAAAAGAATGAAGTTTCCACGCGGTAGAACCTTTTGCGAGGTCCATCCGGATCGCTACCACCATCTTACTCGCTAATCCTTCCGCTAAGCAGGAGTGCTTGTACTGTTGTGTTCCGGTGTAATTATGGGCACAAGACGCATTTCATCTTAGCTCTCTAGGTTGATAGCGCATCTGCTAATCTCACGGGTTGCGGGTGTCTATGGGCAGTGGCACTTACCATCAGGTGACCCACTTGCTCGTTTGTCTTCCTAAACTCGGCAAGAAGCAATTTATAGCCCTCACCACACGAGTAAAGGAAAAAACCGAAAATTACTGATTTCCAAGTACATAAATAACTTTGTTTTTAACCCCCACAAAAAAAAGAGGTGTCATAAGTTTGACCTATCTGCTCTATCTGTTTTGGTTTGTGTATCTGTGTATCTGTATGTGGCATCATACCTCCCAAGCGGATTGACCGATTTAGATACGGTTTTTTTTATTCGAAAGCTAGTGTAATCGAGACGGTTCTTAGCTAAGTTTCATTGAAATCGGTTCGCCCGTTTTCAAAATATTGAACTTTGAAATGATAATGTCGGAGGGTATTTCAACTTTTCTAAGTTGGTTAGGTTATAATTTATTAATGACTGTATCTTTTGAATGCGTTGATTCAGAAGTCTGATTTTTTCACAGCTTCAAGGCACTACAAGCTTGAATATTTGAAAATAACTTTTTGTGTTATTTATTTTTACGGTCATCCCGTTCCAAATTATTTTTTACAAATTTCAAATTGATGCGTAAATATACAGAAAAAAACAGAAAAATTAATTCTCGAATTGGGGTTCTCGCTTAGTAGGTGAACGTAGATGTTTCATTCTAAGGTGTATTGGTTTCGTACAGAGATTATTGCATAGATGGCGCTAGAGAGTCAATACTCGCTAAGTAACAAGATCTGATGCGTGAATACATAGAAGTTTTTCGTGCTAACTTCCAATTGCTCGGATAGCGTAATTGGATTAGCGCGTAACCACGGTATGGTAAAGCTTTGGGTTCGAACCCCAATTCGAGAATTATTTTTTCTGGTTTTTCTGTATATTAACGCATCAGTTGGAAATTTGTGAAAAATTGAGTATTTAATATTAATTTCAGCTTGCTACCTCCACGAGTTCCAGAGAAAAAGGGTCTCGATAGACAGATAGACATTCGGACAACAATAAGGGTTCCGTTTTTCTTTTTGAGGTGTGGAACCCGAAAAATGTAGGGAACTCTCGGTGTGGTCCTCGCTCTCATCCTGTCCGTAGCCAGTCAGTGCTGCTTGTGCCGCTTTAAGTGTCGCAGCGCACAGCGCGCGGCCGTGCCCTTGGCGATGCGGTAGTTGCGGCCGACGCCCTTAAACGCGCCGCGCCCGAACACCTCCACGCACACGCGCACGCGCCGCCCGTCCGCCAGCCGCTCCGGCTTGCTGCCACACACAGACAGCCCTGATTAGTATACACATATTTTTTAAATTTAATTTGACGACGAAATAGCCCAGTGGTTAAAGACCCTGACTATGAAGCTTAAGGTCCCGGGTTCGATCCCCGGTCCGGGCAGTTGTTTCTATGATGAATACCATAAAGCAGACAGACGGGAGGGGCCTTTGGCTTATCTATGCACTAGAATTTTTATGCCACTTTTCGAGGGGGACGAGAAACACACACGTACAGCACAAGTCTACGCTCCTGTCAAAATTTGTTACGTTCGTATAAACGCACACAACAGCAAAACTGTCACACAAATGCGAAAAACACGCACACAATCAACAGACTCTGATCATTTTGATCAGACTTAATGTTAGAGATTCGGCAGAAGGGAAATCGCCCGTTAACATCTCCATTCCTTTCCTGCTCTAAGATGAATACGAATGTTTGTTCTCGGGTCTTGGATGTATGTATATAAGTATGTATTTATCTATATGAGTATGTTCATCCGTTGTCTAGTACCCATAGTACAGGCTTTGCCTAGTTTGGGACTAGGTCGATTGGTGTCAATTATAATATTAATAATATTTATTTGCTTAAAAACACAAGTACTTATACATTAAAATAAGATGTGCAATTATTTATTTATCCCCCCCCCTCCCCCGTACCCGAACTTGGCCGTGTCGGGCTCGGCCTCCAGCAGTTCCCGCACGGGCGACTTGGGAGCGGCGGCGCTGAACGCCTCCAGCTCGGCGCCCATCAGCAGCCCGTACGAGCTCCACACCGCCGCCAGCGACATGCCTGCGGGACAGGGCCTCATCAGCACCATCATCATGTCAGCCGAAAGACGTCCACTGCTGGCCGGCGGCCTCCCCCGCGCTCTCCACTCAGACCGGTCGCGTGCTTCCCGCATCCCCCGCGGTCCCGCGATCTTTACCAGGATTCCGTAACTCATAAAAAAAAAAAACGGAAGCCTTGCGGGATTACTTCGTTATTCGTCTGTCTGTGTGTCTGTCAATACCCTTTCTCTTTGAAACGCGTGAAGAGAGCATGCTGAAATGAATATCGAATATTCATGCCTGCAGTCCATTGAAGCTGTGAAAAAATCAAACTTCTAAATCAACGCAATCAAAAGATACAGCCTTTAAAAAAGGCTATGGAATCAAAACCCTCATTATATAACAGGGTCAATCAACTTTTTATTGCTACTCGTTGCCATGGAGACGTCCCCTGGGTCACTCGTCTAAAATAAAATTATGAAAGGCACCACTCCATCAAACGTTAGGAGTTTCGACAGTTATATGCTAATTCCTTCATGTTTCATCTCCTAAGCATGCAAACTTTAGGGGGAGTGTAGTGCCCCCGGGGGGACAACAGACACCAACATAACCTGAGTCGAGGAATATGGCGCCGGCGACGGACTCGAACAGGTCGCCGAGCGCCTTGGGGACCTCCACGTCCTCCGCCTGCTCCATCTCGTCCTCGCGGGTCAGGTAGTGCCCCCGGGGGGACAACAGACACCAACATAACCTGAGTCGAGGAATATGGCGCCGGCGACGGACTCGAACAGGTCGCCGAGCGCCTTGGGGACCTCCACGTCCTCCGCCTGCTCCATCTCGTCCTCGCGGGTCAGGTAGTGCCCCCGGGGGGACAACAGACACCAACATAACCTGAGTCGAGGAATATGGCGCCGGCGACGGACTCGAACAGGTCGCCGAGCGCCTTGGGGACCTCCACGTCCTCCGCCTGCTCCATCTCGTCCTCGCGGGTCAGGTAGTGCCCCCGGGGGGACAACAGACACCAACATAACCTGAGTCGAGGAATATGGCGCCGGCGACGGACTCGAACAGGTCGCCGAGCGCCTTGGGGACCTCCACGTCCTCCGCCTGCTCCATCTCGTCCTCGCGGGTCAGGTAGTGCCCCCGGGGGGACAACAGACACCAACATAACCTGAGTCGAGGAATATGGCGCCGGCGACGGACTCGAACAGGTCGCCGAGCGCCTTGGGGACCTCCACGTCCTCCGCCTGCTCCATCTCGTCCTCGTGGATCAGGTAGTGCTGTCCGAGGGACGGGAAATACCAACATTTATACTCGAACGATAACATAAGCATAGGTCATGAACAGCAATAGCATGACAGGTCGTAGCAAAATAATTGCAACACGGTAATAGAACACGATTAATAGAGTCGCATTATGTACAGTATTGTCTATACATATAATAAAATCGTAGACCCGGCGCGTTTGTACATTGAAGATATTTAAAAAAAAAAATTTGGGTCGCGTGGAATAATTAATAGAACACAAAACTGTTTTGTCTGTTTATCTGTTTGTTTGTGGAGGCATCACGCAAAAACCACGGGACAGATTGGAATGAAATTTGACATGGTAATAGTTTACAACCTGGAATAATATATAGGATACTTTTTATCCCGTTTCATTTCATGTTTTTTACTTTAATTATTGTTTAAATTTACTTAAGTACATATTTTATTCCTAATTGAAACTGACCATAGACATCACAGCTGATTCAGCTGTCATGGGGTGTTGTGGGTATGCTTATGAATGATGATGTGGGTAGAGGAGATAAGTAAAATAAAGTCAGTCTTAGCAAGGCACTGGTTGTTTGAATACCTATCCTTCCATAGTACTTTACATGGCGCAGCGGGATTAAGCAAACATGAAGAAATAAAGTACGGATTAAGTACAGAGCAAAACAGGATTCGAGTGAAGTGCGATAACGATAACTTTGATCTAAGTGCGTGCGTGAGTGAGTAGACATGGACTCTGTACTCAGACCGCCACCTCCATTTTGCTTCGAAAATAATTTGTCGAGCGTAACGTCGGGCAATTTAAGTAGGCAATGGACGAAATGGAAAAAATCATACGAGATTTATGCAAAAGCGTGTCAACTGAGCGAAAAACCGGAGGAAGTGCAAGTGAGCATTTTGCTGCATGTGATCGGTGAGCAGTGTCGCGAGGTACGTGAACAGTTTACCGAAACATTTTCTACCCCAAAAGCGTTGTTGTTGAAATTTGATAGATTTTTCTTACCGAGGAAAAATCTCACTATAGAACGACACAAGTTTTTCACAAGAGACCAGTTAGACGGTGAGTCGGTCGAACAATATACATTTGAATTAAATAGACTAGCACTAGAGTGTGACTTTAAAGATTTAAAGGATGACCTAGTGAAAGACAGGTTAATATGTGGGTTAAAGGAAAATGTTTTGAGAGAGCGTCTGCTGCGGGAAACTGATTTGACTCTGAAAAAAGCGGT
Source organism: Clepsis dumicolana (assembly GCA_963691665.1). Lineage (NCBI taxonomy): Eukaryota > Metazoa > Arthropoda > Insecta > Lepidoptera > Tortricidae > Clepsis > Clepsis dumicolana. The sequence continues at coordinate 756,500 of OY829532.1, read as the reverse complement.
AGATACGTGTCGGATAGCTGAAATGTCACGGATGCAGGCGGGACATATTAAACATGAAGTTGGGAGTGAGCAAAAAATGTACGAGGTTACAGCTCAGGAAAGTGAGCCGATGCATGATGCACAAGTACACTGGGTGCATCGATCAGCGCAAGTTGGTTCCGGGACGGGGCGCCGCTGCCGCTGCGGCGTGAAGGCGCCGCCGCCGCCACCGCCGCCGCCGCGGCCGCGCCGCGCGCAGGCCCCGCCGCCGAGATATGAACCTGCAGTGACGTCATCACGTCGGAATGTGCAGGCGCGCAAGAACAACAGGGAGTGTGATTATTGTGGATCGATACATGACAAATTTAAATGTCCCGCATACGGACAGCGCTGTGCGAAATGTCATAGGTCGAATCATTTTGCGAAGGTATGCCGCGTGTACACGGTTGAAGAGGACTCCACTGATCGGGTACGTTTCATACATTCTCTTATTTCGGACAAGGACTGGAGTGTCGATGTTGTAATAAATTATAGCACAATAAAATTCAAACTTGACACTGGAGCTGATGTTAATGTGCTACCGTTGCGATTTTTATCGAATGTAGGAATACGGGAAAGTAACTTAATTCCGACGCGGCTTAAATTGTCAGGATACTCGGGAGATAAAATCAGAGTTGTAGGTAAATGCTTATTAAAGGTGATATATCGAACAGCTGTTTATATTCTAAGTTTTATAATTGCTGATGTTGCCTCACCGCCTATATTAGGTAGAGCGGCATGCGAGGAACTGAATTTAATAAAACGCATTATGACAGTAGGAGCGCGTGAAGAAAACAATAGTTTAAGCATACTTGATGAGTATGAGGATGTATTCTTAGGAATGGGTTGCCTGCCAGGTGAATACAGGATACGTTTACAGCCGAATGTGCGTCCGATAGTACACGCACCGCGTAAATTACCTGTCGCGCTACGCGACGGTATTAAGAACAAACTTGATGAGATGCTGCAGCAGGGTGTGATAGCTAAAGTCGAGGGACCCACCGACTGGGTGAATAGCATGACCGTCGTAAAAAAAGCAAATGGGGACCTCCGAATTTGTTTGGACCCGCGCGATTTGAACAAAGCTATTCGTAGGGAGCACTTCAAACTACCGACGCTAACTGAAATCACAGCTAGTCTGGCAGGTGCCAAATATTTTACCACGCTAGATGCAAAACAGTCATTTTGGCAAGTAAAGTTAAGTGACGAGTCAACCGACCTATGTACTTTTAATACAGCCTTTGGTAGGTATAAGTTTTTGCGTATGCCATTTGGCATTTCATCGGCATCCGAAATTTTTCACAAAAGGTTGTATGAGCAATTTGATGACATAGCCGGGACTATCTTATTTATTGATGACCTACTAGTATACGGGGAAACAAAAGAAATACACGATAAACGTTTGCGGCAGGTTTTGGATAGGTGTAGGCAGATAAATATTAAACTTAATAAACAGAAGTGTAAAATAGGATTATCAGAGTTGAAATATTTAGGGCATATAATATCAGAGCATGGGATTCAACCTGATATATCACATACCCTCGCAATAAAGGAAATGCCAAAACCTGAAAGCGTTAAAGATTTGGAAAGGTTTTTAGGGCTAGTGACGTACGTAGGTAGTTTTATACCAAACTTATCCGAGAAAACGCATTTGCTCAGAGAATTATTAAAAAAAGATATTGCATGGCACTGGAATGAGAGTCATGACAAGTGTCTGAATGAACTGAAGAGCTGTTTGATCAGTCCACCGGTTCTTCGGTATTATAGCTTGGATAAACCAGTAACGCTATCAGTGGACTCATCAAAAAATGGCCTTGGGGCGTGCCTCATGCAGGATGGCATGCCGGTATGTTATGCCTCGCGTTCATTAACAAAGGCGGAACAGGCATACGCACAGATAGAAAAAGAACTTCTGGCGTGTGTGTATGCTTGTGAGAAATTCTATACTTATATTTATGGACGAGCAGATGTCACCGTAGAAACTGATCATAAACCGCTTATTAGCATCATAAATAAACCTATAGCGAGCGCACCGGCGCGATTACAAAGGATGCTGTTGAGATTACAGCCATACACGTTTAGTTTGATCTATAAACCGGGCAAATATTTGTATGTAGCGGACACGCTGTCGCGCGCCGTGGCGCCGGGTAGGCTGGGCGGGCCGGGCGCCGCGCCCGAGGAGCCGCGTGACCACTTGGAGGCGCAGGCACAGGTATGCGCGGTTGCCATCAGCAATCCATTGACTGACTCACACTTTTTGGAATTACAAAAGTGTTACAGTACCGATACAGAAATGCAATGCCTAAAAAAGATAATAAAAAAAGGATGGCCTACGCATAAAAGCCAGGTTGAGGACATTGTTAAACCTTACTGGGACTGTAGAGATGAAGTAACTGTTGCTTACGACATGGTATGGAAGGGCAAACAAATAATCATACCAAAAGGCATGCGGCGTGATATGCTAAAGAAAATACATGCAGGTCATTTGGGGATTGAAAAGTGCAAACTGCGGTCTAGGGGAATAATGTACTGGCCAAACATGAATGCGCAAGTACAAGATATGGTTTCTCACTGTCAGGCTTGTCTCACGTTCAGAAAGGCAAATAGTAAACAACCGTTGCTACCCCACGAAGTTCCGCCACGACCATGGTCAAAAGTGGGTACGGACATTTTTCATTTTGCCGGGAAATCATTTCTTATTATGATAGATTACTTTAGCAAATTTATTGAAGTCGTAGAACTTCAATCTATGACGTCTATGCACATTGTAAACCATTTAAAAAATATATTTAGCAGACAAGGTATCCCGGACATTGTATTCTCGGACAATGGCCCAGAATTTTCTTCTAGAACTTTTAAGACTTTTAGTTTCGAATGGAAATTTAAACATCAAACGTCTTCGCCAAGGTATGCCCAGTCCAATGGACAGACAGAACGAGCTATCCAGACAATTAAGTCAATGCTGAAGAAAACATCATATGACGGCACTGACTTCCGGTTGGCTTTGTTAGAATTTTTAAATACTCCGATTAGCGAAAAATTACCGTCTCCAGCAGAAATTTTAAATAACCGAAAATTACGCAGTCCTCTTCCACATTTACCAGAATTATTAGAACCAAAAATTCAAAATCTTGTAGATATAAAGCGAGAATTAAAAAACCGTCAGACGAAACAAAAAATGTATTTTGATAAGGGTAGTAAAAATCTCAAAGCATTCAGTCCCGGCACTTTAGTCAAAGCGCGTATTAATGGAAGTTGGTCAAACGGTAAAGTCTTAGGCATGGCAGGGCCGCGGTCGTACGCAGTTAAACTACAAACGGGCCGCGTAATACGTCGCAACCGCCGACAACTCATAGCGGACTCGCCGCGGCGTCGCGATGAGCCCGCCGATCTGCTCCTCGACCATGACGTAGCGCCGGCCCCGCCCGCCGCCGGCACCCCTCGCGAAACCAGCTCCAGTGCAAGTACAACATCGCATACTCAAAACAATAACCATTATGTCTCCCGATTTGGCAGGATAGTGAGACCTCCTGATCGGTGGGGATACTCAGCGCCAGGTGTTCCACGACGTGACTAGCCACTTACGGAAATCAACTACCTACAGTGATTAGGAAATACCTAGTTACCTATCAGCAAACTAATGTGCCAAGACTTAGTTAGTTATTGTTAGTTATAAGTGAAAATAAGCATGTAAAAAAAAAAAAAAAAAAAAATGTTAACTATAAACAATAATAATAATAAAGCATAATGATAATGTTAAAATAATAATAAAGCATGCATTCCATACCTATAGAAAACTGTTGTAACGTACTGAAAAATGTCTGGAATTTAAAATATACTTGTACCGATAATTTTATTATAAACAATAACAAAAAGCATGAATTAAATAGCAAATGATAATCAATTAAATGCGAACAATAATGTACAATGACCGTTTCTTTCACTTTATTTAACTATGTGCCAAATTAGGTATGGTATTAATACCGATGAATGTAGCACTATAATTTTGTCATAACAAAATACTGTGTACTTAAATATTATAGAATGAAATAGCAATTAACTCCTTCATTCATAAATTCCTATACCAAATCCATAAGAAGAACTTGGATCAAAGATACCTAATGTAAATAATAAAATGCTCGTAGGTTATATTATAATGTTGTCCTATCATTGATAGGAGGATAATGTATCATCATTGTTGGTGAATAAAAGCATGTTTATTTTATAAGAAAGGGGTTGTGGGTATGCTTATGAATGATGATGTGGGTAGAGGAGATAAGTAAAATAAAGTCAGTCTTAGCAAGGCACTGGTTGTTTGAATACCTATCCTTCCATAGTACTTTACAGCTGTCACACCGTTGTTTTTTTTTTTCATTAGACCAAGCTCACATTATCAGCACACTAGGTACTTTACTAACTTTTTAAAAAGTGAAATAGACCATGGAAACATTGAGTGAAATGTCTCATTCAGCCAAATCGGTGGCTGTATCCAGGCGTTCTATTCGAAATTTAACATTTTTATCAATGTCTTAAACAGCTTGGTAGTATTAAAAAGAAAAATACACTTTCTTAATAAAAAAAAAAAAGGCGGGAATATGGAAATACTGTAAATAACAATAACGCACTAAGTTTCGATTTATTGAAAGTAATGTAAATGATATTAATTTAATAGCTTTTAGTAACAAAATCGTGATCATTTGTCGTATTGGAGTCCACCATGATGAAAATAAGAGGAGAACTAACTATTAACTAAAGCAAATTTAGTATAAATTTCAATGGAAAATTTTCAGTCGTTGTGAAACTATTATAAAACAGGGGTAAGGAAATTAATGAATTTACTTAGTTATTGAATATTTAATTAAGTAAAATATATTAATAATGACTCAGATGTAATATGTTGCAATAAGTAATATTTAAGACACTGCCACAAATAGTAACAACGATGTCAGTTTTGGCTTGCTGTATTATAAGAGTTAATTAATAATTAAAAATTCCTTATTTCCTCTTAATGTTTGAGAAAAAATCTATATCTGCCACGGCTAGAATAGCAATTGCTGGACTCGTACTTTGATTGTTTGATTAGGTAATTATTTCATAGAAAATTTATTTTCTTGTGATTTTACGAATGTAACCATTTGAGTATAGAAAATGAACCGGACTTTTTGAGAGTTGTGGTAGGCAAATCGTAATTCAAGTTTTTCAACAGAGTATGGAATATCGAGAAAGTTTATTCTTTCAGATTTGGAAGATGGTTATAGTCTCACTAGAAATAAAACTGGTACGTACATTTAATACAATATTAAACACAATATACACCGTGGGCCCGAGTGACCCGACCAATTTTAATCACGCATAGCTGACCTTATGTAGTATCAAGTATGATCGATTCGGCTTAGTTTGGAAGATATTTAACTTTTTGTGAAAAATCATCCTGAAAAAATCTTCAGGGCAACGCACCCTAAACATAGGCAACGTTGCCACTCTTCAAGCCCGAGAATTCCTTTTAACAGCCAACGTCAAATGAATTTTTAATAGTTGACATTGTCATTTCATTGTCGCTTGTCAATGAAATCATTTTAACAGCAAACGGATAAGTTCCTCGAATTTTGCATTAATGTGATAAAATAAATGGTATTGCGGTACCTAATCAAACGAGAAAACAATATTACGGGCTCTTCTTTTGAGAACTCTGGTGATGAACATTACTTGGAAATTTGGATTGATTGTCGTGTGTTGTGCGCGAAACTAAACTATTCGGCAAATTATCCCAAAACGAAGACTCGCTAAGCAATAAATTCAACTAGAGACCTAGTTTTTTAAACGGTATTGATATTTTTATTATTAGGAACGTAAGAAATAAAAGTGATACCTACTGATCAGACATGAAATGGGCTTCGAGTGCAAGAACAGCAACGACAACAGCAACGGCAATAACTGTATGATAATGGACGGAGACAGCCTGCTAACTTTTTTTATTATTATAAACCTGGTGAAGTGTCTCATTGTTGGGCAAAGGCCTCCCGCCCTGTCCTCCACGCGTCCTGATTTTTAGCGGTCTCAGGTCAGCCGTAAAGGAAGACATACAGATCAACCCGCCATCGTCGTCTAGGCCTGCCACTGCCTGGTACCCGCTTTGTGGCAATTTTTACCCACCTATGTGGACGCATGCGGCTGATGTGGGCTCCCCAGTCCCATTTCATCTAAGCCTGCTAACACCAAATAAAAAAAACTGACAATAAGGATACTTTTTAGTATAAAATTTCAATAAAACTGTTTATTTGTGCATACCTACTGTTAGAGCCTGTTTTTAGTGGCAATACTATTCCCCTCTACTCTACTTCCCCGGTTGGGGTTCGGACTGGAACTGAGTGTGTGTGGTGCATTTATAAATTAAATGAAGTAAATAAATACGTAAAAACTAAGAAGACGCTTGTGTTAATTAATCATACTGCCCTTCAAGTTATAACACCTATTCTGAGTTTAATTTACTTACTAGATTTATGCATTTTAATAAAGTTTAATGATAACCTGAAAACCAACAATTAATGTTTTTGGTAGGTACATTGTTTTTGACGATCGGATAGCCTAGTGGTTAGAGACCCTGACTATGAAGCTTGAGGTCCGGGGTTCAAATCCCGGTCGGGGCAGATGTTTGTATGATGAATACGAATGTTTGTTCTCGGGTCTTGGATGTTTAATATATGTATATAAGTATGTATTTATCTATATAAGTATGTTTATCCGTTGTCTAGTACCCGTAGTACAGGCTTTGCCTAGTTTGGGACTAGGTCAATTGGTGTCAAATTGTCCCATGATATTTATTTATTTATTTATTTTGTAACTTGTCTTTGTTCTGTACTTAAATAATTTCCTTAGCTAGAGCATTTTGGAACGGTTTAGCTTTAGCACTGGTGTTGTGTTCAGTTGGTCGCCAGGCATGTACCTAATAAATACGCTAAGAATCGGAATAGATTTTGTTGATCGAATGCAGGACCAGGCAAAGTGGGATGGAAATAAAGAGTGGCTTGATTTGATGAGTACATGCCTATTTGATAAGATTTGATATTATAATATTAGTTACTATCTTTTACCCGTGGCGTCGTTCGCGTAAAGCATAATAATTTCTTAGGATGCAAGCAAGAAATCAAGAATGTAAAGCAAGCAAGCAAACATGCGTTTGGCGCCCCGTGGAGCGCCATGCCCCGACTTCTCGCACGAAAAGGCGTCGACATGAGGCACCCGGCCCTCCTATCTTTGGTAGCAGCCTCTCCTCAGTCCCTACTCTGACCTACAAGAACTACCTACTTGGGGAATTACAAAAAGTACATTTATTACCAAACAGCTGTTTTTTTGCTACTTCATCTGAGTAAAATTCGGTAATCTCTATCTCGCGGAAACCATGCCATTTTATTCGGAATAAAATATTTTAATGTTTTAATCTGTGGTATCAGCATCTCCATTGCAAATTTGGTCCGAATCCGTGAAGCCGTTTTCGCCAGAAGAAGACAAGTAACTAACATACTCGCTCACAAACTTTCGCATTTGTAACATTAATAAACGCGATCATGCTACGCAGTCCGACCCGTGTTTTAAAACCTTCCAATGTGTAGGTATTCCACGAAAGTAGAATGGTGCGGTACGCGACAATCAGGAACTCTTCTCCTGTAATGATTCAGCAACTGCTCCATCTGTGCGAGTTGCCGTTACGAAATCCGTATACAAAATTAATGTCCGCCAAGCGAGCAGAACAATTACTGCGGCATAGCGATTAATTACTTATTTATTAAGCTAGACAACGTGATTTTTTTTCACTATTAAGACTTTTATTGCACGATAACGACTTAGCCCGAAGAATTGCGAAACTTAAGTGGCACATTGCTCGCAGGCCTGATGGCCGATGGGGCCAGACGGTTCTCAAATGGCGTCCGCGGACCGGGAGACGAGCTGTCGGCAGGCCTCCAACAAGATGGAGCGACGACCTGGTAAAGGTCGCGGGATCGCGGTGGATGCGGAAAGCACAAGACCGGTCTGAGTAGAGAGCCTTGGGGAGGCCTATGTCCAGCAGTGGACGTCTTTCGGCTGATGTGATGATGATACACGTAGTAATTTTTGTGACACCCATTTTAAACTATGGCTATCGGCCAGTTTACTAGCGTAATAATAAATATTTCATTCTCGCGATAGAAACGTAATCTAAACTAAAAAAAACTGGACTGATCTGATTTTTTTTAAACTTCTTAAATAAAACTACATAAAGGTTTAATTCCCAAACTTCAACATACAATGACAATGCAAAGAAAAATCCGTTAAGCAGCTGGACTTGAACCAGCAACGTCGGTAATCCGTACCACGCTCCACCAATTAAGCTATACTTAACGTTGGTGTACCTAACGAATTTTTCAATGCCTTGTGTCATATTTCCTTACACGAAAAAACACGAAACTCATTAAATTTTCAGAGATTTAGTAAAAGAAAAACTTATCTTAGGCCGAGAGGCATGCGGCAATACAATAGAGTAAGATAGCCGTTCACTAATCTCATTTTGACGTGAAGCTGCGTCCCTCTCGGCCTCAAGGCTAGGCTTTAATTCTTGTTTAGCAAACCTTACCTATTTCAAATGATTTCTTTTCGCCACTAATATTGCATGTAAGAAAGGGACATCAATATTAGAGCACTCACACATAGACATACATTTTAATTGGCGCCAAAAACTTAATAACGTCATGTCCAAACTTTAAAATAATGCGTTGCCAGCTCGTCCTAAGGAATTGTTATCTTGAAGTTCGTAATTTTTAATATTTTTTGTTTGAAAAAAAAAAAGAAAGTTAACAACGCAGATTAAGCCATATGTTCATATAACGTTTTTGACTCCTGAGGACCTCAGAAATGCGTGGTTAAAATTGGTCGGGTCACTCGGGCCCACGGTGTATAGGAATTATGATCCCTTAACAATAAAGGAAATTTACTACTGGTGCTAGAGACTTGAAATTTGGCATAAATGTACCTAGAGTATCATAGAGGTCTACTAAGGAAGGATTTTTCGAAATTCTCACGGGATAGAGAATAAATGGGATTTATATTTTCGAATCAAAGTGACTCTATCTCCGTAACTATAATTATCAGATATTTCAAATTTGGCATGCAAGTAGGTAACAATGATAGCTAAAAACAGTTTTCATGATTTTCAGAAATTTCCACGGGATAACGACCTAATAGTATTATTTTCATAATAACCGACTAGCGGATATAGAGACTTGAAAGTTTAACAGATGTATTTCTTAAGGATCTTAGAGGTGTGCTAAGACGGGATTTTTCGAAATTCCCACGGGATAGGGAAATACCTGAACTTCGTTTCCTTATTTTTTTGTAAGGGGTAATATCCGAAACTTTTGCATTTTCCCGAGGAAAAACAGGTAGCCAATATCAGTCAAGAACTGGTATCTTTCTATTAGTGAAAGTTTTTTTTATTAAATCGATCTAAAGAGTTAAAATGCAAAATTCCCACGGGATAGAAATAAGTTAATTCAATTTCGAGACTGATTTAAAAAAAAAACACTAATAGGAAGCTATAACACTGTCTCTGATTGACATTTTGATTGAATTTTTAAAACACGTAGGTCTATCCCGCGGGAACTTTAATACTTACACTTTTTCGAGATAAAGTAGCGTAATGTCAATCAGAAACAGTGTAGCTTTCTATTAGTGAAAGATTTTTTAATGGGTCTAAATGTATAATTTACTTATTTCTATCCTCCGGGAATTTTCGCAAAAATAGTTAGTCATGACATACAAGAACTGTATGTAGAATGTTAATGGTGTAAGTACTTACAGTAGTTTTCAACATTTAATTAAGTAGGTAGGTAGTCCCATTGGGTTCACAGACAAAAAAACAGCAACATCAACATCTTCTGTTAAAAACCAGTATTTGTATTAGGTACTTACGTTATTGTCTACGCGTACGAAGTCGCGGGCAAAAGCTAGTTTAATTATATTTTTCAATTTCATTATAATAGAGTTCGGGGTAGTTCTCAATCCACTTATCAATCGTTTTTATTTTCACCATTTGAAATATTTAGAAATAACCATAGGTAAATAATTTTACTAGTTTAAATTGTCACCACAAAATTGTTTCAAGAATGCCCTTTGACAAAACCATGACAGATATGCAACTAAAAAAGGTTTAATGTTAAATTACGATAATATCCTCTTTAGATAATTATAATCTTAAGTATCGACTCTACTAAGTATTGTTATATTTCCATATCTGTTTTTGCTATGACCTGTCCGAGCTCTGGTAATATACTAATTCCATTCCATCCATCCATCCATTCCATTTCCATTCCACAACCCATTCCACAACGCCATTGTTCCATTTTACAACGCTGGTGGGTTTATGAAATTTAAGCTTGCAAAATGTCACAAAAAGTTGCGTCATAACAGGTGTCATTCATAACCTAAGGCAATTTGCTAAAACAGAACATAAAATATTTCGATCACAACAAAATTTACAAAGTAAATTATCTCCGAAGTTTGCCTAGAGAAAAATCTGAAATAATTCTTTAACATAGGTATAGGCCGCGCGATGGATTAAGATCGCTCGGCGAAACAGGTGGGGGTAATTTGGCGCATCTGTGCAATGCCGCACAAAATTGTTAAGTTCTGAGTGTATTTCTTTGAAATACGTTTTTCTTATTTCGCATTTTTTTGTACCTTTAGTCACCTAACATATAACACTCGTTTTTGCTTGTGACTTATTTTGCTAGTATGTTTATTCAGAATCTTGGTAGTATTTTTTACGTGCTTTTAATTACTGTTAGACGGAAAAACTACCGATTGAAGACATCACTAATATTGGAACGCTTGGGGCACATCCCTAGTGTGTTTTGACGTTTTTGGAGTAGTTGCCGGCAATCACGTGTTCCGTGTTATTGTGCTCTCGATGTTTATTAATTTGTTTTCCGATTTGAATAAATATCTGTAAAGGACGTTTTGTGTTTATTAGATTCAGAAGTGGTATAACTCTCACGTGCATAAACAATAAATTGCGTGGTTTGTGTGGTTGCATTGCATTTTGGTGGTGGAAATGTTCGAAAACATAGTTTTACATTGCAAAAGGATGCTCTTAGTTCTTAATATACCTATACTAACCCTATTCAGTGGATAATTCATAAGAATATGTTTTTCTCGATATATTTCATGTGAAAATTGTGTGAAGTGTTTAACGGACAAGTTCCAACTTGCTTGTGGGTGAATGTTCCTTGGTTTTGGGCGAGCAAACCAAGCCACGGTAGCACATCCATCTTGGCGGAAGAGCATTGAGTGCGAGGAATGCACAGTGCATGCAACTGCGTCTCCTTGCAATTTCCAAGTATACTCCGGCTAACTGGTGAGCTGTATCAGTTCTTGACTTTCATGCTTACATCTTATTGACATTGGTGGTGCTCAGATATACTTCTTTAAGTGTAAATAGACTATATTTGTTCATATGAGACAATTTATGGGAAATTTCCTCTAAACTAAAACAATTTTTAGTCTATTGTAGAAACTTGATTCTAATTTTAAGGGGAAACTGAGTATTTTATTGACAATTTATTAATAGCCTATATAAAGACAGAGGTACTGTTACTGTTAATTATAAACTACTTGGTTTACAACCTGTTTCACAATATAATCTATACATAATGGGTCGGTCAAAACATAAGAAGCGGTCTCGCAGTACCTCAAGTTCATCTTCTTCTTCCGAACAAGTTAGGAAAAAGTATAAGAAGGACTTGGACCATAAAGATAGGCGTATAGAGGCTTTAGAGGGGTTGATTAAGGAATTGAGAAGGACAAGGACCTATCACAATAAGCAAACTACACCGCCACCACCGACGCAGCCACCTGTAGTGGTGCCACCATTCACTCCTATTGAAGTAAACTCAAGGCCAGTAATTCGTTATGTCGGTCGCAGTGATTTTATTCCCGAATTTAACCCTCAAACCACCTCCGTCTCCATTGAACATTGGATCCGCAATTTAGAAAGTACATCTAAAATGCATGGGTGGGATGAGCGTACCCTAATCTGTAATTGTACATCTAAATTGACTGGATATGCCAAGGGTTGGTATGAACAACAGGCATCATATGAAATAAGTTGGACTGAGTGGAAGGAAAAGCTGATAAAAGCATTTCCATTTACTAAAAACAAGTTGTCACAAATAAGGGAATTAGTTAACCGAGTGAGAAAGCCAAATGAAGACCCTATAGGGTTTTATTATAATAAACTGGGAATAGGAATGTCTTGTCAGTTGAGTGATGAAGTTATTACCGAAGCTGTCATCGGAACGCTTGATAACCAATTGTTAGAGGTTGGTGCAAAATCAGCTGGGTGCCGTGATACCAGCTCATTACTGCAATACTTAGCTAGTATTAACACCTCAGATGCTTCTGTAGATCAAAATCAACCTGAAACTTCTTCAAAAACTGAACAAGGACCAAATAAAGTAACAAAATGTTTCTCATGTGGCAAACCAGGTCATAAAACTAGTAGGTGTCGCAAAAACAAGAATAGCAACATGCATAAAAATAAGGAAAATAAAAAGTGCACATTTTGTGAAAAACCTGGCCACACTGAAGCAGTGTTACAAAAAGAAAAACAGTAATAAGCACTGTTCTTTCTGTGACATAGATGGTCACACTTTAGATGAGTGCAGAAAGAAATCGAAAACAGGCCCTCAGAACCGTATTGTGCGAAAGGTTCAGGCTGTTTGCTGTGAGTCTTCAGACAAAAAGTATTTTAAAACTGTGTTTATTAATGGGAATCCTGCGAATGCGTTTATCGATTTCGGTAGCTCATGTAATACCATGAAACAAAGCTTCTGCGAGAAACAACACTTACAGTTGATGCCCAGTGATGAAATTGTAATAAAGGGGTATGGAGACGCTTTAGTAACACCATTGGGATCTACATCAGCTTCACTTGTTGTAGACGGTGTTGGAAAAATAAATAAATTTTATGTTGTCCCCAATGATATTCAAGAAATGGATGTTTTAATTGGACAAACATTTACTGAATCGCCAAATGTGGTTGTGGTAAAGACCCCCACTGAGCTTAATATTTATGAGAACGAGATGGCTTTCCAAGTGGCTGAGTTGTGTGAAACTTTTGGAAAAGTATGTTTGTATCCTCAAGGTGATGTAAAGCTTACTCCCGGACTCAACAAAGTTTTAGCAAAATCAGATCCTGTTGTCAATGGAGTGATGAGTATCAAGCAGAGTGAACAAAGGAAACCATTGTTTGAAAAAGATGTCTTAAGTGACAGTGTGGATTCATCAGATGGTCATGTTGTTATAAAACTAATTAATAGGACCAATGACATCATAGAACTGAAAGAGAAAGACTGTATTGCAAGAGCAGAATTACGAGATCAGGTTTTAGACAAATTTAAGGTGGGTGAACACTTAAATGAAGATCAAAAGGGAGTTTTGGAAGAACTATTGACTCGATATGATCACTGTTTTTCTGGTGATGGAATGGCTTTGGGAAATTGTAGCGTTGAGATGAGCATTAAGTTGACGGAAGAAAAAATAATTAACTATAAACCATACCGAATTTCCTTCCATGAGAGAGAGATTGTAAGAAACATTATTGCTGAACTGCTCACGGCTGGGATTATTGAAAAATCCAAATCAGCTTTCGCTAGCCCTGTTATCATTGTCAAGAAAAAGGATGGAGGGTCTCGGTTATGTGTTGACTATAGAGCCTTAAATAAAATAACCGAGAAGGAACGATACCCTCTTCCAGTCATACAAGACTTATTGGACCGGTTAGTGGGCCAAACAGTATTCTGTTGTTTGGATTTGGCCAACGGATACCACCAAATCAAGATTGCAGAGAGCTCAAGACCACTTACTGGGTTTGTTACGCCAGATGGCCACTACCAGTATAAGATGATGAGTTTTGGACTCTGCAATGCCCCAGCAGTGTTTCAGCGGGCCATGAACGAAATACTCGAGCCGGTGATTCATGATTGCGCTGAAGTTTATATTGATGATGTCATAGTATGGGGAAAGGACACAGAAGAGTGTCTTTCTAATTTAGAGAAGGTACTGTCCTTGATTGAAAATGCAGGGGTAAAACTGAAGAAAAGTAAATGTTCATTTCTCACTCAAAGCGTTGAATATTTAGGCCACGAAATATCAGGTGGCGAAATAAGACCCTCAAATCACAAAATAACAGCTGTTTCCAAGTTTAGAACACCCACAAATGTTCACGAGCTGCGGCAGTTCCTCGGACTAGCTAGCTATTTTCGCAAATTTATAAAAGGGTTTGCGAGTATAGCACGACCACTTACCTTACTCACTAAGAAGACTGTGGAGTGGCGTTGGGGAGCTGAGCAGGATCAAGCTTCACAGACTTTAAAGGACATACTCACGTCAGATCCTGTTTTAGCAATATATCATCCGGAGAGAGAAACTCAAGTACACACCGATGCATTAAAAGCAGGACTTGGCGGAGTACTCCTCCAACGACAATCAAATGGCGAGATGAAGGTTGTAGCCTATGCCAGTCGGCAAACTACAGCTACAGAGGAAAGATATCACAGCTTCGAATTGGAGGCTCTGGCTGTGGTCTTCGCTATCCAACGATTTAAAGTGTATCTTTCTGGGATCAACTTTCGAGTCGTGACTGATTGTTCGGCTTTACGGATGGCTTGGTTAAAAAGAGATTTGTCTCCACGGATCGCTCGCTGGTGGCTCGATTTGCAAGAATATAATTTTGAGGTTGACCATCGACCTGGAAGTTCCATGGCGCACGTTGACGCCCTTAGCCGAAACCCTGTGACTGTACACCACATACAAGAAAAGGAATTGATTGATGCGCTACAAGAAGGTGATAAAGAAATTCAGTCATTACTTCTGAATTTAAAACTGGAACGGGATGCTAATAAGAAAAAGAGAAATGGTCTGAACAAGGATTACAAAGTTGTAGATGGTAAATTGTGTCGTGTAGTACAAAATGAGTTTAAGCCAGTTTTACCTAAAGGTGCGCGATTTCATATCCTGAAGATATACCATGATGAGCACGGGCATTTGGGAACAGAAAAGTGTCTTGAAGCAATACAGGCTAAATATTGGTTCCCTAAAATGAGGAAGTATGTAACAAAATATGTTGCGAGCTGCATTGGGTGTCAATTTGCGAAGAAGCCTACCGGAAAGCAACCTGGTTTATTGCATCCAATTCCGAAGGTAGCTGTGCCATTTCACACCCTACTTGTCGACCATCTAGGACCATTTTGTAAGAGTAACGGCAAGACATACGTTTTTGCGATTGTGGATGGCTTCACAAAGTTCGTGTGGCTGGAAGCAGTTGCTACAGCAAATTCTAAGGGGGCCATGACTGCGTTAATTAAACTCTGCCAGGTATTTGGATATCCGGAAAGAATCATAAGTGACCGAGGTACAGCATTTACCAGCAAGGAATTTGAACAGTTTTGCGCAAACCATAGTATCAAGCATATTTTAAACGCTGTGGCATCTCCACGCGCGAATGGTCAGGTTGAACGTCTGAATCGAACGATTCTGAGTTCACTGACAGCCCACATGGGCGAGAACCAGAAAGGATGGGATGCATACTTGCCAAAAGTACAGTTGGGAGTCAATTCGACAGTGAGTCAGGGGACAGGCAAATCACCCCTCGAATTGCTGTGTGGCTTAAGACCCCGTCTAGCGAACGACTTACAAGGGGCAGTTTATGGCGGAGATGTATCGACCTATAGAGGCGAAGCGGCTCAAACGATCGAATCAAAGGCAGCTAAAATGAAGACTCGCTATGACAAATATCGGCGAGTTGCGAAGCCTATATCTGTGGGTCAGTTGGTAATGGTAGAACGAAAAATACTACGTCCCGGCCTAACGAGTGGCAAACTCGTTCAGCGCTATGCAGGACCCTACAAGGTAACGGCTGTATTACCTAATGACCGTTATGAGGTGACATCGTCCACAAAGGGTAAGCGAGCTTACAAAAACACAGTGGCCCGTGACAAAATTAAAATATGGCACGATAGATGCCAAATCACCTCGTCAGACGAAAATTCGTCAGAATAATGTATCCTGCCACACTCAATTATAATAATGCATGCCTTTGGGGCCTTAATAGCATTTGTACTTACGATGTTCTTAATAAACTCATCACACGCTTGCTCTCGGAGCCTACATAGCGTTCTTGTCAGTGCCTGCTTACGGAGCCTTGCAAAACATGGTCCACTAACTCTTAACAACACGCTTGCTCTCGGAGCCTACATAGCGTTCTTGTCAGTGCCTGCTTACGGAGCCTTGCAAAACATGTTCCACTAACTCTTCAACACGCTTGCATTCGGAGCCTACATAGCGTTTTAAACAGTGCATGCTTCCGGAGCCTCACAGCACATGTCACACTAAGTCACCACACGCTTGCCTCCGGGGCCTACATAGCGTTCCTAACAGTGCTTGCCTACGGAGCCTACCAGCACTAGTTGTTAAGTATTCTGATGCTTGCCTTCGGAGCCTACACAGCATTAGATCCCATATCAGTTTTGCTTACAAGCAGTAATGTCTACTCATTTTCACCTACAGTGCTTGCTTCTGGAGCCGTATAGCACTTGTTCATCTCAATCACCTCTGTTAATGGTTGCCTTCGGGGCCTACTCAGTGTTGAGATCTATGACTAAGGTTAACAGATATCAAGCAAGAAGAATTTCAAGAAGACGACCGCTCAGCTGCTGTGTTAGCCTGTCCATTCTCTCCTTCAGACGGAAAAACTACCGATTGAAGACATCACTAATATTGGAACGCTTGGGGCACATCCCTAGTGTGTTTTGACGTTTTTGGAGTAGTTGCCGGCAATCACGTGTTCCGTGTTATTGTGCTCTCGATGTTTATTAATTTGTTTTCCGATTTGAATAAATATCTGTAAAGGACGTTTTGTGTTTATTATTACCCATGATTTAATTAGTTTCCTTTTTAACATAACAATTCACGTCGTAAACCATTTTTCTGGCTTGCCATGTTCAAACTTTATATTTGGGCATTTTTTTCACTAACTACGACATCATAACGTACTTGCTACTAATACAGTAAAACAATCCGTGGTAACAGTACTCAAGAGACACGTGACGCGTGAACGAAGCGAGGGAGGGGAAGAACGACTTGATCTACCAATAACATGTCGGCGCCAGCGCGCACCCTCCCCTCACCCCTCTGCGCAACCAAATAGACCTAAGAATTGACTTCTGTGCATCCCCCTTCCACTTTTCATAAGCGATCTTAATTCGCCGCGCGACCTATAGAGGCTTATGTAAAGACTAGCTTGTGCCCCGCGGCTTTGCCCAAGTGAAATATTTCAAAATGAGCTAGTACCCAAATTTCGAAAAATCCCTTTTTAGTACACCTCTAGGATACTCGAAGGTACATGTTTGCCAAATTACAAGTCTCTAGGTCCAGCGGTTTAGGCTGTGCGTTGTCTGTCAGTCAGTCAGTCACGGTACTGTTTTATAGGCATAGATGGCGGTACCCTCGTTGCGCGATTCCAACTCGCTCTTGACAGTTTTTTTTTGCGATATACGGAATTTACCTCTTCGCTGATGGAGTGTCCATTCTCCTCTTGTATTTTGACGTATCGCGTCAGCACCTCGTTCAAACCGGGCGACATGTGACGGAAGTACCTAAAAAAAATCCAACCTATTTACTAATAAAAAAAAACCACGAACATTTTTGTATTAAAATCCAATATACAAAACTGTTTATTGAGCACCGTATAATAAACAAAACAGAAAATGTTATTTTAATGTGACATCCTTATTATCATTGATATGACTTTACGATCAATAAATTAAGTCTAAACTAAATTTAGAAGTTTACCCGGATCGCTACCACCATCTTACTCGTTAACGCTGCTCCTGAGATGGCACCACGTTGTTTTCATTGGCATAGAATGTAATGAAAGAACTCGCGAGAAGACCCGAGAACACACGAGAAGATTCTTGAACTCAAGAAGACCCAGGAACTCTCGGGAAATCGCGAGAAAACCCAAGAATCCACTAGAAGATCCGAGAATTCTTGCTAACTCGCGAGAAAACCCAAGAACCCAAGAGGAGACCCGAGAATTTTCGGGAACTCGCGAGAAAACCCAAAAACTCACGAGAAGACCCAAGAATTGTCGTGAACTCGCAAGGAGACCCAAGAACCCACGAGAAGACCCGAGATTTCCTGGGAACTCCTCGAGAATTCTCGCTAACTCGCGAGAATACCTGAGAACTCTTCTTACTTGTGGAAGCCGTGCCTCGCGGCCAGCGTGGCGAAGATGGTGTTGTTGACGAGCGCCGAGCGCAGGTCCGTCAGCGCGCCCGGCGCGTGCCGCCGCGGGTCCTCGAACAGGTGCCGCGTGATCAGGTAGTCTGCCGCCGGGCGTTGCAACACAATGCTATAACGGGGCCCTGCCGTGGCTGCCGTCGCAGTGAAGCAAACGGCTCACTCACGTGTGTCCATCGAGTATAGCCCGACATGCTTCGGACAAATTAGCCCTTCTGGGAGCATACGCTACGCCGGCGGCGAGACGTGTTCGGATTGGTCCGAAACATACGCTATATTCGACTGACATGCATGAGTGATCCGTTTATTTCACTATTACAAACGTTGTTCAGCAAATAGGCGTTGAATGCTCTTTTTTTTATACGCAATTTTTAGAAAAACCATGATTGCCAAGGAGAAGGCAAAATTCGGGCCCGTGTCACAGGAGTTTCGATTGTGAATATTATTTTGCAAATATGCCATTGTGTGTCGTGAAGTGGTGACCATACGGATATTAAAAACACCAGAATTTCCTTTTTTATGTAAGTAAACATACATTTTAAACACCCATACTTGACAATCACGCCGACCTCGTTAAGCAGGATAGCTGGTTGATTCCACCGAACATTGTCGAGAAAGGCCGGTCGCAGCCGACGCGTGTCGCCACTCAGTGGCGAGCTGCGATTTTCGATGTGCGAGTGTCATGTGTAGGTGCGCCGTAGTTTTGCGTGTTATAGTGTCATATTTTCGTGCGCCAATGTATAGGCTTTACGCTTTCATATCTTTATAGCTCGCTGTTCGCAGCGCGCGGTCCCGCAGCGTGTCCGCGGCGTGTGCTGCGTGCGCGTGTTACCCAGTATGGCGTCGCCCAGGAACTCGAGCCGCTGGTAGCAGTCCGTGAGCCTGTTGCGCTGGTGCGAGGCGTGCGTCAGCGCCTGCAGCAGCAGCGCGCGGTCCCGGAAGCGGTACTGCAGCGTGCGCTCCAGGGCATCGTAGCCTGAAACCGAACAGCAGGCTTGTCGACTCCCAATATGACATCAAACTTGATGTTTAGCCCCAAGGTTAAATAGAAACTTTTATTTATTGTTTGAATCGCGTTGTGTCCAAGCGCTTTTACTTCATAACAGTTATTTCTTATAGGCCTACTGACCCACACCTGGTGTCAATATATCGATGCAACACGTTGCGTCATCCTTGTCTTTTTATGAACTAAAAAACAATTACTTTGCTCACCCGCGACCACTAATGACAAATAGTTATATCTGTGCGGCAAATGTATGTTTCCATGCAACACCTCCACCTCCACTGCTACACGAATCAACACATGCCACACAGACCCAACTATCACCACCACCACTATACTAAACGCTGACGCGTTTCGGCACTCTCCACGAGGCCATTTACGAAGCACAACAACAACCGCTCAACATGCCACCACTTCCACTACTGGCAGTATCGTAAATAGTGAAGTAAGTAAATCAATTTTAGTTAATGATAAAACTCACAGCGAAACAGATGCTTTCGGTGAATTCAATAAAAGTGATTCTAAAATGAATAGTGCATCTTCCAAAGAAATTGAAATAGACCAAGAAATTAATGACACAGTTGTTGAGGATCGTAAAGAAAATGGTGACGTTTTAGATAATGTGTTGAATCTAGTGTGTAACAAGTGTAACAAAATGAGGACTAGTGTCGAGACCGAGTGCTGTGTTGACAGTGACAGGGTTGACAGGAGTGACGTGAGTGTCAAGAAAGATGACATTGCCAGTGTGGATCTAGGATCGGCGATTGCTCTGATAAATAGGTGAGTTATACTTTATGAACTAAAACACAATTACTTTGCTTTGGCAGTAGTGGAAGTGGTGGCATGTTGAGCGGTTGTTGTTGTGCTTCGTAAATGGCCTCGTGGAGAGTGCCGAAACGCGTCAGCGTTTAGTATAGTGGTGGTGGTGATAGTTGGGTCTGTGTGGCATGTGTTGATTCGTGTAGCAGTGGAGGTGGAGGTGTTGCATGGAAACATACATTTGCCGCACAGATATAACTATTTGTCATTAGTGGTCGCGGGTGAGCAAAGTAATTGTTTTTTAGTTCATAAATATGGACCTCCGCAAAGTAACGCCTGATTCAATAAATTACTTGTCTTTTTAATTAAATATGTGTATCAAATAACTAAATTGGTGGCCCATGAGGGGAGCGAAAACTCCACCTTCGAATTATCAATAAGAGTGGTTTATTAAAGGTCAAGGTCAACGAGTATTGGTGATCACTTACCATCAGGTGACTCACTCGCCTGATGGTAAGTGATCACCAATGCCCATCCACACCAGCAACCAAGATGGCTTTAATAGGGCTAGGGAATCGTCACGGAAAAGATGGAAAATTAATGATTAATAAAAAAAAACTAGTCACCAGAAAGCATCTGCTCCAACTCCCCCTCGGGGTCCGCGATGTAGCGCAGCAGCGGCGACGGCGGCGCCCTCAGCTCGCCCAGCACCGGCTGCAACACACCAGCAGGTACAGCCAACTTGCTAAGCAAGCGGAGCGGTCACGATGACCTCAGCACAGCTCTATTATTATAGACGTAGGTGCACCCAGCGGCCCGGCACGAGCCGACGGGGCGCGGCGGGGGGTCGCCGCCCCCCTGTGCTGTGGTGTGCGTGTACTGACCAGTACCCAGCGGCCCGGCGCGAGCCGACGGGGCGCGGCGGGGGGTCGCCGCCCCCCTGTGCTGTGGTGTGCGTGTACTGACCAGTACCCAGCGGCCCGGCGCGAGCCGACGGGGCGCGGCGGGGGGTCGCCGCCCCCCTGTGCTGTGGTGTGCGTGTACTGACCAGTACCCAGCGGCCCGACGCGAGCCGACGTGGCGCGGCGGGGGGTCGCCGCCCCCCTGTGCTGTGGTGTGCGTGTACTGACCAGTACCCAGCGGCCCGACGCGAGCCGACGGGGCGCGGCGGGGGGTCGCCGCCCCCCTGTGCTGTGGTGTGCGTGTACTGACCAGTACCCAGCGGCCCGACGCGAGCCGACGTGGCGCGGCGGGGGGTCGCCGCCCCCCTGTGCTGTGGTGTGCGTGTACTGACCAGTACCCAGCGGCCCGGCGCGAGCCGACGGGGCGCGGCGGGGGGTCGCCGCCCCCCTGTGCTGTGGTGTGCGTGTACTGACCAGTACCCAGCGGCCCGGCGCGAGCCAACGGGGCGCGGCGGGGGTCGCCGCCCCCCTGTGCTGTGGTGTGCGTGTACTGACCAGTACCCAGCGGCCCGGCGCGAGCCAACGGGGCGCGGCGGGGGTCGCCGCCCCCCTGTGCTGTGGTGTGCGTGTACTGACAAGTACTCAGCGGCCCGGCGCGAGCCAACGGGGCGCGGCGGGGGTCGCCGCCCCCCTGTGCTGTGGTGTGCGTGTACTGACCAGTACCCAGCGGCCCGGCGCGAGCCAACGGGGCGCGGCGGGGGTCGCCGCCCCCCTGTGCTGTGGTGTGCGTGTACTGACCAGTACCCAGCGGCCCGGCGCGAGCCAACGGGGCGCGGCGGGGGTCGCCGCCCCCCTGTGCTGTGGTGTGCGTGTACTGACCAGTACCCAGCGGCCCGGCGCGAGCCAACGGGGCGCGGCGGGGGTCGCCGCCCCCCTGTGCTGTGGTGTGCGTGTACTGACCAGTACCCAGCGGCCCGACGCGAGCCGACGAGGCGCGAGCGAGCCAACGGGGCGCGGCGAGGCGTCGTCGCTGTCCTCGGACGAAGTCGACGAGTGACGCGCGCGGCGCGTCGGCTTGCGGGCGGCCTTTTTCTGCAAATAACGCTGAGGTTAAAAAAAACAACGATAATCCTTTCTAATGCAAGTGCGGCGTATGTAATTTCGCACGAGTCCCGACCTGTCTTGACGTAAGCCGCTACCGCGAGTGTACCAATAATTTTATTGTAAATAATTATTAAAAAAATATTGCTCCTACTGTCAATAGTTTAACAGCAATAGCAAGCAATATTATAGAAAAAAAAAAACATTTGAACACTTGAAAGATAAGAATTCAGCCAATTGCCTTATCAACAGTTAAGGGTGTCGCAATTTTGTTGCATAAAAGCATGATCTCAATTGGAAAATCTTTTTGTATTTTTTTATTTATTTTTTCCAAGTTTTTTATTTTATTTTTACGGTCTTCCCGTGAGTATCAATTACACAGAAAAACCAGAAAAAATACCAACCCCGGGAGGTTCCGGGTCCGATTCCCGGGGTTGGTATTTTTTCTGGTTTCTCTGCGTATTCATGTTTCGGTGAGTTTATTAAAAATATAATTGCATGAAAGCATTCTACATATGAATTTACGTCACTATGTTGCCAATGGCGTTATTGGCGCCGGAGTTCCGCTCCCTGGACATCCCGGCCCGCACAGCTGGGCCCTATTTCTCAAAACCATTAGTTTACTAGTATATTAGTTATTAGCTATTAGCGAAAAATTTACGAGTTCTAATATTTTATGTTTCTCAAAAACTATGATGAGACTGGTAACTGATACTGGTAGACTAATGAAAAATATTAGTCTGGCTTGGCTGAATGCACCTACAACTTGTAACCTATTAAAAAATCGGCCAAGTGCGAGTCGGACTCGCGCACCGAGGGTTCTGTACAAAGTTTTACCCGCTTTTCCCCAGTGTTTTAAGTTGTCCAGTGTGAGTAGAGCCCTGTTCCCAAGCATAATGTACGCAGTATGGGGTTACCTTATATTGGTCTGTGACATAATTATACAGCCAGACATAAATAAATAGGATTTTGAGATTTTGCCCCGCCCGCTGCCACTTAAGTTTCGCAATTCTTCGGGCTATGCCGGTAACCTTAGTTCTACTGCGGATATCATCATTTCTGATTCTATCCTAAACCCCGAGCATAGCCCTCTCCATCGCCCTCTGAGTGACTTTGAGCTTCCTTATGAGATGATGATGTTTGCACATTGACGTTAAGCGAATTGTTGCTTTAATTTTTTTCTCCCACTAAAGACCTATATGAACTGTGTGGTTTGTTAACGGTTAGAAAACTGTATATACTAAACGTTATTCCGAGAAGACATAACACAACTATGTATAGGTTGAATAAAGTGCAAAAAAGGAGAAAAATAAATGTTATATCAACTCCAAGAGTGAATACTGCCTTCGCAAGAAGGCAATACTTTACGCAATCAGCTAATCTCTACAATAAAATAAATAAATAAATTGACATTTATTCATCTACCTTACATGAGTGTAAAACTAAAATAAACATATGGCTAAAAATAAAAACTTACACTGACACTGAAAACCTAATAAGCACTATATAGATTAAATTAACATTGAATGAACTCTGCCGAGCGTTCACACACGCACACACTCATAAGCACACGCATACAAACAAATGCACACACAACATTCCTAATTTTTGGTTTGTTTACATAAATGTTAAAAATTAGTATGCAAGTAATTTTACTTTGAGAATAGATTAATATTATATATTTAGTTATCTTACTTGTCATATTAAAAATAAAATCACTATTGTAAATCAGATAACCACATTGGAGGAGCGGTGTCTCTTAGCACGGGTATCATGTATACTTAAAAAGTGGCACCAACCTATGTTACAATGTATCTTTAAGCAAACGAATAAACTATTTTTATTTTTATATATTTTTTTAATTTTGATAATATTATTGTTTTAAAATGGATCTTAACTTAAACAAGACAATTCGACTAATATCTGTTACAAGCCTTCCGAGACCAATAGCTTTATCAGTGCATTTTACTAATGTAATTTTTTCCCTTTTTATTCGTGAAACAAAAACCCAATTGAATTTAATAATATTAGCTAATATTTATTAGTTGGTAACTAATAACTAATATTTTATTGCTGTAGCTTCGAGAAACGTATACTAGTAAACTTGCAAAAAATATTAGTTCATGGAGTAATAAGTTTCGAGAAATAGGGCTCTGGACATCCCGGGCCGCCCTGCAGGCGCCATGGTCACCTGCTGCCGCCGCTCGGCCGCGCGCACGAGCGCGGGGTCGGTGACCGGCACGGCGTGCCGCGGCAGCACGCGGATGCCGAGCCACGACATGAACAGCAGCGCGCCGCGCGGCCCGCACTCCAACAGGTAAGCCCCTATGAGGGCCTCCACGCAGTCCGCTATGGACTTGTCTGGGGGAGAAAAAATCCAATTTTGAAACTTGGAGCGCGAGTCAGACTGCTGTTAAATTTTGTATTTTTTTTCCGTCCGCAAAAACAATTTCGCTTTTAATACAAAACACTAGCATTCGTTTGAAAAACAAAGTTATTTTTGTACTTGGCAAAAAATTAAATAAAATTACATTGTATTTCCGAAATTAAAATTAGCAATTTTCAGATTTTTACCTTTACTCGTGCGGTGAGGGCTTGCTTCTTGCTGAGTTTTATAATTCTATGTCAACTGCAAGTGCCCTATAGGTTTTGATACCCAGTGTTTGTATGAAGATACACTTTCAAAAGGTTCTTACTTTTATTATTTTTACACGACGAGGAGAGCAAACGAGCAAGTAGCTCACCTGGCCCCCGTTTCATAAACGTGACAGGTGGCCAAATGACAACAAAAGTTTGGTGTAGGTTACTGCCTTGAAAAGTTTTTGTATTACCAGACTTCATATTAACTTTGAAGTGTAGAACGAATTGTCGTTGTCATTTGTCACCTGTCACGTTTATGAAACGGGGGCCTAATGGTAAGTGATGTCCTACATCTCTACTGGCATATGATTGGTGGAAATCGACAGGTAGACCTCACTCGACACTGGCGATTATAGCGGATCTTTGACTAGCGATGACCCTCATTCATCGCAACGTCCGTTCACGGTCACCGACGCGCGAGTTACCAGAACGCGGCGGTGAAGCTACTGTGGCATCGGACAGACTGACCACAGTCTACACAGTCGTCCGACGAAGGCCTCTAGACAGGTCAATCGTGCGGGGGGTGCGGGGTGCGGGGCGGGCAGGGCGAGCCCCCTTGCATACGCCGCCGCTGCCCGATTAGTTAGGAACTTTCGCCCTCCTCGGTGCTTTGGCCATGCGGTTGCGGTGTCGGCATTTACGCAAACATCAAAGGCGTCGGACCACTGGTAGGTATAAGCTCTTTACACTGTGTAGCCACACAACAGCAAAGCACCGACCTGGTATGCTGTGCTGCGTGATTAGGTTGTAGGGGATGAAGCAGCCCGAGCCGGGCTCCGGGCTGTTGTAGGCCTCCTCCGAGTCCACCTGACAGACGCACACTCATATTATCATTTCGAAATACTCGTTCAGGTTCACTTTGTCCACAATCCCATTTCGTCAACTTCCCGGCTCGTCAACAACCCCGTTTCGTCAACTTCCCAGCTCGTCAACAATCCCGTTTTGTCTGCATTTCCATTTCGTCCGCATTCCCAATTCGTCCACATTCCCAAGTCGTCTACGTTCCCAATTCGTCCACATTCCCAATTCGTCAACATTCCCAACTCGTCAACATTCCCAATTCGTCAACTTTCCCAATTCGTCCACATTTCCAACATTTCCGTTGTCGGAACTTTATCTTAACCAAATATGTCGTTTGGTTGATTTCTTTACATCAGGTGACCCGCCTGCTCGTTTTCCCCCTCTTAATAAAAAATAAGCATTACTTAAGTTGGTGAAAATTAGCACTGTGCGACCTGAATTGTTGGAAATGTGGATGAATTGGGAATGTTGACGAATTGGGAATGCGGACGAATTGGGAATGTCGACGAATTGGGAATGTGGACAAATGGGGAATGTAGACGACTTGGGAATGTGGGCGAATTGGGAATGCGGACGAAATGGGAATGCAGACGAAATGGGATTGTTGACGAGATGGGAAGTTGTCGAAATGGGAATGTGGACGAAGCGAACCTGAACGGAAATACTCATTGAAAAAGGAACACACAGAAAATTATAAAAATAGCTATGAGCACACAGATACAGAGGTCAAACTTATAACACCCTTCTTTTTCGTCGGGGATTAAAAATGGCACCATTCTACGGAAAGCTATTGGCCCCCTAATAGCTTTCCGTAGAATGGTGCCATTGTGTCCATTAATCACTTGATGTTTTTTTAAGCATTTTTTTAACCCTCCCTCCCCCTTGGTGATACATGGTGAGTAGTGAGGTTTAAGACTACCCCCCCCCCCCAACAATCTTAATTTTTTTTTAGAATATTATCTTAAAGTATAATCTTATTTTGTTCTGAAATTAAAAATGATAAAAATGTCTAGACAGAAAGATGCAGGTTGTTTTTGATTGGCATAACTAAAAATAAACACACGCGATATCTTACTACACCCCCCTCCCCCCTTGTGACATTTCGTGATTTTTGTCAAACCCCTCCCCCCCCCCCCCCTTTCAAGCCTCACGTGATTAATGGACGGCCCCTAGGATGGGTATTGTTGGGCAGCGCGTGTGTACTCACGGGCGCGTGCGCGGCGGGCGGCGCGCAGTGCGCGGGCGGCAGCCAATTGTCGTGCGGCTCGAACTTGGACGCGATCATGCGCGCGCCGAGCCGCTTGCGCACGCCAAGCCGGTACAGGTTGAGGTTCGACACCTGGACAACGCAAATAAATCCGAAAATACTCATAAAAAAACCGGAAAAGTGCGAGTCAAACTCGCGCACGAGGGTTTAGTAGAAAAATTTTAACTCTTTTCCCCAGTGTTTTAAGAAGTCCAGTGTTAACAGAGCCCGGCTCCTAAGCAAAATGTATGCAGTGTGGGGGTCAACTTATATTGGTTAGCGAAATCTACAGACAGACATAAAAATTTAAGATTTTGAGACTTTTCTGAGTGGTTGTGCTATAAGAGCTACTTTCATACCAAATTTCAAGTTTCTAGGACAACTGGAAGTACCCTTTAGGTTTTTGGATTTCGGCAACTTGTATGGAAAAAACCTTTTTAATGACTGTATCTTTTGATTGCGTTGACTTAGAAGTTTGATTTTTTCACAGTTTCAAGGGACCGTAGGCTTGAGTATTCGATATTAATTTCAGCATGCTACCTACACGCGTTCCAGAGAAAAAGGGTCTTGACAGACAGACAGACAGACAGACGGACAACAAAGTGATCCTATAAGGGTTTTTTCCTTTTGAGGTACGGAACCCTAAAAACCGATGCCTCACTATTTATTTATCGTATGGCTTACAAATTTCACTTATACCATAGCTAAAAAATCTGCTGCTTCGCTCGTGAGGGTTTCGAAATCTTTTTACGAGCGCAGCGAGACATAGCAGGAGACATGTTTAGAACCGTGAGATCTTCGAGAAGACTTATTAAGACTTATGCCTCACTTATTACTGCAATTAAAACGATTTTTAATTAAAAAAAACGAATAAAAGGGGGCAGTTTAATCGCTGAAAATGATGACGTCATAGTTCTGTAATTCAATACTAACTTCATACTAACGGATCCGATCAAATCGTTTTGACATTAAAAAAAAAAAGTTGCAGATTTGACCAAGAAGCAATATCCCTGTTATATCAATTATCGGCACCATAAGGGTTCTTTACCATTTTGGTACGAAACGCTAAAAATTACTTATGGGACATTTACGGCTTTTTGTTGCAATTCACTCCCGCCTCCCACAGACCGCCGAAATGCGGTCACTAAGTCGAAGCTAGAGGCAATCGAGCATTTGACTTGGGAAAGTGATGCATCGATTATTTACGAGTACTTTCGCAAACTTGATTCGGTGGTAGTGTAAAATGAATTTATTTTGACACCAGCCAAATAGCCGATTCCTCAGGATTAACAGGTTTATGGCCAGGGGTGACAACTTGATATCAATGAATCTCCCTTCTCTTTTAATCTTCTCTATCATATACCAAAAAAAAGTCTAAATCGGTAAACTTTTTAATTTTTTGTTTGCCCTTCACTCCCACCTCCCAGAGACCGCCGAAATGCGGTACCCAAGTCGAACCTAGAGGCAATTGCACACCCCCAAGCGCCCCACTGACCTGTTTGCTGCGCATGTGGCTCAGCTTGCCCTCATGCACGGTGGGATGGGCGCAGTACAGGTACGCAGTAATGGCGAACTTTAGAAAGCTGTCTCCGATCGTCTCCAAACGTTCTAGATTAATACCGTCGTTAGCATTCGACATAGTCAGTGCCTGAAACAAACAAATAAATAAAAAAAGAGATCAAGTGCGTTTCAGACTCGCGCACCAAGGGTTCCTCAATTAACAATGTTTTTTTTTCATGCGATCCAACACCAAATTAACGGTTTATTGGATTGGTCTTGCTTCATGGCAAATTTCATGATTCCAGGTCAACGAAAAGTACCCTATAGGTTTCGATTAACAGACCGACAGACAGACAAACGCAGCAACAGCAATACGCGTAATTAGATATCGGATGCAAAATGACGGATGCAACGCGTTTATCGCACAAAACAACCGCGCACTTGAATACTATAGAGAATAGAAGCGGGAAAATTATTGGACACTTGATAAAAGACGTCTTTAATATCATTTTAGAAGGAAAAATCCAAATGGAATCTCACCTGCAAAATAACACTAGGACTCGGCCCCGGATGCCCCTCCAAATCCGGTTGATAATCAAAATCAAACTCCTTCCCCTGACCCTTGTTGTCCTCGTAATAAGGCTTAAACTGCCTCGCGCCAACACTCTTCACTTTATCAACATAACTCTCCATCGTATCAAACCCAATGTTGGACACTTTCTCATTTTTATACTCCGGCGAATCAATATCAACATCAATCATAGAGAAACAAGTCAGTTCCTTAATTTCTTCTTCACTTAAAGTCTTCTTGAATTCAGCCAGAAGATACCTCTTATTCTTCTCAATTTGTTCTAAAGTCACTACCCCATCATCTGTGTTGATAAATTCATTTTTGTACGGGAACAATTCTTCTAGTTTCTGTTTGATCTGGTCCGGTGGTATGGGTTCGTTTCTTTTGCCTTCTTTGCTCGTGTCTGGGAGTAGGTCTGTGATCGGTTGGTCCTGACGTATGAGGAGGCCTTTCTCTATAATCTCTTGTTCGTGCTGTTCCACGGATTTTTGGAATTTCTCTAGGTACTGTGAAAGACAATTTGTTATTAGTATACTTGGCTATACAAGCGTCGTTGGCGCTCGGCGGTAGACCGGTGCTAGTATCGAGTCAGGTCTATCTGTCATTGTCCACCAATGAGAGACAAGCTACTGGCCTGTTTGACTCGCGATAGCCGTACTGTTAGTTTTTCTGTGCTTTATGTTGTTTAGTGGATAGTAAAGATAGTGTATCTACAAAACAAATTAACGTGACAGTGCCCAGCAAATGAAGAATTTAAATGAAAACGTGTATTCCCTCTGTTTATTGCCCCCAAGTACCCGCCGGCCGCTGCTCGCCGTAAAATACACTATCGCTTCACGGAAGGCACGAGCAACTGACAGAACGTGACTCTAACTGTGACGGGACATTTAATTTAAAAAAATAGACATGGACCTACCCCTTATAGGATAAATTGCGTGCTCCGTCCGGTCACTCACCTCGTCCGGCACGGCGCCGGCGCGCAGCAGCCGCGCGTGCTCCGCCCGGTCGCGCGCCAAGTCCTCCTCGTCCGGCTGCGGCGCCGGACGGGTCATCTGCCGCTCGAGGTCAACGGCCTCCGCTTCGTGGGCTGTCTTGTACTCTATGCGGACGCCCATCGCCGCTATCAAAAAACAGCTTTTTTGTTAAATTTAATTTTAAACTACTACTACCATTCCTCTCCACCACTCTAAGGTTGACTGGTAAAGATCCTTTAAAATTCAAAATTTCTAAATTTTATTCAGCAAATAGGCAGTTGAATGCTATTTTACACGTAATTTTTTTTTGAGTCTACCAGCGCTTTCGGAAAGACCATGATTGCCAAGAAGAATGCGCCGCAAGAAACTTGGCACAAAGTCATTTTTTCTAAAAACAAGTTACATTAGCTCTCACAATACGTAACCACAGACAAATTACACAAAGAAACCTCACTCTGTCATTAAAAGATGGTGAAAGATGGTGAAAGACACTTAAGTCATCACCTAGTCAGGGGACCCCTATCCTAAGTGGCCCCTTATATCTCTCCCTAACCTAATTTCGTTTTCACCATCTTAGGTAACGCCTTAATAGGGGTTACTTAACTAAGTGACGGTTTGTTTTAGCTATAGTGATTTCTAAAACCGGTTTTGTATCGATAATTTTTTTTAAGAGAGATAACTTCAAATATCGTCTGTAAAAAATTAAACCAACATTATAAAAACATAGAAAAACTATACAGATATATAATTAATACTAAATTGACGTCTTATTTCTTATTTTTAAATGTTGACTAGGCTGTATGGCATTATCTTTGCCATCCAGAAAAATCAGAACAGTTTATAACTATCAAATTTTTTTCGAACTTTCGGTGCGATGATTGTAGTTTATTAGCGAGCATTCATTGACTGAAACTAACTGGAATGATTAGTTATCTGGTAATTTATTCATAAACTGTACATATTTTCAAAGTATTGTGTTATTCGATTTCTTTGAAACCCGTATAATACAGAACAGACCAGAACCCGCGAGCGCGCATGTTAATTAATCGTTTCTCATGTAGTTCCTACATGCAGAAATGCCGTTGGGTTTATAAAAAACAGAATAGGATTGTTATTTTAAGTGTAAACGGATAGCGAAATCAATAATAAATTTGACACAGTGCGCGGCGTTATGATTGAACTCGGCTTCTGGTTTGTTTTGTATTCTGAGGGTCAAGAATAGACTGATGATGGATAATTAGTATTAGGCATTCGTCCAACTGCGATGAGGCCTTCCTTTATACAGAACTATTCTTCTTCTGTTTTGGGTTATTCTTATATTCCAAATACCTCTAATGTTAAATTTTTTCAAGTATGAAAAGCACGTTTTCTTTCGACATTCTGCGAGTAGGTATATCTTATGAAAAATCTTTAATACCTATCATAGTTTGATAAATCATCTGATCTTCAGTCTGATCTAAATAACTTTGATGTGAATATTAAATCTATTTATTCAACAGCTTCCAAACTCTACAAAATCATTTAAATAGCCTTCCATTTTATATAAATATTATCAATCAAGTTAATTATTGCATAACAAATGCACGATAACCTATAAAAATTAAAACGCATCTGCGACTGCGCGAACTGTCACTTAGCGCTAGGGGGTCAATATTCGAGCCCCTAAACTTACGGGACCCCCTAAGCAGTTATGTGTTACTTAAGCGTTGGTGAAACGGAAATTGATCTTAGGTGTCCCCTAAAAGAGCTAAGGGATCCCTTAAATTTTAGGAGTCGTTGGTGAAAACGGGCATTAGAGAGAAAAAAAAGATACCGCATTTTAGAAAAGTAATTATTAGACGGCAAAACCAGAACACTTTACTTTACTGGCACGTTTTAATTGAGCAGGAGATGTATAGGGTTAAAGGGATAAGTCCGCCTTTGTACTCGAATTTCATTAATTGTAACTTGTGTTTTTAACCTGTTTTTTTTTGTATAATAAAGTGTTTAATTACTTAACCGTTGTACCGTATCTCACTGTTGGTAACCTGTATTTATTTCTGTATTTTCTGTACAATAAAGCGTTTACTTACTTACTTACTTAAATAGGTACAAGTTCTTTCCGACTGTACTTATTGTCGACTTACTTGTGTTGTCACACTCATTTACATATCGATCCAAAATAAGTTACATACGTACGAAAAAGATTAATTTCTCCCTATTCTCCCCATTTCGGTGGAATAAAGGAAGCTGATGTTAAAACAACGAAAAATAATTGTATAGCAAATTAGTATGGTACAATTTTGATTGTTTGACTTGTTTAACAGTAATATAGAGGTTATATCATTGACTTACTAACACCATGGACTTTCGGTCTAGTACAAAATTCACGAAAAATGTGTCCCAGTACAACACGGCGTTTTCCGATGACAGCCACACGTCACAGCGCTGTCGTTCGACCAAACTAAGACTGGCTGACGCTCGATTAGTGGTCTTTTGGTTCGAACGTTTTCAAGCGCCAACCCGAAGTCCATGGTGTTGGTAAGTCAATGGGTCAAAATTAAAGATTTCATGACTTAGTCTGTGAAAAATTTAAAGCTTATACTAATGACTGTATTTCATAACAACTTACCGTTACTTTTGCTACTGCAAAATCCACTTGTATCAGTTTCGTCGCTACCTTCAGAGTTCAAATCGGAATCATCTGTGTCGAAATCACTGAAAATAAATTATTGTTGGACAATACTACTCAGACAATTTCGGAGCTTAATCTATACCTATAAAACAATACCGTGACTGACTGACTGACAGACAACGAACAGCCTAAACCACTCGACCTAGAGACTTGAAATTTGGCAAACATACACCATGAGTATCCTAGAGGTGCACTAAGAAGGGATTTTTCGAAATTCCCACGGGATAGGGAACTAGCCCATTTTGAAATGTTTCACAGGTGCAAAGCCGCGGGGCATAAGCTGGTCACAATATATACGGGGTTAGTTTGAATGAACCATTAAGACTTCAGCCAGGGGTTGAGTAAAGTGAGCAACCCTGTGAAGTGTATTTTTTTTGATAAAAAAATTATAATTCTCCCATATAAATAATCATGATGATGATTGATTGTGGTGGGAACTGTAGCCCAAGCCCTCTCATTCTGAGCGAAGGCCTGTGCCCAGCAGTGGGACGTAAACAAGGCTGGTGATGACGAAAAACTCTACAGGGGTGTTCATTTAGACTTACTCAACTCCTGGCTGAAGTCTTGACGGTCCATTAAAACGCACCCTGTATATTTCCTTTCAAATAACTCACCTGGACATGTACGAGCAGTCGCTGTCCGCCATAGAGAAGGTTCGCGACGGATTGAACTGGCTTTTGGGCTTCTGAACCGGATCGCACCAGTTCGCACCGCCTGAATCCAGCAATCAATACTTAGTGAAACGTGCGCTCCGAGGAAGGGCTACGGATTAATCCGAAACATGTCGGGCTGTACTCGACTAACATACGTGAGTGATCCGATTATCCGAGTCTCACGGTAGTCTTATGTTAAAAAAAAAAACATTCAATACTTATTTCAATCATACAATACAATAACATATTTGGGTCAATCAACTTTTCGTTGCCACTCGTTGCCATGGAGATGTCCCCTGGGTAACACAACAAAAATATGATATTCTAAGACCCCACTCTCCAAAAGTCAGGATTTGCATGCTTAGGAGATGAAGCATGAAGGAATTGGTATGCACATAACTGTCGAAACACCTAACGTTTGATGGAGCGGTGCGTTAGAAAATCTTGTTTTAAACGAGTGACCCAGGGGACGTCTCCATGGCAACGAGTGGCGAAGAAAAGTTGATAGACCCATTTACTTCCTCTTCATTGGGGTTCCGTAGCCAAAATGGCAAAAATGGAACCCTTATTAGTTTCTTCATGTACCCTTTACTTTTTTTGAACAACTTTTGGATTATTTCTCCTCAGAATCACGAGGACTATCTCTTTAAATAACAATAAAAAAAAGTGAAATAAACGGATCACTCACGTATGTCAGTCGAGTGAAGACGAATAGAGGAAGGACTACGGATTAGTCCGAAACATGTCGAGCTATACTCGATTGACATACGTGAGTGATCCGTTTATTACACTATGATAAAAAAGTCCCTAATTTTTTTTGTCAGTTTTGTGACGCATTTTTACATACATTCTACATGGACCGTCACAAAACTGACAAACAAATTTTCTATGCAAAAATTTTGGACTTTTTTGGCAAAAAGGGTACACAGTTTTTTTGAAAATGCCCATATCTGTCTGTCTGTCCGTCTGTAGAAAGCTGTAATTTTGCGTGGATATACATATTACGTAATTAGGCCAACAAAGTTGTAGAATAAAATCTTGAAAGAATTTCAACCACTGAAATCAAGAACTGAAATCTTGAATCTTAACTGTATGTAAACCATCTTCACTGTACCATGTTTGAGCAAATAAATGACTGATTACTGAAAGAATATTTTTTTTGGGGTAAGTACCTCCCCTAAACGTGAAGTGGGGATGGTTTTTTTTTTTCAAAATTATTTAATTTTGACATCGGTCAACAATCCTATTAAGTAATATCAGGGTCCCACTGACCGGAAGCGGATGTACAGAAGGTGAGGTTAGCGGGCAGCGGGTCGGCGCACGCGCCGGGCTCCGCGGCCGGCAGCGCGGCCGCCATGTCGTTGTCCCAGGTGCCGATCTCGAAGCCCTACGGCAGGCAGGTTAACCAGGGTTAGTGACCTACCCAGCAGGCCTCCACGTCACCAACTTTACAATTGTCACCATACAATGACAATGCAAAGAAAATTCAAAATTTCATTCAGCAAATAGGCAGTTGAATCCTTCTACCAGCGCTTTCGGAAAGACCATGATTGCCAAGAAGAATGCGCCGCAAGTAACTTGGCACCAAGTCATTTTTTCTAAAAACAAGTTACATTAGCTCTTACAATACGTAACCACAGATGAAATACACAAAGAAACCTCACTGTATCATTAAAAAAACATTGGTTTAGAATTTATAAATCTGAAAAAGAGCTCAGCTAATGTTACATCTATACCTATAAAACAGTACCGTGACTGACTGACAGATGACAGACAACGCACAGCCTAAACCACTGGACCTAGAGACTTGTAATTTGGCAAACATGTACCTTGTGTATCCTAGAGGTGCACTAAGAAGGGTGTACGGTCTATTACCGTACATATTTCTGTAGACGCTGCAACCTACTTTCGGGCCGCGCGCTACCATTCAATACATTTGTTATTATTAGTACATTGTGCATGAAGGGCGGCTAGAAGGGTATTACTAACGCAAGTCTATTAGAAGGCCGACGAGGGCTTTTAATGACTTGAGTTTGTAATACCCTTACTGCCCGTGATACACACAATGTTTTTCATCACATTTGCGAGGAAATAAATACATACAACAAAAGGCAAAAAATCCATTTATTAAAAGTTTGGTCTTCACATACAGAAGACATATTTTACTAAGTACAGGCAGTACCTCCGTAAATATTAGATTAAGTATATATGATTATAAATATAAACTCAGCAGTCGGCAACAAATCATAGTTTTGAGATTGTCAACTTTTTTCAATGGAGACTTCAGACTTCCAGTACTTCCACAGATAATGATAAAAACGCGTTTAGAAACTGGAAAGACGAAAGCCCATCCATACAGCCAGTTTTTATCGTTTTCAAAATAAAATTCACTGAAATAATTGCAAAGTAAACTCAAATAGTTTTAAAACACAATAATAACGTTTAAATTAAGTAATACTTATTTGTAGAAAACGTAAAAAACCGTGTTTGATTTAAAACCTCATTAGTGTGGAATGACATATTATACCTACTTACCTACGAGTGAACGCCATATTTTGTAAAACTAAACTCATTACTCCCTTGGGAAAATTACAAATTACCTATTACTCCCGTAGGAATAATTTAGGCCGTTGCCCTTCAGTTGGCCTGCGTACAATACGACGCTTTACGAGCAAGTGTGATGAAAAAGTAATATTGACGGAGTGCACAACTAACTCGCGTGCGATACACATCAAGAGAAAGAATCGCCAATTGTGTTACCATTTTACTGTAATAAATATACTTAACTTTAATAAACTACAATAACTTAACTTAGGTTCATTCTTTGCACTCCAAGAACTAACTACAACTACTAGGAAGTGTAGAAAGCTAACTGGCTTCTACAAAGGGATTTTTCGAAATTCCCACAGGATAGGGAACTAGCCCATTTTGGAATATTACACGGGGGTAAAGCCGCGGGGCGTAAGCTAGTCTTAAATAAAAGTTAAAATACTTACGCTTTCCGCGTCTTCTTTCTCTTGCAGAATATCGTTTAAAGTTTTTTCTTTGGTTTCGGCGCTGTCGCCATTATTGTCGCTTTCTATCCTAAAAATAAAAACGGAACATAATATACAACTACCATGAAAAAATATTTTATTTTGACATCAGCCACAATTATTAATTTTTATCATGAAACTGCCGTGATACTCAAACGTACTCAAATAAAACGGATCACTCACGTACTTACGTACACGTACGTAAGTAAATCGTAGCCTTTCCTCTGGGAGCGCACGACCCAGCGGCAGCGAGACTCACACTACGCACCGCAGCTCTGCAAACATGTCGGGCTAAACTGGACTTATATACGTGAGTGATCCGTTTTATTTCACTACAATAATTCATATTCACTTACTTCGCTTCAGTGTCGTTCTCATCTTTGATTTCTGCGTCATTTTCTTTTTTCTTCTCGTTTTTCTCCGAATCAGCGCTTAGAACCTTTGAACGAAACAACCCCTTCGTAAGTCGTATAAGCAAAAAACCCGCATTCAAGCCTCGTTAATTTTCTAAATATCATCATCATCATCATCATCATCAGCCTATTTACGTCCCACCGCTGGGCACAGGCCTCCTCTCAGAACGAAAGGGCTTGGGCTATAGTTCCCACGCGGGCCCAGTGCGGATTGGGAGCTTCGCACACATCATTGTAATGCTTCGCAGGAAATACAAGTTTTACTAATAAAAATAAAAATAGATGAAAAACCCGGGGTTTGACACATTTGAAACATTGTGATTTCAAAGTTCAATTTTAATGTAACTTGGATAAGTACCATCTCGATTAAACTAGCTTTCGATTGAAAAAAACCGCATCGAAATCGGTCCATCCGTTTGAAAGCCATTGCCACAGACATATACACAGATAATGATCTCAATTGGAAAATCTTTTTGTATTTTTTTTTTTCCAATTTTTTATTTTTACGGTCTTCCCGTGAGTATCAATTATATTTTTTTAATAAACTCACCGAAACATGAATACACAGAAAAACCAGAAAAGATACGATAAAAAAATAATTCTGGTGTAAGGGTGGGCACGCGACCCGGAGTGTCGAGGTTCCGGGTTCGATTCCCGGGGTTGGTATCTTTTCTCGTTTTTCTGTGTATTCATGTTTCGGTGAGTTTATTAAAAATATATAATATACACAGATACACATGACAAACTTATAACACACCTCTTTTTCGTCGGTAAAGACTTCAGCCACTTTAGACTAAGGATGCACAGACTTATAGGGGGCAGGGGCCACTCCAGAAGACCATGAAAAAATAACACTAAAACTTTTTTTTTACAGGGTAGAACGTAACGACGGATCTTCCCGAAGATGTAAGATTCTGTAGACTTTTTTGCACATATTTCTCCTACAAACCATGATTATATTAAATAATAATAATAAATAAATATAATGGGACAATTTGACACCAATTGACCTAGTCCCAAACTAGGCAAGGTACTAGACAACGGATAAACATACTTACATAGATAAATACACAGTTATATACATATTAAACATCCAAGACCCGAGAACAATCATTCTTATTCATCATACAAACATCTGCCCCGACCGGGATTTGAACCCGAGACCTCAAGCTTCATAGTCAGGGTCCCTAACCACTAGGCTATCCGGTCGTCTATTCTTATCCGTTTCCAAGTTAGAGGTCGTTAAACCATAATGAAATAAACGAATCAGTTCAACCCTAACACACGTTGTGGTGAATTGACGTAATCAACGTCAACTGGAGTTAGTGGTAAGATAACAGTTGGTAAGATAGGGTTGTAACCTTCGAAA
This sequence comes from Clepsis dumicolana, assembly GCA_963691665.1. Classification (NCBI taxonomy): domain Eukaryota; kingdom Metazoa; phylum Arthropoda; class Insecta; order Lepidoptera; family Tortricidae; genus Clepsis; species Clepsis dumicolana. The sequence goes on along the minus strand of OY829532.1, from coordinate 718,511 downwards.
AAATTTTTTTTTGAAATGTTAATCTTTGAAATGACAATGTAGGGGGTTTTTCACCTTTTTTAGACGATAGAAAATCAGATGAGACCAGAAGTAAAGTTTCCTATTTTCAGTTCTGCCAAGTCAAGGGCTAATGCCGATGGTCACCTCTGACAGGCTCCAGCCGAAGTCCAGAGGCGGCCAGCGGAACCCCGGGCAGCTGGCCTCGTCTATCCGGGGGACGCCCAGCCCCACGCCCGTGGCCACGGCGCGCCGTATCTCGTCCGCTATCAGGAGCGCGTTGACCCTGGAACAGACGCCCCGGGTACGGTTCCCAGCCTCCACACCGCCCCCTGCTGGGCTCAACATTTTGCTACCAACTTTACAACTGTCAGTTTTCACTGTCAACTGCTGACTTGAAGAGCTTTTCTTTTAGCGCGCTTCATATTGACAAAGAAACGTACGCCAAATTGTCAATGTTAGTGAAATAAACGTATGCCAGTCGAGTATAGCCAGACATGTTTCGGACTAATCCGTAATCCTTCCTCTGGGAGCACACGCCACGCCGGTGGCGAGACGTAAACTGCACGCCGTATGATTGAGTCTCACGGTAGTTTCATGTTAAAGTCGGTGAAATAGGGGCCTGGTGACACCACCTGTCATGAAGATATCACCTGGCATGGAGACATCACCTGGCATGGAGACGTACCTGTACAGCACGCAGGGCAGCGCGACGGTGGCAAACCACAGCGGCGCGGCGAACGGGTGCACGGTGCACAGCTCGGGCACGAGGATCTGCTTCTGGTCGAGCCGGTCCCGCTTGGCGCGCCGCGTGCGCTCAGAGGACACCGGCAGCGCCACGCCCTTGCGGTTCACGTATCTGCCGGGCATACGGGTACTTAAATATATACTGTGTCACAGTACGCTTGCTCTTGGTCATTCAAAGTTACGCCACGATCCGCTAGATGGCGCTTTTCCGCACTTAGAGCGAATAATATTAACTTAAATCTAATTAAAAAATTGCATCGGTTGTAAATTAATTGATTAACAACCGCTACTTGCACTTAGCCAACATAAAACACATAAAAAAACTACATTACACACTACACAGAAATAATACGTTGGTATTCAAAATGAGAAACTCGGACACGCCCCTAGGCGTCACCCATTTCAAAAGCTGTACAGCGTATTGCGACAAATGTAGCACCGATATAGCCGTCAACAGACCTCTGTCTTCGACTACAAAATAACTCTGTTTTGGGCGCCAATAGGCCTCTATCTTGGTCGTCAACAGACCTGTCTTCGGAGGGTTGACAGGCCTCTCTTGGGAGTCAACAGACCTCTGACTTGAGTGTGAACAGACCTCTGACCTGTGCGCACGGACCAACCACGCACACGCACACGCATCTTCTATAATTTACTTGGAAAGTCATTACAAAAAAAGCCGCGTGAACGGGCCGGGGGAATGAGTCGTGATTGGTTCATAGCCTGTCATGTCGCTTGTCGTCTGGTCTAAAGTGAGCCGCGATTGGTGGCTAATAAGATTTATAGGTGCAAATGAGGATATGCGTTTCGAAAACGTTCGCCCTGACATTTAGTGTTCAGATGGTGGTTGGTCCGTGCCTGTACGTCAAAAGATCTCTGTCTTGAATGTCAAAAGACCTGTCTTAGGCGACAACAGACCACTGACTTAAAGGTTAAAAGACATCTGTCTTGGACTTAAAAAGACCTCTATTTTGGGCGTCGACAGCCCTCTGTCTTAAGCGTCAACAGACCTCTGTCTTAGTTGTCAACAGACCTCTGACCTGGTCGTCAAAAGACCTCTGTTTTGGTTATCAACAGACTTCTGTCTTTGAATTCAACAGACACCTATCTTAGGCAACAAAATACCTTGTATTTACTTCTGTATTTAAATACAATTACGAAATACTTACAATAACGCGTTTACTTACTTACCTAGATGTCAAAATACCTCTATTTTGGACGACAACAGACCTCTGACCTGGTCAAAAGACCTCTGTGTTGACCGTCAACAGAACTCTATCTTAAGCGTCAACAGACCTGTCTTAAGCGTCAACAGACATGTTTTGGGCGTCAACAGACCTCTGTCTTAAGCGTCAACAGACCTGTCTTAAGCGTCAACAGACATGTTTTGGGCGTCAACAGACCTCTGTCTTAAGCGTCAACAGACCTCCGTCTTAAGCGTCAACAGAGCTCTGTCTTAAGCGTCAACAGACATCTGTCTTGGTCGTCACCAGACCTCCGTCTCAACCGTCACCAGCCCCCCCCCCCCCCCCCTCACCTGGGCGTGAGCAGGTTGAGCCTCGCGCTGGTGTGGTCCACGTCTAGCAGCGGCTGCGCGGGCTGCGTGAGCGTCACCCCGTACTTGCCGCGGTAGTAGTCCCGGAAGCTGGCGTGAGCGGCTGATGGAAACGCCGAGTCCGGGGTGAGGTTCCAACAGATCTCTGCCACTAGGAAGAACTGCGAACATAATGTAGACTTAGCAGAAAAACATTTCTCACGGGCCAGGCAAAAATAAGTTCTTATGATAACAATGTCATAAACATTTTTGCCATGTACCTTTAAATAAAACAGTACCGTGACTGACTGACTGACAACGCACAGCCTAAACCAGTGGACCTAGAGACTTGAAATCTGGAAAACATTATACCTTGAGTATCCTCTAAGTGTCTATTGCATAGATAAGCCAAAGGCGCCTCCCACCAGTCCCGTCTGCCAGTGACCCTCGGAACCCACCTGCGGCTGATCCCGGTTCCTGTACCACGGCGTGACGACAGCCTCGCGGTACTTCGCCGCGTCGAACACGAACGTCTCCCCAGGCTTCAGGAGAGGGTTCTCCATGGCCTTCGCTTTGCGTTTCTCCGGGTTCTCGAGCTGCGAGAACAGTTTGATAGTCGGTGTAATTACGGGCACAAAAGGCATTTCATCTTGTCTCTAGGTTGGCAACGCATCTGCGAACCATCCGGGGTTGTGGATGTCTATGGGCAGTGATCACTTACCATCAGGTGACCCACTTGCTCGTTTGCCTTCCTCGTCGCATAAAAAAAATGTCAAATGAACTCTAGTCGGTTCGATCCATTTTTGTTAAAAGCTTAATAAATATATTGGTCGATTTAGATGCTTCTTTTTACTATGAAATTGAACCTAAATAAATGACTGATCGAACTGTATAAAATGTTGATTATTTTCACTAAGCACGACTGAATACTAAGAGTTTGAATTTTGAAAAGTCGCTAAAAGGCCGACTACTGGATCCTTTACCCTACGTAAAGCTCTCCGGCTGTGAGAACAGTTTGATAGTCAAATAAATTCTAGCTGGTTCGATTCCCGGTTTAGGTAAGTGATGTTATTCACTCATCAAGAGTAAAAGTCACAAATATTCATAGTGAAATAAAGGCATTTGTATCTGTATTTAAAATAAAACGGATGACTCACGCATATAAGTCGAGTTTAGCCCGACATATACGTGAGTGATCCGTTTATTTCACAATGATTTCAATGCCTTCCTTTTTGCCAACGGACTTCCAAGCGGAGGGAGCGTCTTCACCCATACGTTGTTGGCATTCCGTTTAACCTCACGAGACGGTTCGCTTCGTCCTTCCTAATGCGAACTGCTAAGGAATGGAATTCGCTCCCATCGTCTGCATTTCCGGGCTCTTCAAGGCTAGAGTGAATAGGCTGTTACTGAACCAGTGAGTTACACCTTAGGCCTCATCTGCACCTATAGATAGGAGTCAACCACTGGTCAGTTTATAGTAACAAAAAAAAAGCCATTTTTATTAAATCTAAAATCGACGCCATGATTCCTGGAAACAGATTTATTTCCCTATCTCTTATAGTTTCTGACTTCTCCCTACTGACCCATTTGGATTAAAAAAAATTATTCAGCAAATAGGCAGTTGAATGCTTCTACCAGCGCTTTCGGAAAGACCATGATTGCCAAGAAGAATGCGCCGCAAGAAACTTGGCACCAAGTCATTTTTTTCTAAAAACAAGTTACAATAGCCCTTACAATACGTAACCACAGATAAATTACACAAAGAAACCTCGCTCTATCATTAAAAAGTAAAGAGAAAAAAAACCGTATTTCAGAAACAAGTGTAAAAAGTAATTATTAGACGGCAAAACCAGAACACTTTACTTTACTGGCACGTTTTAATTGAGCAGGAGATGTATAGGGCTCAATCTCAACCCTATACATATACTAGATAGTAGAAGATGCATAGGGTTGGATTGATCACCCTGTGTGTTGTTCGAGGCGGTGTCACCTTGTCCTCCTCCCCCGCCCAGACGACGGGCCGCTCGGGCGCCGCCCGCGCCGCGTCCTCGGTATACCGATAGATCTTCTCCAGGAACTCCCAGTCGATGTCAATCCGAGTGCCGCCCTCTGGCGTCGCCACTGGAAACAAATGTTTACATTTCACTAGCTGTTGCCCGCACCTTCGTCCGCGTAGATTTTCCCGAATAAATATATACTCATATACCTATTAAACATCCAAGACCCGAGAACAAACATTCGTATTCATCATACAAACATCTGCCCCGACCGGGATTCGAACCCGGGACCTCAAGCTTCATAGTCAGGGTCGCTAACCACTAGGCCATCCGGTCGTAATGACTTTCCAAGTAAATTATAGAAGACAAACTGTTGCCCGCGACTTAGTCCGCGTTGATTTCGGTTATCGCTATCCCGCGGGAACTGTACAATTTTCCCGAATAAAATGTAGCCTATGTTATTCCTCAATATTCAAACTATCTACTTACCAAATTTCATCTAGATTGGTGGAGCGGTTTTCCCGTGAAGAGGTAACAAACAGACCGACAGAGAGACAGAGTTACTTTCGCAATTATAATATTAGTTAGGATTAGGATTTTATTGAATTGGGAGAAGGGGACTGTGGGAGGAGGGGGAAGGAGTGAGGGGACTGTGGTAGGAGGGGGAGGGGACGGTGGGAGGAGGGAGGGAGTGAGGGGACTGTGGTAGGAGGAGGAGGGGACGGTGGGAGGAGGGCGGTGAGGAGGGGGAGGGAGTGAGGGGACTGTGGTAGGAGGGGGAGGGGACGGTGGGAGGAGGGCTGGAGGAGGGGGAGGGAGTGAGGGGACTGTGGTAGGAGGGGAGGGGACGTAGGGAGGAGGGGGAGAGGACGGTGTGGGGGAGGGGGAGGGGAGGGTGGGAGGAGGGGGGAGGGGGACGGGTGGGAGGAGGGGGAGGGGAGGGTGGGATAGAGGAAAGAAGGGGGAGGGTCCCTCGTTTCGTTTCCCGATTACCTTTGATAGTAGGCACGACATAGTAGTTGTTGCGCGTGCAGCCGTCCGTCTGCAGCGTCATGCCGCGCCGGCGCACGCGCAGCACCTCCGCGAACACGAAGCGCATGAACCTGCGGCACACCGCGCAGGACAACAATAACATTTACTCACAACAAAAAACCCGGACAAGAGCGAGTCGGACTCGCGCACGAGGGTTCCGTAGAAAGATTTTAATGTTTTTCTCCAGTGTTTTAAGTTGTCTAGTGTTAGCAAAATGTACGCAGTGTGGGGTCAACTTATATTGGTCCGTGATCTGTGAAACCTACAAGCAGACACAAAGATTTAAGATTTTGAGACTTTTCTGGGTGGTTGTGCTATAAGAGCTACCTTCACACCAAATTTCAAATTTCTAGGACAACTGTAAGTACCCTTTAGGTTTTTGGAAATCGGCAACTTGTATGCAAATGGGTTTTTTAATGACTGTATCTTTTGATTGCGTTGACTTAGAAGGTTGATTTTTTCACAGCTTCAAAGGACCGCAGGCTTGAGTGTTTGATATTAATTTCAGCATACTACCGCCACGCGTTCCAGAGAAAAATAAATAAATAAATAAATACCACGGGACAATTTGACAACCAATTGACCTAGTTCCAAACTAGGCAAAACCTGTACTATGGGTACTAGACAACAGATAGACATACTTATATAGATAAATACATACTTATACACATATTAAACATCAAAGACCCGAGAACAAACATTCATATTCACCATACAAACATCTGCCCCGACCGGGATTTGAACCCGGGACCTCAACCTTCATAGGGTAGGGTAGGGGGGGGGGGGGGGTTAAAGGGTATTGACAGACAGACAGACGGACAACAAAATGATCCTATAAGGGATCCGTTTTTAGAGTTCCGTACCTCAAAAGGAAAAAACGGAACCCTTATAGGATCACTTTGTTGTCCGTCTGTCTGTCTGTCTGTCTGTCAAGACCCTTTTTCTCTGGAACGCGTGTAGGTAGCATGCTGAAATTAATATCGAATACTCAAGCCTGCGGTCCCTTGAAGCTGTGAAAAAATCAAACTTATAAGTCAACGCAATCAAAAGATACAGTCATTAAAAAACCTATTTGCATACAAATTGCCGATTTCCAAAAACCTAAAGGGTACTTCCAGTTGTCCTAGAGACTTGAAATTTGGTATGAAGGTAGCTCTTATAGCACAACCACTCAGAAAAGTCTCAAAATCTTAAATTTTTATGTCTGTCTGTAGATTTCGCAGACCAATATAAGTTGACCCCACAATGCGTACATTTTGCTTACGAGCAGGGCTCTGCTAACACTGGACTTCTTAAAACACTGAGTAAAAGCGTAAAAAAAATTCTACGGAACCCTCGTGCGCGAGTCCGACTCGCACTTGGCCGGTTTTCGTTTGAGCTCCAGTACGGCTCTCCCGCCACAGCAGCGGGCTCACCGGCGCACCAGGCCGGCGCGGCGCGGCGACAGGCGGGCGTCGGCGCGCGCGCACGGCGCCACGCGCACGCGCACCTCGCCCGAGCGCGTGTACACCGGGAACGACGGGATCTGCAACCTGGCGACAAACTTTCTGTTAAAACGATTTTCAAGAAATTCCCGAAAACATAATAATTCATAATAACAATTCATAATAGGATCACACGTGTGTTTCAAGGCCTAATTATGTAGAGTTGCAAACATTACATTATCTACACACATATTATAAGTACTCTAGGATGGGTAAAGAAGCCGAAATCATAATAAACCTGTCACGAATACGAAACATACCGAGCTGACGTTTCGTCATCTATTTCGTCTTCAAAAACCAATACAAATTAGAATTAGGCCTAAAAAAAATTAATGTTCGATTCGCTACAAATATGAGCGCGCCCTGAAGAAGGACTAGTCGCAATGTACCTGTCGGGCGCGGGGCGCGCGCGCATCAGCATGCCGACGGCCTGCTGCGCGTGCTGCGGCGCGTGCAGCCGCCGGCCGCGCGTGTTGTACCGCTCCGGCAGCGCGCACCACAGCGTGCAGGATATGGCGTACAGTATGTTCGTGCCTGCAGACAAGTTTATAACTAACGTATAGGGGCGGATACCGACGTATCAATATTAATATTATATTGATACTGGTGTATCAATATCAACATAATGTCGATACCAGTGTATCAATATTGAGATAATATTGATAATAGTGTACCAATATTAAGATGAAATTGATACTGGTGTATCAATATCGACATAATCTCGATGCCGGTGTATCAATATTCACATAAAATTTATACTAGTGCGTAACTATAAAAAAAAAAAACGTTTCGATATTTTATCACGATACGATGCCACAATACGCATAAACAATTTTATGATATGGATCGTGATATGCGCGTATTACCTAATAATATTGATAGTGTAATCAATTGAAACCATCATATATGATAAGAAATATTTTTTTTAAGGCACGGACCCCTCAAATTCAACACGTCAGTTTATAATAAAAGAAATGTAGTTTAATTTGCTTACTGCTAGTTATCTCCGCTGCCCCGTCTGCCTCGGCCTGTATCTGCTCGTCACTCGTGTCAACGACTGGCTCGCAATCGGTGAAGACGCGCGCTGTCTGCAAATAATACAAGACCAATACGATTATGAAGGTTACACGGAAAGAACATGTCAACGGTACTCTGACTCAACCTCGTATATAAACTTTGACGAAATTGGAATAACCACTCTAGACAGCTAACATAAAGTGGCTATTCCAATTTCGTCTTAAGTTTATATAATCGTCCCACGATAACTCTGCATAAGATATTAATTGGCAACCCAGAAAAATCACGCTGTGGTAATACTTTTTTCATGACATTCAGACATAATCAAAAGTTCAAAACGTGTTGTTTGACTATAAATCAGTGTTGCCATAAACAAACTTTAGATTTCTACTGTTGTCTGTTCGCTGCAGAGTTATCGTGGGACGACTATATACGAGGTTGAGTCAGAGTACCGTCGGTATCTAGTCACTTTCATTTTAAAACGAGATTTTAATACATCAATGTAGAGCACTCAATAGACTAAAAGTTACGACTCAGTTACAGATACAAATACAACAGTATCAAACATTCGAAACGCAGCAGCGTTTAGTTTAGTGGTGGTGGTGATAGTTGGGTCTGTGTGTCATGTGTTGATTCGTGTAGCAGTGGAGGCGGAGGTGTTGCATGGCAACATACATTTGCCGCACCGATATAAATATTTGTCACTAGTGGTCGCGGGTGAGCAAAGCAATTGTTTTTAGTTCATAAATATGGACCTCCGCAAAGTAACGCCTGATTCAATAAATTATTGATACACCAGTATCAACACTGATACACCAGTATCAACATTGATACACCAGTATCAATTGTATGTTTATATTGACACACTAATATTACAATAAAATTGATAGTGCAATCCGCAAAGCAGTGGGACGTAAACCAAGGCTGGTGATGATGATACTGGTGGTTGACAGTTGTAACAGCATCAAAGTTTAGTTGCTAAGCTATTATTAACTGCCTGCTGCCTGATCTCACTTGTTCTTACCCTCTTATTTCAACTTTATCATATTTGTCACCCACTATTATTTTTCTTAATTTTAAGTACGGTTGATTTTTTTCCTAGTTTAAAGTTATATTGTAATCGCATGTTATAAATAACACAGGAAGAAACAGAACTAGTGTACAGAACTAGTGTCTGAGAATAGGCTCGGCCTAGTTTAGACACAGTATGTATTAGATATAATTACCTTATCACTCATGTCAAAACTTAGATCTATGCAAGTTTTTGTCAATAAACATTTATTGTCTATTGTCTTAATCAAAATACCGTAATGTTATTTCTCACCCTTTTGTAGTAGTAGCGGCGGCGCTTCGTGGTCCCGGGGCGGGCGTCGGCCGCGCCGCCCGCGCCATGTAGCTCGGCCGCCTTGAAGTTCTCCTTGCCTACAACACGTATGTGTGAATGCATATCTCGTTATCTAATATATAAAAGCGAAAAACCAGAACGGGATCAAAAAAACGAGACAGAGCAGGATGGCGCTCTACAACACCATTTTGACACGTTTCTCCCAAACATGTAATTCATGTGGTTACATATTGTAAGAAAAAAATACTCGGTGCCAAGTTTCTTGCGGCGCATGCTTCTTGGTAATCATGGTCTTTCCGAAAGCGCACGTAGACTTAAAAAAAAAGACGTATAAGAGCATTCAACTGCCTATTTGCTGAATGAAACTAGGATTTTTTTTTTGAGTGGCGGAAACCGTGTCACGGTTCTAATTAGTACGCGGTGGTAGGACCAAATATATTTATTTAAACTGGCATTTTTAGTTTACTGATATTCACATTCAAGGCCTCATTTTTTACGACTGAAGATGCGTGTTTCCAGTTTTTTTCTATTTTGGAAATTAATGACAGAGCGAAAGAAGATTGTGCTTTCGTATGTCCGCCGTCTGTCGCTACAGACCAAACCGATTCGGGAGAAATCCCAGCTGGCAGCGCCGAGGGTCTCGCAGCTTACCGATGGGGTTCAGCTGGTCGTCCAGCTCCCCGCAGCGGTGCAGCACGCGGCAGGCCTGCAGCGCGGCCATGCGGCGCGCCAGCGCGCGCGTCGGCATCGGGTGCCCCTGCGCACGCAACACATCAACGTACCTAGCAATTAGCCGACGGACCAACCACCCTCAGGACACCGCATCCTAATCCTAACTAATATTATAAATGCGGAAGTAACTCTGTCTCTCTGTCTGTCTGTTTGTTACCTCTTGACGGTAAAACCGCTGCACCAATCTAAATGTAATTTGGTAAGAAGATAGTTTAAATATTGAGGAATAACATAGGCTACATTTTATTCGGGAAAATTGTACAGTTCCCGCGGGATAGCGATAACCGAAATCAACGCGGACGAAGTCGCGGGCAACAGTTTGTCTTCTATAATTTACTTGGAAAGTCATTACGACCGGATGGCCTAGTGGTTAGCGACCCTGACTATGAAGCTTGAGGTCCCGGGTTCGAATCCCGGTCGGGGCAGATGTTTGTATGATGAATACAAATGTTTGTTCTCGGGTCTTGGATGTTTAATAGGTATATGAGTATATATTTATCTATATAAGTATGTTTATCCGTTGTCTAGTACCCATAGTACAGACTTTGCCTAGTTTGAGACTAGGTCAGTTGGTGTCGATTTGTCCCATGATATTTATTTATTTATTTAAAAAGCCGCGGTGAGCGGGAAGGGGGAACGCGTCGTGATTGGTTCATAGGTTGTCATCTCGCTTGTCATCTGGTCGAAAGCGAGCCGCGATTCGAGGCTAGAGAGATTTATAGGTAAGCATATGCGTTTCGGAAACGTTCGCCCTGACATTTGGTGTGCAGAGGGTGGTTGGTCCGTGAATTAGCCACAGCGCTGCGCAGTAACATAATTGTTTACTGATACATAACGCGTACAATACAAAACAGTACAAGGACGTACACAATTACTTGTGTTAGCGACAACCCACGATTACACGACCAACTTAGAAAAGTTGAAAAACCCCCGACATTGTCATTTCAAAGCTCAATATTTCAAAAACGGGTGAACCGATTTTAATGAAGACCAGCTAAGAATCTCGATTAAACTAGCTTTCGATTAAAAAAGATCGCATGGAAATCGGTCCATCCGTTTGGGAGCTTTGATGCCACAGATCAAACTTATCATGTCAGCCGAAAGACGTCCACTGCTGGACACACAGACTTTTTCGTCGGGGGTAAAAAAGTAGACCTCATCACGATCATGATGAAATAAAAACGGATCTCTCACGTACATAAGCCGAGTTTAGCCCGACATATTTCGGACTAATTCGTAGTCCTTCCTCTGGGAGCGCACGACCCAGCGGCTCGACCGTTTCAACTAACCCCCGACGAACCCTGTCTGTGGCATCGTAGCTCGCAAGCGGATGAACCGATTTCGATGCGGTTTTTTTTGTTCGAAAGCTAGTTTAATCGAGGTGGTTCTTAGCTAAGGTTAATTAAAATCGGTTCACATTCACATCGAACTTTGAAATGACAATGTCGGAGGTATTTCAACTTTTCTAAGCTGGTTAGGTTATTTCATCACGTTTGAGTCTCACGGCAGTTTAGTTTTAAGAACTCACCACGATGTTGTATTTGACAGGGCAGTTGAGCGGCAGGCGCAGCGAGCACACCCAGCCGTCGCCGCCCGGCACGCGCACGCGCTCCGTGCGCCACGCGGGCGCAAGCCGCGTGAACGTGTCCGACGGGAGCTTGCCGCAATACCTGGTAACGGGGGCAGTCCGCATTCAAATTCAAATTCAAATTCAAAATTTTATTCAGCAAATAGGCAGTTGAATGCTCTTTTACACGTCATTTTTTTTGAGTCTACCAGCGCTTTCGGAAAGACCATGATTGCCAAGAAGAATGCGCCGCAAGAAACTTGGCACAAAGTCATTTTTTCTAAAAACAAGTTACATTAGCTCTTACAATACGCAACCACAGACAAATTACACAAAGAAACCTCACTCTGTCATTAAAAGATTAAGAGAGAAAAAAAAAATACCGCATTTTAGAAACAAGTGTAAAAAGTAATTATTAAAACAGCAAAACCAGAACACTTTACTTTACTGGCACGTTTTAATTGAGCAGGAGATGTATAGGGTCTCCAGGTCAAATTGCATTGCAAGTGAGACCACTCAGACTATGATCGGATATTCCAATGCCACTCGGAGTCAAAAACCTCATTATGCTAGTATGGATATGCCGCGGGATCCCGTAAAGGACAGTTTCTTTTGTCATACTATTTTACTAGATACATCAATGTGAATACGTATGAAAATAAAATAATGTGTTCACTATTTACTTTTGGGCTTATCATTCAATCTCTTGCCGTCCCTTTGTCACCCGTTTCAACCAATAAAAAAAAATATGGCATACATTGATAATGCAAAGAAAAATCCGTTAAGCAGCTGGACTTGAACCAGCAACCTCGGTAATCCGTACCACGCTCCACCAATCAAGCTATACTTAACGTTGGTGTACCTGACGAATTTTTCAATGCCTCGTGTCATATTTTTATTTGGAAGATCTCTCCTCAGAGCCATCTATGAGCAGCTTAATCAAGCGGCTCACCCACTACGGAACTTCTACAGTTCACTATTCAGTAGTAGTGAGTAGTGGAAGTGGTGGCATGTTGAGCGGTTGTTGTTGTGCTTCGTAAATGGCCTCGTGGAGAGTGCCGAAACGCGTCAGCGTTTAGTATAGTGGTGGTTGTGATAGTTGGGTCTGTGTGGCATGTGTTGATTCGTGTAGCAGTGGAGGCGGAGGTGTTGCATGGAAACATACATTTGCCGCACAGATATAACTATTTGTCATTAGTGGTCGCGGGTGAGCAAAGTAATTGTTTTTTAGTTCATAAATATGGACCTCCGCAAAGTAACGCCTGATTCAATAAATTAGGTATATCTGTCAATATCAACCAATCACAGGCCAGTGCCAATAGCTTCTCTATCATTGGTGGATAATGACAGATAGACCTCACCTCTTCATTGAACAGCTACTTGGTACAAAAGTATAACTCAAATAATTTATTGAATCAGGCGTTACTTTGCGGAGGTCCATATTTATGAACTAAAAAACAATTACTTTGCTCACCCGCGACCACTAATGACAAATAGTTATATCTGTGCGGCAAATGTATGTTTCCATGCAACACCTCCGCCTCCGCTGCTACACGAATCAACACATGCCACACAGACCCAACTATCACCACCACCACTAAACTAAACGCTGACGCGTTTCGGCACTCTCCACGAGGCCATTTACGAAGCACAACAACAACCGCTCAACATGCCACCACTTCCACTACTGCCAAAGCAAAGTAATTGTTTTTTAGTTCATAAAGTATAACTCACCTATTTATCAGAGCAATCGCCGATCCTAGATCCACACTGGCAATGTCATCTTTCTTGACATTCACGTCACTCCTGTCAACCCTGTCACTGTCAACACAGCACTCGGTCTCGACACTAGTCCCCATTTTGTTACACTTGTTACACACTAGATTCAACACATTATCTAAAACGTCACCATTTTCTTTACGATCCTCAACAACTGTGTCATTAATTTCTTGGTCTATTTCAATTTCTTTGGAAGATGCACTATTTATTTTAGAATCACTTTTATTGAATTCACCGAAAGTATCTGTTTCGCTGTGAGTTTTATCATTAACTAAAATTGATTTACTTACTTCACTATTTACGATCTTAATATCATCACTTAGCACATTCTGCTTACCAATTCTTTCAGTGTCTTCATCGGTTATATCATTAACACGATCGTTTTCTTTATTCAATTCATTAATTTTAACATCACCTATTTTTTCAACCAGATCTTCATACTCACTACTGCTGAGTGCAGTATCACTTTCAATTTGTTTAACTAGCTCCACGCTTAAACTATCGCTATCCCTTTTTTCTCTACCTACATCCGCTGTCTCTTTAGCCTTCTCTTTTTCATCATAACTATTATAAATTATAGTATCAGCTCTTTCATCATCGATTTCATTACCTTCCCCATCATCTGCATTCTTACCACCATCAACTTCTTTGGCTTCTTTAAGATTACCATCACTAACATCATCATCAGCGTATTTGCTTCCACTTTTTTCTGTTCTATGACCCCCTTCTTCATTAACGTCACTATCCTCAATATCATCATCAATCTTCTCATTACTATCACTGTCATCTTCTATATCTTTCTCGTGTATATCTTCGCTCTTTCCTCCGATGGCGGGCGTGTATGGTAGTATGAGAGGTGTGAGCGAGTCGGCATGATCCTCTTCCGACTGCGGCGGTTCGTCTTGAATGCCGCAGCCGCATTTTCTGCTTATTATCTAGAAAAAAGAAGGCGAAATGTAAAAATAAATATTGTAGGACAATGGAGTCCAAGTGTGGACAGTGGAGTGGTGTGGAATTACATTTGTAATTTATCATGAGCTTTTCGGTGAAGGAAAACATCGTGAGGAAACCTGCACACACCTGCGAAGTAATTCAATGATGTGTGTGAAGTTCCCAATCCGCACTGGGCCCGCGTGGGAACTATAGCCCAAGCCCTCTCATTCTGAGAGGAGGCCTGTGCCCAGCAGTGGGACGTAAAAAAGGGTGGTGATGATGAATGGAGTCCATTGCGCGATAGCCTAGTGGTTTCACCGATTTACTAATGTTTCGCCAAAAAACGTTCGGCAAACTGATTAATTTCCCAAAACGTTTCATATGTTCAAAATGTTTTTTTTTTTCCGAAACTGTAAATATTTCAGGATTTTTATAAAACAAACCCAACCTAACCCATAGGGTTCTACGAGATGGCCCTGAAATATCCAGAAATATTTACAGTTTCGGAACAAAAAGCATTTCGACCAAATGAAACATTCGGGAAATTAATCAGTTTGCCAAACATTTTTTGGCGCGAAAAGGCAGTACACCTGTGGCCTCTCGAGCCGAGGGTCGCAGGTTCGACCCCCCCCCTCACCTGGTCCAGCTCCCTGTAGACGGCGACGTGTCGCAGCAGCGCGCCGGCGCCGCCGTCGCCCGCGCACAGCAGCACGCAGGCCGAGCGCGGCGCGCGCGCACGCCCGCGGCACAGCCCATGCGACCGGTACCTGCCCGTACAAACCAAGGGGTCCTTCACTGGTTCCATCACTATGAAAGGGACGCACTGCGCGACAAGCGACAAGATGGCGCGCCGTGCTACATGTGCAAGGGTGCATGGTAACCACCAAGATATAACCTACCCAACTTAGAAAAGTTGAAAAACCCCCCACATTGTCATTTCAAAGTTCAATATTTCAAAAACGGGTGAACAGATTTTAATGAAACTTAGCTAAGAACCATCTCGATTAAACTAGCTTTCGAATGAAAAAAAACCGCATTGAAATCGGTCCACCCGTTTGGGAGCTACGATGCCAAAAACAGATACACAGATACACAGGTCAAACTTATAACACCCCTCTTTTTCGTCGGGGGTTAAAAACAACAACATTGAGTAGTGGTAATGGTTTTTTTTTAATACGACGAGGAAGGCAAACGAGCAAGTGGCTCACCTGATGATAAGTGATCACCACTGCCCATAGACACCCGCGACCCCGGAGGGATTGCAGATGCGTTGGCTACCCAGAGGGCTAAGATGAAATGCCTCTTGTGCCAGTAATTAGTGGCTTAGTGAACGGTTGTTATAGTGTTTAGCTTTGATAATGGCCTCGTGGAGAGTGCCGAAACGTGTCAGCGTTTATTTCAGTGGTGGTGGTGATAGTTGGGACTGTGTGGCATGTTTTGATTCGTGTGACAGTGGAGGCGGAATTGTTGCATGAAAACATACATTTGCCGCACAGATTAACTATCCTGCGCAAAGTAACGCCTGATTCAATAAACAACATTTCCCTTGTTATAGTGAAATAAAAACGGATCACTCACGTATAAAAGTCGAGTTTAGCCCGACATGTTTCGGACAAATTTGTTGTTTGGACGACCGGATAGCCTAGTGGTCTTGGATGTTTAATATGTATATAAGTATGTATTTATCTATATAAGTATGTTTATCCGTTGTCTAGTACCCATAGTACAGGCTTTGCCTAGTTTGGGACTAGGCCAATAGGGTAGTTGACTGATTTAAAAATAAAGTCATTTTGCATTTTCATTTATCAAGCTTCCGAAAATACTCATAAGAAACCGATGCCTCACTTATTACTGCAATCAGTCAAAAATCAAAAGCAATCAAAAATTTACATTTAAACATGAATTTTTAAGTTAAGCAAATACCTGCAATTTTTTGCGTGTATGCGTGTGTGTGCGTGTGCGTCTGTGCGTGTGTGTGTGTGGTGCAGCTCTTGGGATCAGAGGACTGCCAGGTGACGGTCATCCACTACTTTTAATTTAACAAAAACTAATAAAGGGAGGCAGTTTGATCATTGAAAAGGACGACGTCATAGTTCTGTAATTCAACACAAACATCATACTAACGGATCCGATCAAATCGTTTTGACATATCAAAAGAAAAAGTTGAAGAATTTATTATTATTATCTAGCTGTGTGTGCGCTACTCACGAGGGCGGGGGGTCCCAGCGCAGCACGAGGTTGCAGCGCGGCAGGTCAATGCCCTCCTCCAACGCCGGCGTGGCCAGAAGCAGGTTGCAGTCGTGCATGCGGAACCTGACAATCAGGTTGATGGCTGATTACACTTTTTAAATGGTTCAAAAATATTGTATTGATTCAGGCGTCACTTTGCGGGGGTCCATGTTACAAGTAACGGATTAAATTAATTTGCTCCTCCGCGAAGTAGTGCAGTATAGTCTTGCAATGGCCTCGTCTGCGCTGAGTATTTATTTTCATGCACTAATTTACCCGCCCTCCCTCCGCAAATTAAAAATAAAATAATCAACGCAAACGCTACTAAGCCCACAACCAAAACTCAACCAACTTCAACCAAGCAACTTTTCAATCAACTTTTAGTTGCCTGCCACTCGTTGCCATGGAGATTCGAATTAATTCGAATTGTAATCTATGGACGCAATAATTTATTTTGTATTGCTTTGCAGCGAATTAACGCACTAATTTAAATGACATGTGATAATACCTTATTAGCATACCCCGTTATCAGTGTTGCGGATCCATTGAAAACGCTAGGGATGGCACTGCACATTTTCTTGACATGTACCTACATAATATAATTCGATGCACCTGGTCTATTTGATGTGAACTTTACAATTCACTTTTTTTATTCATATGTTTCAAGTGTACGGGCTTAAAAGAGGTTTTATGCGGTTTTGTAACTCCATAATAGGTGATTGTGTCATTTATATGTCAATAATGATTAATGTCGTATATCATTATAATTTGTTTACTTTTTATTCAGTTAAAATCATGAATTTTCCCAGTTTAAAACAGTGCTGATGGCGAAATTGGAAAACTCGAAAAACTTTTAATAATTTATTCAGAAAACGAATGAAATTATACAAATCTGTTGTTTTACCTGTAGAAATATTATTGTAACAGAAGCGTTTTGTATACCAATATGTCACATTGACAACGAAATAAATATCGAGCGACAACCCTACGACTTAGTTTCAATGAATCTGCAACACTGATAACGGGGTGTGCTTATTACGAATAAATGAGTATGAGTATGAGTATGATATCCCCTGGGTAACACAACAAGAATATGATTTTTTAATACCTCTTTAATACCTCAAGCATGAAGGAATTGGTATATTGGAACTCCTAACGTTTGATGGAGTGGTGCTTTAGAAAATCTTATTTTAGACGAGTGACCCAGGGGATACCTCCATGGCAACGAGTGGCAAAAAAAGTTGATTGACCCAAATACTCACTGAAACATGAATACACAGAAAAAAAAAACAGAACGAGCTAACCCCGGCAATCGAACTCAGATCCTCGACATTCCGTGTCGCGTGCTATAACCCCTACACTACGATTAGCATAGGGAAACACGCTTGAATTTTTTCCATTCCTGATTCCCGGGGTTAGCATTCTGTTTTTTTTTCTGTGTATTCATGTTTTAGTGAGTATAAAAAATTTAACTAAAATCAACAAGCAGAGAGCGATCTCGTTACAGTACTTTTTGATATAAGTGCGGAAAGTGCGTCATTTTGCACGAGTCCCGAGGTGTCAACCCGGGCCGCGAGGCGAGGGTCAAGACTCGGAACGAGTGACATTATACTTAAAAAGTACACAAGTGGTACCTTCTGTGGCTATGTGAAAGTTGCGGAAATTTGGATTTTCGCACTAGTATACTCCAAATTTCATCAATACACACCTTGTAGTTTTTGAGTAATCAAATGTAATCATTTACTTTGCTAAAACACACAGTTTGTACAATTCATCATGTGAGTGGTAAGAATTACATGAATGCACGTTTCGCCGCGTTGTGGCATGCATAATGTTAGCAAATAAAAAATAAAACATAACATCAATTTCGTAGCGCATCATGCCTGTGACATGACCATGAGTGTTCCCTTTTTGCCATTTTGACTTCGGAACCCTAAAAAACACGATCCACAAAAAAAAATTGGCTCTTACTTTTTCAGTGCGTCTTCCCTCGCGCGGCACCGCCTGCGCAGCTCCGCGGGGTCGCTAGTCGAGGCGTCGGCCGCGCAACAATACTGCGCGCACACGTTGGACAGACGCGGCTCGCTGCGAGACAAGTCCTGGGAATAACATCATCAATTACGTCCCACTGCTTGGCACAGGCCGTCTCAGTATCTTGTGTAATAATGGCCGCAAAAATTCTAAAATGATGTTATATTTAACCGACTTCAAATAAAAGAGGAGGTTCTCAATTCGTCGGAATATTTTTTTATGTATGTTCCCCGATTAGTCGAAGCCGGCTGGACAGATAACAAAAAATATTTTTGTTTGAAAGGGTATGCTTTCTAGTTGGTCCCATTGTCACCAAGTCAGGATCCGATGATGGGATCCCAGGGAAATCGAGGGCAACCCACAAATTTTATAGGCACGTATACCGTGTTTCATATATTTTCTAAAACTATTCAAGTACTTGCGTATGGTGTTGATGAAGTTAAAGTTCGTCTGTCCTTGTTTGTCACATTGGCATTTCCGTTAGTAAGAAGAAGACAAAACCTATTTTAACTAATGGAGGCTTGAGTGACTAGCTCATGCCCCGCGGCTTTGCCCCCGTGAAATATTTCAAAATGGGCTAGTACCCTATCCCGTGGGAATTTAGAAAAATTCCTTCTTAGTGCACCTCTAGGATACTCAAGGTATATGTATGCCAAATTATCTAGGTCCAGTGGTTTAGGCTGTGCGTTGTCTGTGAGTCAGTCAGTCACGGTACTGTTTTATAGGTATAAGATGGGGTAAGTACTTACCACAACCAGTAGGAACAAGATCTTCGCCATTATAGGTTCATTCATGAAGACAATCCCACACAGCGCGTCAGGGTTCAACTGTGCCTGCTGACTCCTAATCACGTTCCTCTGGACCCTGCCCCGCCCGCGGACCCTATTGGCCCGCCTTGGGAACCCTAGCACAGACCTAGGGTCCGTAGGGTCGAGATCAGGGGCTTTAGGGTCCAACTTTGAACCTTCAGTCACAGGGTTCGTAACATTTTCAAATTCAGCTTTTAAATCTTTGTTACTATCTTTTGAATTGTTAGTTTCTAAGCTCATGTCTCTTATTTCTTTGAGGTTAGCTTCGATAGTGTTGACTTTATCCTCAATTATGTTGCTAAGAGCGATGAAATTACAACTATCTATTTCGTTCAACATCTTATTTGTCGCGTTCAGTTTGGTTTCATCACTTTTGACTACTGCTTCAAGGTCACCGTTAGTGTCTTTAACATCAGTCTTGACAGTTTTAGCATTACCGTCATCATTGCGTGATTCTTCACCAGCATCACCTTTAGTCACATCAACCATGTAAAAACCAGCTTTTTTACCGGCACCAACTTTATCGTTATCATTGTGATCATTGCTATCAAACTGCGCTAATATTTCTATAAACCTTAAAACTTTGGCTGTGGAGAATTCTTTGATTTTATCCAAATCTGTGTAATTCGAGAATATTGTGTCGGCGTAACATCGTATTTTAACGAACACTGTCGTACAGAGGCAGAGTAATAGGAAATGGCGTTCGTAGGGAACTTTTATCTTCAGTTTTTCTAATCTAGCTAGTAGTGAAAACGCGGCTTTGTCTGCTCCGTAGGGCCCTGGAAAAAAGGGTAATCCGTCCATTTAGGAGCTACGATGCCAAAAACAAACAGACAGACAACAAACAGTACAATACATTACAACAGGTAACTTACTCGTTTCTCCTTTCTGTTAATTTCTGCCACCTAAATTAGCCTCTTCATCTTGGTTTCTGTATTTTGGTTGTCTGTTAGAGATCGCTTTTAAGCGATAAGACCGCATATTGTTTTTCTGTATAGCCAAAGTGAGAAAATCTTTATGACATTAGCCACAAGATTGATTTTCGTCTGGCCCGTGGGAAAGGTTTGTTCACTATACCAATTAATTTCCTTGTACTGTTTCGCCGTTTTCAATAAAGAATATTTGTATTGTATTGTATTGTAAGGCAGACAATACGCGGTCTTATCGCTTAAAAGCCAACAACCAAACTACAGGAACCTAAATCAACAGAGAGGCAATGACTCTAATGAGAGATTTTTTTTTATTTAATTTTTCCCAAGGACCATAAAACCAAGAGGACTGCCAGTGTCTATACGATGTCGCGTTCCTTTGAAATAATAAGCCTGCTGTAGCTAGTTTTATTTGGTACTAGCTTATGCCCCGCGGCTTTGCACCTGTGAAACATTTCAAAATGGGCTAGTTCCCTATCCCGTGGGAATTTCGAAAAATCACTTCTTAGTGCACCTCTAGGATACTCAAGGTATATGTTTGCCAAATTTCGAGTCTCTAGGTCCAGTGGTTTAGGCTGTGCGTTGTCTGTCAGTCAGTCAGTCAGTCAGTCACGGTACTGTTTTATAGGTATAGAAGATAACTAGCTTATGCCCCGCGGCTTTGCCCCCCGTGAAATATTTCAAAATGGGCTAGTTCCCTATCCCGTGGGAATTTCGAAAAATCACTTCTTAGTGCACCTCTAGGATACTCAAGGTATATGTTTGCCAAATTTCGAGTCTCTAGGTCCAGTGGTTTAGGCTGTGCGTTGTCTGTCAGTCGGTCAGTCAGTCAGTCAGTCACGGTACTGTTTTATAGGTATAGAAGATGACATTTAGACCTCAGGCTAACACAATAGCGCCATCTAAATTTGTTTTTCCCTCAGTTCATAGATGGCGCTATTGTGTTAGCCAGAGGTCTAAGTGTCATACAAAATTAATGGTACAGAGACCTCTCTATAGTGAAACTAGCTACAGCAGGCTCATTATTTTACAGGAACGCGACATTGTATAGCCATTGGCAGTCCTCTTGGTTTTATCGTCCTTGATTTTTCCATATAAAAACATCACAGGGTGCTCACTTAGGCTTACTCAATCCCTGGCTGAATTCTTGACGGTTTTTAAAACGCACCCTGTAAACAATTTTTTGTCGATTCGTTCTTCGTTTTTTTTAAATGAACAGATCTTCGTGAAATTTTGTGATAAAAAAAAAAAGGAAAAATGTTAAAAAATAAGGTCGCGCGATCTACAGCTAAGGTTCCGTCGGCACACTGAAAGGAACTTACCTAATTCGTCTAAAACGTATAGAAACTGCTTTAACATCAGTTTCGGGTCTATGGTGGGATTCGGGATATTCATAAACTCTTCATAAAGATCCTCCCCATAAATTTCTGTGGGATCGTACCTGAAATAAAATAAAAATTGAATCATACGTTATTTGGCGATAGTGGTTTGACCCATGGCCTCTCAAGTCGTGGGCTCAAACCCAGGCTCGCACCTCTTGAGTTTTTCGGAATTTATGTACAGAATTACATTTATCATGAGCTTTTTCGGTGAAGGAAAACATCGTGAGGAAACCTGCACACTCCTGCGAAGCAATTCAATGATGTGCATGAAGTTCTCAATCCACACTGGGCCCGCGTGGGAACTATAGCCCAAGCCCTCTCATTCTGAGGCAGCAGTGGGACGTAAAAAAGGCCGGTGATGATGATGATGAATTGCCGCTAAGCAGCAGTGCTTGCACTGTTGTGTTCCGGTGTGGAGAGTAACACAGCCGGTGTAATTACGGGCACAAGAGGCATTTCATCTTAGCTCTCTGGGTTGGCAACGCATCTGCATACCCGCCGGGGTTGTGGGTATCCATGGGCAGTGGTGATCACTTAAGGTGATCCACTTGCTCGTTTGCCTTCCTTGTACAAAAAAAACCGGCCAAGTGCGAGTCGGACTAGCACACGAGGGTTCCGTAGAAAGATTTTAACGCTTTTCCCAAGTGTTTTAAGAAGTCCAGTGTAAGCAGAGCCCTGCTCCTAAGCAAAATGTACGCAGTGTAGGGTCAACTTATATTGGTCCTCGAAATCTAGAGACAGACATAAAAAATTAAGATTTCGAGACTTTTCTGAGTGGTTGTACTATAAGAGCTACCTTCACACCAAATTTCAAGTTTCTAGGACAACTGGAATTACCGTTTAGGTTTTCGGATTTCGGCAATTTGTATGGAATCGACTTTTTAAATGACTGTATCTTTTGATTGCGTTGACTTAGATGCTTGATTTTTTTCACAGCTTTAAGGGACCGCAGGTTTGAGTATTTGATATTAATTTTAGCATCCTACCTAAACGCGTTCCAGAGAAAAAGGGTCTTGACAGACAGACAGACGGACAACAAACTGATCCTATAAGGGTTCCGTTTTTTCCTTTTGAGGTACGGAACCATAAAAATTGCTTAGTTTATTCACATTACCTATGCTCCTCCAAGAACTCCAGTACATCAGCGACGCAGGTCCTCATGAAGGTCTCCAGCTCCTCGTAGTCGCGGCAGACCTGCCTCCGAGGAGTGTATTCCACTATCAGCTCCTTGGGCTTTGAGGTTGTGGCTGAAAACCTAAAAAACAAAAAAAAATCACTTGGGTCTATCAACTTTTCTTCGCCACTCGTTGTCATGGAGATGTCCCCTGGGTCACTTGTCTAAAATAAGATTTTCTAAGGCACCATTCCATCAAACGTTAGGAGTTTCGACAGTTATATACCAATTCCTTCATGCTTCATCTCCTAAGCATATAATCCTGACTTTCGGGTTGGGGTCTTAGAAAATCATGTTTTTGTTGTGTTACCCAGGGTGTGAAGAAAATTACAATAAATTTAATAGACAACTTGAGCAGCTCTTGATAAGAAAATGTTATTACTCGATTGAAGAATATTTTAATGATTTAACTACCTAGATTATTATTTGATTACGAATGACATTTATTTCAGTTTATATTCTGACACAATTTGTTATTTTAATTCTATTGACTCATTTTAGGCTAGCGTGACATTGTAATATACATTTAGTTATTATTTATGGTACTGAATTCCTTTCTATTGTGGTTAAATTGTAATTTTAATTTTTAATTTTTTGTATCTCTCTTTCTCTAAAATGCTGCGCCCTTCCGGGTTTTATATGTACGAGGGCTGTTTGATAAGTACCCGTTTATGGAAAAAAAAACATTTTTTTTTTGTATATATGCATTTATTTTTCTACGTAGTCACCTTTTAACTCTATACATTTGTTCCACCTATACTCAAGCTTCAATAAACCATCCAAAAACTATGATTTTGGAAAGTCATTAAAATGGGCCTCTGTGGCGGCAATGACTTCATCATTTGATCCAAATCGCTTGCCACCGAGCCATTTTTTTAGGTTGGGAAACAAAAAGAAATCGCATGGGGCCAAATCTGGAGAATACGGGGGGTGAGACAATAGTTCGTAGCGTAACTGTGCTAATTTAGCCGTCACAACTCTGGACGAATGAGCCGGGGCGTTGTCGTGATGAAACAGTACTTTTTTCTTTTTTAAATGGGGTCGTTTGTCCTTCAACACGGCGTCAAATTCATCCAATAAATTGGCATAGTACTGCCCTGTTATTGTTTTTCCCTTTTCTAAATAGTCAATATGTATAATACCCTGCGAATCCCAAAAAACGGTCGCCATGACCTTTCCAGCCGATGGGACGGTTTTTGCTTTCTTTGGAGCAGGTTCACCCGGTAAAATCCACTGCTTCGGCTGCTCTTTCATTTCCGGGGTGTAGTGGTGGACCCACGTTTCGTCCACGGTCACGAAACGACGCAGAAACTCCTTCGGGTTACGTTTGAACACGGCCAAACACTGCTCCGAAGTAGTCAGTCGGTTCCGTTTTGGCTCCTCCGTGAGTAAACGCGGCACCCACCTCGCCGATACTTTCTTCATACCCAATTTTTCTTCTAATATGTGTTGTACCCTCTCGATTGAAACGTTTACAGCATCAACGATTTGTCGAAGTTTAATTCGGCGGTCGGCTAAAACGATATTTTCAATTTTCTTAACTATATCGTCTGTAGTCACCTCAACTGGCCGGCCTGGGCGATCCTCATCAAAGACGGTTGTTCTCCCCCGCTTAAACTCGTTATACCAATATCTGACGGTTGTCATAGAAGGAGCACATTCATGGTAAACCGCTTGCATTCTTACTTTTATTTCATCACATGTTTTTCCTTCCAAAAATAAGAATCTAATTACAGACCGATACTGTTCTTTCTCCATTTTAACAATTTTAAGTTCACGCCTTCACTGAATCGTTGTCAAATGAGAAAAAAAAAACAAAAAAATGCCATTTTTTTTTAATTTTCCCGCCTCTGAAAAATGGCTTAAAAAGGTGGCATACTTATTTGCGGCCAGTGATATTAATATATTTAGAAAACGGGTACTTATCAAACAGCCCTCGTATGTTTTCATTGTACTTTGACATGTGAACTGCATCGAATAAATGAATGAATGAATGGACATCTCCATTGCAACGAGTGGCAAAGAAAAATTTATTAATCCAGTTCTCACGTTTAAAGTTTTTATTTACGCTGAGTGTAGGCATAAGAATCTATTTTGACAGAGTCCAAAACGCCGCCATTTATATACCTACTTCCCCCTTCACATCGTTACACCCCTCTGTCGTCCAGGCGTGTTGCTAGGGTTGCTTGCTGTTAAATATTAGGTAGGTACTTACGTCTAAAGATAATATCCCTAAGATATAAGTTTTTCTTTACTTTGAAATCATTATTTTATTCCAGTTTTACAAAATATGAGATTTATAAATGATTACATACCTACATAATTATAGACACTTCTAAATAAGAAGTTATTACAAGTGCCATACCAAATGAAGCCATTTAAGGTGATTTAAGTAAGTATTACTTACCTACAAATATAAAATAAAATACATACAGGCTCACGTAAAACCATTACAACCAAATTATAAACAAGCAAACGCGCGTGCGGCGACGCCGGCCGTGACAGTCCGACTGAGTAGTCTGTTTAACGAATACTCTAATATCATGACCTTGAGCTCGTCCGGAGCGGGAGTTTCCGTTCTACTATGTTATTATTTATTCTTATGGTGTAGGTAAAACCGAATCGCGTTTTATTGGCGACACCGCGGCAGACTCACCGCTTGCCCCCGTCCATGTCCTCGGCGAGGTCGAGCCGGCAGCACAGCCCGTCCTCCAGCCGCCGCACGCGCCACTCTAGCTGGCTGTACATGAGGAAGTCGTCCGCGCTGGGCGCCGCCCCCAGCCGCGCCGGCGCGGGGGGCGCGCCTCCCGAAGGTTCTGGAACTGGACAATAAGCTATAAAAACATACGTGTGCCGCATTGGCGTAGCTGTCTTGCACGAGCAGTCGCGGAAAGGTAATTAGTTTTAATTCATGAATATAGACTTCTGAAAACATCAGACAAACGGGATCATAGTCCGCTATGGGGTCATAGTCAGCTATAGGGTCAGTAGCTCCGGAATCAGCTGCGAGATCACATTCACCTACGGGATCGTAGTCAGCTACGGGCTCAGTAGCTACGGAATCAGCTACGAGATCACATTGGGCTGCGGGATCATAGTCAGCTACATGCTCAGTAGCTACGGAATCAGCTGCGAGATCACATTTAGCTACGGGCTCAGTAGCTACTGAATCAGCTGTGAGATCACATTCACCTACGGGATCGTAGTCAGCTACGGGCTCAGTAGCTACGGAATCAGCTACGAGATCACATTGGGCTGCGGGATCATAGTCAGCTACATGCTCAGTAGCTACGGAATCAGCTGCGAGATCACATTTAGCTACGGGCTCAGTAGCTACTGAATCAGCTGTGAGATCACATTCAGCTACGGGATCGTAGTCAGCTACGGGCTCAGTAGCTACGGAATCAGCTACGAGATCACATTGGGCTGCGGGATTATAGTCAGCTACATGCTCAGTAGCTACGGAATCAGCTGCGAGATCACATTTAGCTACGGGCTCAGTAGCTACTGAATCAGCTGTGAGATCACATTCAGCTACGGGATCGTAGTCAGCTACGGGCTCAGTAGCTACGGAATCAGCTATGAGATTACATTGGGCTGCGGGATCGTAGTCAGCTACATGCTCAGTAGCTACGGAATCAGCTGCGAGATCACATTTAGCTTCGGGATCGTAGTCAGCTACGGGCTCAGTAGCTACGGAATCAGCAACGAGATCACATTGGGCTGCGGGATCGTAGTCAGCTACATGCTCATTAGCTACGGAATCAGCTGCGAGATCACATTCAGATACGAGATCGTAGTCAGCTACGGGCTCAGTAGCTACTGAATCGGCTGTGAGATCACATTCAGCTACGGGATCGTTGTGAAGGCGGGTGTTTGGGGACAAGTAATAGGCTCGAGTTATGAGTAAATACTGTCTCTTGTATATAAAGCTTAAGACTATTTATGGTGTACATATTGACCGTGGAGGCGTTTTACACCTCTGCTGATTTTAAATTTAGTTTAAATTGACCCTAGAGACTATACATCTCTAAGCCATTTAGATTAAGTATTATATTATACTATTAATTCTGGGACCCTATACATCCCTTTGTAATTTAAATTTTCACATATATTTGACCTGGAGACCCTATACATCTCCTGCTCAATTAAAACGTGCCAGTAAAGTAGTGTTCTGGTTTTGCTGTTCTAATAATTACTTTTTACACTTGTTTCTAAAATGCGGTTTTTTTTTCTCTCTTAATCTTTTAATGACAGAGTGAGGTTTCTTTGTGTAATTTGTCTGTGGTTACGTATTGTAAGAGCTAATGTAACTTGTTTTTAGAAAAAATGACTTTGTGCCAAGTTTCTTGCAGCGCATTCTTCTTGGCAATCATGGTCTTTCCGAAAGCGCTGGTAGACTCAAAAAAATGACGTGTAAAAGAGCATTCAACTGCCTATTTGCTGAATAAAATTTTGATTTTGATTTTGATTTTGGAGAGTGTGTGTGTGTGAGGCGCAGCTCACACTACACCTCCCCCCTTAAAAAGTAAAAAAAAAAAACATCGATTTTTTTTCTATCTAAGTATTTCAAACATGTGATTTTTTTTCCATCTAAGTATTTATTTATTTATTTATTTATTCATTGTATAGTCATGTACATTATAATAAAGATGTTACATTTTTGTAAGTCAGTCCATGACGCCCTTACTTAGACTAAACAAAAATACTATAACTATTATTATACTTAACCACATTTGCACGCTTTGTTGACGAGATGGGCATCATATTATATTACACAATTATCTTTCATAAGCATTTCTATTGTCCTACTGTTCGAATGATATGCACTGCACTTGTACTGTGTTCTCTGGTTACGACCCAACTTTATAAGCTCTGCTTCTTAGAACCTTAATAAATCTATTTTTAAACATTGGCTTGTAATAATTAAATTTTCTGGTAAATCCCAAAAAAAACTGTTCTTTCATTCATTCCATTTTATCAATACCTATATCTTTTAAATTTTTTGACGTCCTTTTTCTATTTTATTTTCTTCTCATAACATTTCATAACTATTCACTCTATTCTTTCGTTATTACTCATTTCATAATATTTTATACTCTCTTCTTATTTATTAGTGAGCTACCTTGGCATCACTTTGTCAAGATCCACAGCACTTTTTATTATATACGTGTCTGGCCAGACTTTAACTTATTCATATTTAATTGTTCAGGATACAAGGATTATTTATTTACTTTTGTGCGCGCACTTTCATAATACTCATTTATAGCATAATTTATTCAGGCAGTTCATTTAACACTTCTTTACTTCAATAATCATACCATGTGTCCAAGAATCGTCGCGTGTGGTAGCTCGACCGAAACATGATCCAATGTCAAGGATTTCGTGCCTGCCTTGTATCCTGGTGGACCTTGTAATATACCTACTTTCTATCCTATACCATCTCATAAAAAAAAAAACACATTCAAATTTCTAACAAAATACCGACTCATTCATTTGCAAACTTCAGCTCACAAGAAATCCAAAAACTTTGAAAATTCTGATTGCATCCGTTTACCCAACACCTTGCATTAAGCCCTCTTTCAAACTATACTGTAAAAAATAAACTATTCCTTTCCTATTATTTGAATACGTAATCCATACTATTCAATCAGAACTTAATACTTTACTGACTTCTCGTCAAATTAACATTAATTTATAACCATAAAAACCATCAGTTAAAATCAACAGCAATATCAACATACTCAAATCATAACTAAAATCTTTAAATATTGTAACTCCAAAATATCTTCAAATTTCAAATACTTACCTATTGTCCTTGCATTAATAATTTGAAATGGAAGCTAGATGATCAGCCTAGCAACAATATCAAATTATTTTCAATCATCATTTTTATCCGTCTGCAGCAGACTATAAAAGACGATCTTTACCTATACCTTCCTTTATTACCTATTTCAAAATGAAATCTAATAAAAAAACAAAATCTTCATTCAATAATAAAACTATCTCAAAACTCCGTGTAAAAATTCCTGTACGAGGGCTGTTTGATAAGTACCCGTTTTCTAAATATATTAATATCACTGGCCGCAAATAAGTATACCACCTTTTTAAGCCATTTTTCAGAGGCGGGAGAATTAAAAAAAAAATGGCACTCTTTTGTTTTTTTTCTCATTTGACAACGATTCAGTGAAGGCGTGAACTTAAAATTGTTAAAATGGAGAAAGAACAGTATCGGTCTGTAATTAGATTCTTATTTTTGGAAGGAAAAACATGTGATGAAATAAAAGTAAGAATGCAAGCGGTTTACCATGAATGTGCTCCTTCTATGACAACCGTCAGATATTGGTAAAACGAGTTTAAGCGGGGGAGAACAGCCGTCTTTGATGAGGATCGCCCAGGCCGGCCAGTTGAGGTGACTACAGACGATAAGGTTAAGAAAATTGAAAATATCGTTTTAGCCGACCGCCGAATTAAACTTCGAGAAATCGTTGATGCTGTAACCGTTTTAATCGAGAGGGTACAACACATATTAGAAGAAAAATTGGGTATGAAGAAAGTATCGGCGAGGTGGGTGCCGCGTTTACTCACGGAGGAGCAAAAACGGAACCGACTGACTACTTCGGAGCAGTGTTTGGCCGTGTTCAAACGTAACCCGAAGGAGTTTCTGCGTCGTTTCGTGACCGTGGACGAAACGTGGGTCCACCACTACACCCCGGAAATGAAAGAGCAGTCGAAGCAGTGGATTTTACCGGGTGATTTTACTGGGCAAAGAAAGCAAAAACCGTCCCATCGGCTGGAAAGGTCATGGCGACAGTTTTTTGGGATTCGCAGGGTATTATACATATTGACTATTTAGAAAAGGGAAAAACAATAACAGGGCAGTACTATGCCAATTTATTGGACGAATTTGACGCCGTGTTGAAGGACAAACGACTCCATTTAAAAAAGAAAAAAGTACTGTTTCATCACGACAACGCCCCGGCTCATTCGTCCAGAGTTGTGACGGCTAAATTAGCACAGTTACGCTACGAACTATTGTCTCACCCCCCGTATTCTTCAGATTAGGCCCCATGCGATTTCTTTTTGTTTCCCAACCTAAAAAAATGGCTCGGTGGCAAGCGATTTGGATCAAATGACGAAGTCATTGCCGCCTCAAAGGCCTATTTTAATGACTTTCCAAAATCATACTTTTTGGATGGTTTATTGAAGCTTGAGTATAGGTGAAACAAATGTATAGAGTTAAAAGGTGACTACGTAGAAAAATAAATGCATATATACAAAAAAAAAAGTTTTTTTTTTTTCCATAAACGGGTACTTATCAAACAGCCCTCGTAAAACTCTGTAAACAAGTATGCTGAAACAATAAATTTCTATTTCCTATTAATGTACATAATATTCAAAACACATCATAACAACCACATATCATTTTATAACGTGATAATTTAAATGTTCTTCCAAGAGCGCACAGTACATCGTTTACCTAAAGAAATTTGATTTGTAATAACACACTTTCGCATTTCGATCCATATTTGCTGACCTGTATGAGAATCATCCAACTTTGCGGTGTGTATGTAAGCAGTGTTTTACTATCTATTTTTAGATTCCCTATAAAATCTTATTTACAACGAAATAATACGTAATTTTGAAAGTAGATTAGGAAAAAAAACTGCTATACTTAGGTACTTTAACAAATCACTTCTTCTATGAATTTATGAAATTCTGCAAAACTTTTGTAACTTCAAAAAAAAATTAATGCCTATTAGTAACATCTCGTCAACAAGCGGTACTTATACCTACATTATAATTACAATATTAAAGAATGTGTCACACGCAACAACACTTACATTAATTCACATTGGATATAGATTCAAAGTCAATAATACTATTTATTTATCAATAAAAAAATTAAACGTGTTCCGAAAGTAATATTAAAAAAAAAACGGTTATAATTCACACGCTTTAAAAAAAATCTGACCATCTCCACTGCTCCAACCGGCTCCTTGACACCATGTTCAAGCGCCATCTAACGAACGCTCTCACAATTAATAAGTAACATAATGTCCCTAATTTAACTTAAGCTAGAAAGCAATCGATATAGTGCAAGGCACGATCCACAGAGGGTGTTATAATAAATATTATGTAGTTTGTAAGTAATATAGAGGGCGCTGCTTAAGGTTATATAAGCTCTGGCACAGCGCAGCCCCGGCCTCTTCTTTTACACCACCACGATGCAGAAAATACATTACTAACAGAAAGCACGCTGTTTGACTCCCCACCACTCTGCATCGGCTCGAACATAAATTTTGGTGACCCCGACGAAGCCCAGCAAAGAAAAAAAAAAAGGGAAGCCCGCGGATCCAGACAAGACGGCTGACACGCAGGAGCCAGCGGCAACGGAGTCCAAGAAGAAACGCAGGGCAAGAAATCAGCGAATAGGCGGCGGCAGCTTTCTTCCCAACCTCTCAGCTGCAGCTATTGGTGAGCCTAATCCGTGCAGAAAAGGGGTCCAAGTCATTAGCGAGCGACACGTGCATCAGTTTCTATTAACCAACGAGAAACGTGTGCGGAAACCAAAACCACGTGGTAACTATTCGACGCACCGCGTGGATCGAACGCCACAAGCACCATCTCTCAACCATTGAACATCGTGCGTGGAAACCAAATCCACGTGGTAACTATTCGACGCACCGCGTGGATCGAACGCCACAAGCACCATCTCTCAACCATTGAACATCGTGCGTGGAAACCAAAACCACGTGGTAACTATTCGACGCACCGCGTGGATCGAACGCCACAAGCACCATCTCTCAACCATTGAACATCGTGCGTGGAAACCAAATCCACGTGCCAACTATTTGACGCACCGCGTGGCTCGAATGCCGCCACGCGCACCATCCCTCAACCATCGAACATCGTGCGTGGAAACCAAATCCACGTGCCAACTATTTGACGTACCGCGTGGCTCGAACGCCGCCACGCGCACCATCATCCTTCAACCAATAAGCATCGTGCGTGGAAACCAAACCCGTACCACGTATCAGCAACCAACCGAAGCCGCGTCGATCCAGCGCCACCGACACGAACTCAACCAACCTAACTAACATAGCAGAACCCAAACGCGACACGTGGAGCCATCTATCTCAACAGAAGACAGAAGCCATCCACGGAGAAGCAAGAACACGTGCCAGCAACCTCAACGCCAGCCAGCCGAACGCAGCAACGCGCCACGTACCACGAGCCACGGGCCAGGGGCCATCAGCAGTTACCTAAAAGATACGTGAGCTGGTATTTTCATTATTTATTTGATTTCGCAAATTCTTGACTACTTTCAGTTTCAGTATTCCCTTTATTTGCTGGCACAATGGGAGACGACAGTAGTGATAGTCAGGACGAGGGCGATGTGTTCCTAGAAGCTACTGAGCTACCGGTCTTAAAAAGACAACGGGCGGCATACAAAGGCCAATTTACTAGCTTCCGTAAATATGTAACTTCGCAAAAGGCCATAGCTAAATTAACCGCAGATCAAATAATAGAATTAGAATTACGAGTTGAAAATATTGCAAGAGTTTTTAAAAAATTTAACAAGGTCCAAGAATCTATTGAAACTTTAAGCACTGACATAGATGCTCAAATGGCCGAACGCGACAGCTTCGAAGATCTGTATTTCAAAACCATTGCACAAGCAAAGGACATGTTACAGAGCTATACGCCTAAAACCACCTCACAGGTACCACCCGTGCAGGATCTGAATAGATCATACACGTTGGATATCAGTGAGCAGTCTGTAAAATATCCCGAAATCTCATTGCCAACATTTAAGGGGGATTTCAGGGGCTGGCTAGAATTTAGAGAAACCTTTGATGCACTTATTAATCAGAGCGCGCTAAAACCTATTCAAAAATTTAAATATTTAAGGAGTTGCCTAGTGGCTGGAGCCTTGGAGGTTATTAGTTCAATAGAATACACTAACGAAAACTACAATATTGCGTGGAAACTACTTTGCGAGCGATACAAGAACCCAAGGCTATTAGTAACAAATCATTTAAGAGCGCTTTGCGATATCGAACCGATTCAAGAAACCCCTAACGCACTTCGATCGGTAGTTGATAATATATCTAAACACTTACGGTCGCTAAGATCGCTTAAAATAAACACAGAGGATTGGGATCCTATTATGATTCATTTAATATCGTCCAAATTGCCCCCTAGCTTGCAAAATAAGTGGGAGGAACGTAGTACCTCAAGGGAATTGCCTTCTTTGCAGGAATTCAAGACATATTTTTTATAAACTCACTGAAACATGAATACACAGAAAAAAACCAGAAAAATGCCAACCCCGGGAATCGAACCCGGATCCTCGACACTCCGGGTCGTGTGCTTTTCCCCTACACCACGATTGGACATAGAGGAAAGGCCGAATTTTTTCCATGTATTCAAATCTTAGCTTGTTTTTATCACTTTTTGCTTTTTGGGAGAAAAAATACAAAAAGATACTCCTACTGAGATCAGGAATTCAAGACATTCATCAGATCGCGAGCAGACCAAATGGACACGGTACAGACTAGGATGTCGAACGGGCGCGAAGCGCAAGCAAAAAAAGCTATGGTAACCACGCCGCCACACCATATGTTAAAAACCTATACTTTAACAACGCTTAGTTTTGGCCTGAAGGCAGCACCACACATCGCTACGCGATGTTTATTGCATTTAGCACAGGAAACTCACGCGCTTTTAAAAACACAATCCACAGCAACAGCCTCAGTGGCAACTACGAGTAGCACCACAGCGGCTGCCAACGCCATTGCCAGCGAGTTCTACGCGGACGACCTCCTGACAGGTGGGGACGACCTTCAGGAAGTAGCGGCAGTGGCCTTGGAGACCGATCGCATCCTCAAGGGCGCGGGATTCAAGCTAATAAAATGGAAATCAAACTCTGCGCAGCTGCAAGGTATGTTAATGACACATACGAACTCAACACAAACAAACATTACAGACACACGGTTCGGGGATGACACGCATAAAATTTTGGGACTATCTTGGTCTACTCAAAACGATCACTTGCTTTATTGTATTAAAACAGAATCAATCCCTAAAGTAGTGACAAAACGCATAATACTTTCAAAATTATCTAGCATTTTTGATCCCACGGGCCTTATTGGGCCTGTACTTGTTACAGCTAAATGCTTAATTCAAAGGCTGTGGCAAGACAAAAGGGGATGGGATAATCCCGTCCCAGAATACCTGCAAAGGGAGTGGGTAACCTTTTACGAAAAATTAAAATACCTAGCGTCATTAAAAATCCCCAGACATATTGTCATAGCAAACTACGATAAAATCGAGTTCCACGGATTTTCTGATGCATCAAATCACGCTATGGGAGCGGCGTGCTATGTACGTTCTATTGATGTACAGGGAAACGTCATTGTACGTTTGCTATTCGCAAAATCAAGGGTAGCACCCATCAAAAAACAAACCATCCCAAAATTAGAACTAGTCGCGGCGCACTTGTTAGCTAACACGATGCAAACAGTGAAAGAATCACTAAAGTGTGAGGTTAATAAGGTTCAATTTTGGTCAGATTCGTGTGTCGTGCTAGCATGGATAAAAACACAGCCGCATAAATTAAATAGATTTGTATCCAATAGGGTAGCACAAATTCAAACACTTTCGCCGGGAAAGTGGAGTTGGGTGTCATCAAAAGATAACCCAGCTGATCTTTTATCGAGAGGGGTTGACGCCGATAAAATTCAATGTAACAGCCTATGGTGGCAGGGTCCCCCATGGCTTAGCAGATCAGAGCAAGAATGGCCTAAGCAAGAAGTGTCAATAACGTGTCAATTACCCGAACTGAAACAAAACACAACATGTAACGTAACCCAATGTGATAATGAAAAAACTAACTTTTTTAATGATTTACTTACAAGATTCTCGAGTGACAGCAAATTGTTTAGAGTTTTTGCTTATGTTCAGCGATTTATACATAACTGTAAAGAAAAGGCAAATAAAATTAAAGGGCCTATTTCATTGCAAGCATTAGAGGAATCAAAAAACCACTTTTACCAAGTTGCACAGAACGAATCATTTCCGTGCGAACTTAACTTACTTAAACACAATAACCCTTTACCGAATAATTCGGTACTACTTGGCCTCAAACCATTTATTAAAGATGGTCTCCTTAGAGTGGGTGGCCGTATAAGCCTGTCACAGTACAGTTACAACAAAAAACACCCGGTCATCCTCCACGCAAGTCACACACTTACAAAATTAATTATGACAAACGAACACATCCGACTGTTTCATGCGGGACCGCAGTTGCTGTTAGCCGCAGTACGTGAACGCATGTGGCCCATTCAAGGAAAAAAATTAGCAACTAAAATAGTAAGTCACTGTGTCACTTGCTTCAAGGCCAAGCCGGAGACCCCCACACCCGTCATGGGAAACCTGCCCAGCACCAGGATAAACCCCGCCCCACCGTTCCACGTAACAGGTATAGATTACACTGGTCACTTTACACTGCGTGATAGACGAGGACGTGGTTATAAAACTTATAAATGCTATGTCGCTATTTTTGTTTGTTTTGCAACGAAGGCAATTCACATTGAGCTGATTACAGGTCTGAGCACAGAAGCGTTCCTGGGGACCTTGAGACGGTTTATTTCGCGTAGGGGCAGGCCCAGGGAACTCGTTAGTGACAATAGCACTACATTCAGGGGAGCTAATAATGAATTAGTAGAACTTTTAATTTTTTTTAATGTCTATTATGACGATATAGCATTATCCTGTATTGACCAGGGTATCAAATGGAATTTTATCCCTGTATATTCACCCCACATGGGTTCTTTGTGGGAATCGGCAGTACGCCTATGTAAATTTCATCTAAAACGAGTACTTGGTCAGAGTTTATTAACCTACGAAGAATTCGTCACCGTGCTCGTGCAAGTGGAGGGAGTACTGAACTCTCGCCCTTTATGTCCCATAACTTGTAATGACAGCGAAGTTATCCAAACACTGACACCAGCTCACTTTCTTATAGGTAGACCTATCGTGGCCCTACCCGACTACGACTACGAAGACGTGCCAACTAATAAAATCAATTATTTTCAACAACTCCAACAGATCTACCAAGGATTCTGGCGAAAGTGGTCGCGAGAATACATCAGCCTACTGCAGCAACGAACAAAATGGCGCAGCTCCAAGGGACCCAGCCTCACAGCCGGCGCCGTGGTCCTTCTCAAGGACGAACGCCTCCCACCCTGCCAGTGGCCGCTCGCGAGGATCCTGCGCCTTCACCCCGGACCCGACGGAGCGGCGCGCGTGGCTACGATGAAGACACCCAAGGGCACCAGCGTACGAAGATCGTTTGCAAGAATATGTCCCTTACCTAATCATGTCATTAACTAAAACAACATCTAGATGTTTAGGCAAACAAAATAAGAGCCGAACGTGTACCTGCTTTACTTTATTACCCTGTTTACTTGTAGTGTAATCAACTTTATTTCTCCCAATGGTAATTTCCCCTTATGGTAATGGTAAGGTAAAGGTCCTAGTGGTACACCATGGAAGAAGTTGTTCTGAACAGCTTCCTCCACGGTAGGAACAGCTTCCTATGTACAGCTTTGAAAGGGTAACAAATCAATTCAAAGCAAGCTTACCTAAATCATAATCATAAGCCATAGGTATTTCAAGTAATACCTATACTTACTTATTATATTACTTAAATGTTACCATTTCAAGGCTGGGAGTATGTTCAAGCGCCATCTAACGAACGCTCTCACAATTAATAAGTAACATAATGTCCCTAATTTAACTTAAGCTAGAAAGCAATTGATATAGTGCAAGGCACGATCCACAGAGGGTGTTATAATAAATATTATGTAGTTTGTAAGTAATATAGAGGGCGCTGCTTAAGGTTATATAAGCTCTGGCACAGCGCAGCCCCGGCCTCTTCTTTTACACCACCACGATGCAGAAAATATATTACTAACAGAAAGCACACTGTTTGACTCCCCACCACTCTGCATCGGCTCGAACACACCATCACCTCCCTGCAGCTCATCCATGACACCAACAACTCCCTGCTGCATACCGTTCTCTACTCACAACCTTGACCTTCCGACTCCAACAACTCCCAGCAGCATTCTTCTTTTTTTTTCATTTCTTATTTCTTCCATTTCTGTCTTCGTAAAATCTTCATTTCTATATCTTTTTATACTCTTCATTCTTGACGTGATTTATTTTTCATTATTCTTCATTGTTATTCTCATTTTTCCGTCGCAATTTTTTCATCTCTTCAATTTCTTCATTGTTCATTTTGATTGCTATAGATATTTTATTTTTCTCTAGAATTTCTTCTGTATTTTTTTTTTCTTGATGATTTTTCCTTATTTTCTGTCTTCATTTGTTTTTATGGTATTCTTCAATTATTGAGTTTTTTTTTTCACACGTGGGTTTTATTTCTGTTTAATTTTTCGTCTTCGTGCAGCAATTACTCTTCTTTATCTTATTAAACTTAATTATCTTAGTTTATTATTATTTCTACTTTTAATCAATTATTCTTCTTACTTATTTTGATTCTTCTGTCTTCTTTAACTTGACTTTTTCTTCATTTTAATACATTCTTCATTTTCATATTTGCTCTTCTGTCTTCTTTTACTTTAGTTCTTCTCTAATTTAAGTTCTTCGTCTACGTACTTTATTAGGATATTTATAATGCTACACTAAAATTAAGATTATTATTTAATGCTATTTATTGTTAAATGTCTATGTATATATTTTTTTTCACACTGTCCATAAAATGACTCTAAAAAGTACGTCCACATTATTTTTTCACTTTCAGTTTTTTTTTTCACTGGTTTTTAGTTTTATTTTAAGTCCTTTATTATTCACTGGACACCGCACGAGGCAGCAGCACTGGCAGGGTCGCCGTGTGAAGGCGGGTGTTTGGGGACAAGTAATAGGCTCGAGTTATGAGTAAATACTGTCTCTTGTATATAAAGCTTAAGACTATTTATGGTGTACATATTGGGAGAGTGTGTGTGTGAGGCGCAGCTCACACTACATCGTAGTCAGCTACGAGCTCAGTAGCTACTGAATCAGCTACGAGATCACATTCAGCTACGGGATCGTAGTCAGCTACGACATTAGTCAGCTACGGGATCACATTCAGCTGCTATATTATAATTATCTACGAGGTTTTAGTCAGCCGCGAGATAATGGTCAGCTACGGGATCATAATAATAAGTCTTTAAGAACTCACCATTCTCACCAGCTTCCTTCCCCTCCGACCCTGGGTCTCCCGAAGGTGCGTCAGAGTCAGGAGCCGGCTCCACTTCAGGTCTTGTGG
This sequence comes from Clepsis dumicolana, assembly GCA_963691665.1. Lineage (NCBI taxonomy): Eukaryota > Metazoa > Arthropoda > Insecta > Lepidoptera > Tortricidae > Clepsis > Clepsis dumicolana. The sequence goes on along the minus strand of OY829532.1, from coordinate 680,453 downwards.
TGGTGAAAAGTGGGTACGTCAGAGCCAGCACGCGAGGCTGCCGCGGAGACTGCTTGTAGAGTTTCATTATCTAAAAAAAATAATGGAACCTTTTCACAGTAAACGTCATAGTGACATCGCATAGCTTGACAAGGACAATCGTTATGACGTTTACTATGAAAATGTTCTATGGTGGGTCAGGAATTAATTTCCTGGACTGTACAATATATACTTTATTTACAAAAGCAATTTACAATGACATTAAATGTAAGCTAAAACTTAAAACTAAATTAAATCTAAATAAGACCCCCGTGGCATGGTGCCCAAAAGGCTGGCAGCGTTGCCTCGCTGAATAGCAATGCTGATTCTTAGAGAGAGAAAGTTGTACAAGGACTGTACATAGGTCAAGTCTTACAAACTGCAAGTCGGGGTCGGTGTGTATGAGATGACAGCTGTCAATGACCAGCACGTTGATCTGAGGCATCGCCAGCTCCCCCGCCGCCAGCAGCGCGCGCAGGTCGGCTGACGTGCACACCAGCACCTGGAACGGAAGACATGTTTCTTCACTCTCATGCGACTTGGGTAAAAATTTTTTTTTCGCAAAAAAGGTAAGGCATTGTTTTTTTTCTAAGGTTTTCTTTAGTTCATGAAGTAGTCCTGTCTTGTACCTGGTTGTCCTTGAGCGGTGGTCCCTCGGCGACCGACAAGTCTGTGAGCATGCGCAGCTCGTACGCCACGCAGGGCACGAGCGGGGCGCGGCAGAGCAGCACCGACCGCTGCGCGCCCGAGGACAGCGGGCTGCGGGCACGGACCATGGTCAGGACTCCAATAATCACAGGTATTTTTGAGACTATGATTAATTGTCTGTATTCTACTTTGAAAGAGGAGCAAACCTACGGTTTTAAATTTACATTACGATTTGTAATTACTTTATTATAAATTTATTAAAAGGTATTCCAAAAGGACGTAACTCCGAAACTACGCTAGGATGGATCAATTGTCTTTGTCTAGTCACGATCAAAAACAAAACCAAGATGTTAAATTTATCTGACATTGTCAAACCTACGTGTGATTGTTGCCTTTTTTTTGGAGGACTCCAATAGAGAGATCTCTCTCCAGGCAGATGTTATGCCTGGGGACCGAAGTCCGGAGGAAGAGAGTTAAGAAACTTCGTTAGCGCGATGTAGAACAGTGACGTAGACGTCGCTCGCGTGTGGCGCTAGGGTCGCTACAACGTGAATAAGGCAAAAGTATTACACCCATTCTTGCGTAGTTTTGGTAGAAATGGTAATTTTATTTTGTTCTCTTGTATTAAAAAAAAATAAATAACATTATTTTTTTTATAAACATAGTGGTGTGTTCAGGAGGCAAAGCCCTTTCGATACCTAAATTAATTTCCAGGTGTGAAAAATACGAAATGTTGTCAATTACGTGGGCCTTGGGGGGGAAGGGTGGGAAAGACATAGCATTAGAGATCTAAGTGTTAAGGTGCATACGAATTAGAGCCGTTTAGGTCAAGGCCGCCTCTAGCATTTATAATAATAATAAATACCATGGGACATTTAGTAGCGTATTCGCTTGTGCGGCGAAGCAACGTGCTCGCGGCGAACCGCTATTTGTGCGTTGAAAAAAAATGGCGTCGCTCAGCTTTTTTAACAAACAACAAAAAGAAAAATCCACATTCATTGGTGGTGGATGAAACAGTTAAACACAAAAATTACAATTTATGTGGTACTAAATTATTTTCGAAAATTAGGCACATCTTAAGGTCTCCTGAGAGTATTTTCGCGTAGCAGCAAGGGATCTAGTAGCTGCCCTTACTGCCCCATCTCAACTTTCCACCCTGTATAGGTATTGGCAATACTCTTGGTTATATCATCCTTGAAAACAATCAAACCAATCAACCAATTTACAAAATGTTACATTTGGACGAAAAAAATATTATCAGGCTCTATGTACCAACCCCCGGATGGCATGTGCCTCCTCCAGCACGAGCCGAGAGCTGATGAACGCTGACAGCTCCACCGCGATGGTGTTGCGCTCCCGCGCCGCCGCCGCTAACCGCGCACCGCCCTCCGCAGCCGTGAAACGGATACTGCCTTCCGTCATCTGAAACAGATACCTTTTGTTTATTTTGTAGCGACCCTAGCGCCACACGCGAGTGACGTCACTGTTCTACGTCACTGTTCTACATCGCGCTAACGAAGTTTCTCAAGTCGATTGCATAAATACAACTTCCAACTCTCTTCCTTCGGACTTCGGTCCCCAGGCATAACATCTGCCTGGAGAGAGATCTCTCTATTGCGGTCCTCCCAAACTGGTGACCCTCGACATTGGACAAAAAACGCAACCTTCCAAGACCCACGACAATGACGCAGTCTCACAGCAACGCCAGACTACTACACTGTGCACCACTAGCATGTTGCTATATCTCCATGCCTGGTGTCTACAGTGTGCAACCCTCTCCTACACTGCTACGCACTCCGACGAGGATCCAGACTAGCAGCAACTCATCGCTCCCGCCAGCACAGCGGAACAACTCATCGTTTCCGCCAGCACAGCGGAGCAACTCATCGCTCCCGCCAGCACAGCGGAACAACTCATCGCTCCCGCCAGCACAGCGGAACAACTCATCGCTTCCGCCAGCACAGCGGAGCAACTCATCGCTTCCGCCAGCACAGCGGAGCAACTCATCGCTCGCCAACGAGGCTGAGCAAACCTCACAATTGGCCCTTGCAAGCGCCCTCACGACGCACAGACTGCGCTCCCACACCGACCTGCGGTCTAAAAAGGGGGGCTGGTGTAGCGACCCTAGCGCCACACGCGAGTGACGTCACTGTTCTACGTCACTGTTCTACATCGCGCTAACGAAGTTTCTCAAGTCGATTGCATAAATACAACTTCCAACTCTCTTCCTTCGGACTTCGGTCCCCAGGCATAACATCTGCCTGGAGAGAGATCTCTCTATTGCGGTCCTCCCAAAATTTCTTCTTATACCAATTAGTATACAGGGTGCGTTTTAATGAACTGTCAAGAATTCAGCCAGGGGTTGAGTAAGTCTGAGTGAGCACCCCTGTGAAAGTTAAAAAAAAAACTTCCATACATATTATCAACCATGGGGGCAATTTTCGGAACCAGATTAGCATCCCTCACTTGCTTCTTTTATTTTGCCATTCCAGCCTCAAAAAAAAAACAAACGAGTGTTTATTAAAATAAAAGTGAATGCAGTCAGTATTTTTTTTCTCCCACACACAAAAGGTGAAAAAAGTATTCTTTTTCTACAGCAACATTATACAGTAGGCCACAACTCTAATAATTTAGGTATTATAAGGTGTATACTTTTTTTAGCTTAAATTATCAGTATACAGAAAAAAAATTAGGTTTGTCCTGCTTAAATAATGGAAAATTAAACTACCTTTCAAAAAAAAAACGCATTGAAATCAGTCCTTCCATTTGCCACAGAAGATACACAGATATACAGGTCAAACTTATAACACCCCTCTTTTTCGTCAGGGGTTAAAGTCTGGTTATAAACTAAACTTTAGTGGCAGTAAGTACAAACCCTAATTAACAGTTACATTAGGAAAGGATTACAGTAAAATTCTAGACAATTTTAAGCTGTAAAATCTAATAGAAAGCGTAAAATAACAATATTAACAGAGGTTATGACAAAGTGAACTCAATTGACTATGTTTAACTAACCCAACACAACAACAAAAGAACCACTGTAAACTCACCGTAAGGATACTGTATCACAGTTTCTGCGTAATTAATAAACTGTACACTATATTGACACAAAACCCACGCGAAGAATCCATTGTTTCGGTTACAAATAAGCACCTAGCTTTGATTACATGGTTACCGCGTAACGAATGGCGGTTTAAACCCAAAAAAACACAACTCAAATACACTGAAACTGGATTTATATAGAAGCAAATTTAGTAAAAAAGATAAAAAAGAACTAAAAAGTACTCAATTGTACATAAAATACCAAAAAACTATGCCAAATTGTGAAGAATTCGACGACGCGACTTCACAGCAAGCAAATTTTTTTTTTTTTGTTATTTAATTCATCCCATAAGGGATAGGCAAAGGAACTGAGTCCATACAGCCACGTCTGATGTGTTTTGTAAATTTCTGTATATTAAAGTCCTGTCATCGTCAGAGTTGTGTCAGTCTGTCCTAGTCACGTCCTGTCAACTGCTCATGCCTTCCGTAAAGCGATAGTGTACTTTACGGCGAGCTACGGCGAGCAGCAGCCGGCGGATATTTGGGGGTCACAAACAGAGGGAATACGCGTTTTCACTTGAATTCTTCATTTGCTGGGCGCTTTCACGTCAATTTGTTGTATAATACATGAACTAAAAAACAATTACTTTGCTCACCCGCGACCACTAATGACAAATAGTTATATCTGTGCGGCAAATGTATGTTTCCATGCAACACCTCCACCTCCACTGCTACACGAATCAACACATGCCACACAGACCCAACTATCACCACCACCACTATACTAAACGCTGACGCGTTTCGGCACTCTCCACGAGGCCATTTACGAAGCACAACAACAACCGCTCAACATGCCACCACTTCCACTACTGACATATGTAAACCATGTACTCAACTTAGTTAATGACAAAACCAACGTACCCACTAATATTTTATAAATTCCAAACTACCCTTTTATGTAAGTCCTAAACTACCCTTTTTTAAGAAATGAATTCCAAACTACCCTTTTTATTTTTATTTTTAATCTACGCCAGGTACCCCGTTATTTTTAACCGAGTACGGTAAAAAGAGAAGTCATGTTCTCATTATTACTATGACACATTATTAAAATTAGAACCAAGTCGTAACAAAGGCGAAGAAACCAAATTAACTTGTTCATTAATAATAGACCCCATGTTGTTGTACCTAATTATTTCCAATTGTTCTAAAACCGATAGCCGCAAACCCTTATCACAATAATGTAAAATTTCGTACGTATCTGAGTCTAACAACGAATGATTCGTTTCTAATAAATGCTTGGCAAAGTTTGATTTCTCTGGATGATCATGCCTATATGACGAGACATGCTCTTTAAATCTAGTATCAAAGCTTCGACCGGTTTGTCCAATGTATACTTGACTACCGTCGCCACAAGTGAGTTTATATACGCCCGACCTGTTCCCTTTATCCACCTTTTCTTTGTTATTACAAAGTCTAGAACGTAAAGAATTAGTAGTCTTAAAGGCAACATTGATGTTATTTGATTTTAAAATATTATAAATCTTGTCAGACAACCGGCCAACATAAGTAATACTAGATCTAAATTTGTTAGTAGGCTGAGATGGCAACGCAGAGTAAAGCATGCTATTCACTATCCGTCCCTGCTTCTTTTGAACCAGACTATTAACCATTGCTGTACTATAACCATTTGTTGTTGCTATCTGATATATAGTATGTAACTCAGAATCATAATGCTCTTTCGAAAGAGGTACAGTTAGTAGTCTATGTACATAACAATGGAAAGCAGCCAGTTTATGCTGCCATGGGTGAGTAGAATTTGCAGGTATGACAGTATCTGTGTACGTAGGCTTACGGTAAAATTGAAACTGGTGCCTATTATTTACTCTTGTAATAGTTAAATCCAGAAAATTTAATGAACGATTTTCCTCTAATTCTCGTTTGAACTTTATTTTTGGATGTTTGTTATTGAGAGCACTAATAAACAAATCTAGCTGCCTCATACTCCCCTTCCAACATAAAATTAAATCATCAACATACCTATAATAATATACTAAATTGCTGTTCCCCACTATATATTGTTTTTCAAAGTTATCCATAAAAACGTCAGCCATTAAAGGACTAAGAGGTGACCCCATTGCTAAACCATCACTCTGCAAATAATATTGACCATTAAATCTGAAATAATTTTGTTTCATGCATAAAGTTACTAATTCTATTAACTCACAAACCTCCCCCGGATGTAAACGCTTCCTTTCTAAGTGACATCTAAGAATATTTAAGGTTTCACTATATGGTACGTTGGTAAACAAACTATCCACATCTAAAGAAAGTAATGTTGAGTTTGGCGGTATATTAATGTCTTTAATTTTATTTACTAAATCTGAACTATTCTTTAAACTATATATTGGCTTAAAAGAAGATTTTTCCCGAACAATGCTATTTAACTTCCTCGCTACTTTATACGCTGGAGCACTCACGTATGAAACAACAGGGCGAACAGGAACACCATCCTTGTGAATTTTAGGTAAACCATATAAAATTGATGCCTGCGGATTCATAGGAATCACATTGCTCCTCTTTTGTTCGGTGTCAAAGGTAAATGCAGAATTTTTCAGAAGGTTTTTTAGGTCTTTATGAAACGCGGCGGTGGGATCCCTACGTAAATTCAAAAAACCCTCTCCTTGAATGATGTCATTTACTTTATCATTATATTGACCCCTTTCTAAAACAACAATACAATTGCCCTTATCGGCCTTAGAAATTACCAAATCATTGTCATGGACCTTTTGCTGAATAGAACGTAATGAATGCAAGTCACCAACATCCGAAATACCCCCAGTAGAAGTTGTATTTTTTAATGAATTAGCAACCAAAACCATAGTATCAAAGTCACCGCGATTACAAACAATCGCAACCTCAGAATCTACCGCCAAACCCTCCACTAATTTCTGACTAAATTTAGAGGGTAGGTTATATTTCAAACCTTTTTCCAATAACTGCACTTCACCTTCTACAAATTCGACATTAGTGAGATTTTTAACTCGAGGGTAGAAACCGTTACCGTTACTTGACTCACTATTATTGTTGTTCAAAAGAGACTGAGTTCCATTTCGCGTAAGCCTACGCAATTTATTAGTTTGGGTAACATACTTTTTATGTGCCTGCACCGAAGCAAAATATCTCGCCTTTTGGTCCAAAGTATCAAACTCAATATTATGCAATTTAAATACCAGTTCCGAATGTAGTACTCTAAGATGTAATTTTAAATTATCTCTAACACAAAACCAATGACGAGACTCCTCATTTAACCAAATCTTGCGAGCCTTATTTATTGCTATCGTAGCGGCCCTACTAGTGTTATTGCTATGTAAATTTATATAATTTGGTACAACATTTAAATGCTTACAACGTTGATTAAACCAAATGTTTTGAACAGCTAAACGGTGTTGTTTTGTTAACTTGATATATAAACGTGCCTGTACGGCTACGCTTGCCGATTTTAAATAATTTATTGAATCAGGCGTTACTTTGCGGAGGTCCATATTTATGAACTAAAAAACAATTACTTTGCTCACCCGCGACCACTAATGACAAATAGTTATATCTGTGCGGCAAATGTATGTTTCCATGCAACACCTCCACCTCCACTGCTACACGAATCAACACATGCCACACAGACCCAACTATCACCACCACCACTATACTAAACGCTGACGCGTTTCGGCACTCTCCACGAGGCCATTTACGAAGCACAACAACAACCGCTCAACATGCCACCACTTCCACTACTGACATATGTAAACCATGTACTCAACTTAGTTAATGACAAAACCAACGTACCCACTAATATTTTATAAATTCCAAACTACCCTTTTATGTAAGTCCTAAACTACCCTTTTTTAAGAAATGAATTCCAAACTACCCTTTTTATTTTTATTTTTAATCTACGCCAGGTACCCCGTTATTTTTAACCGAGTACGGTAAAAAGAGAAGTCATGTTCTCATTATTACTATGACACATTATTAAAATTAGAACCAAGTCGTAACAAAGGCGAAGAAACCAAATTAACTTGTTCATTAATAATAGACCCCATGTTGTTGTACCTAATTATTTCCAATTGTTCTAAAACCGATAGCCGCAAACCCTTATCACAATAATGTAAAATTTCGTACGTATCTGAGTCTAACAACGAATGATTCGTTTCTAATAAATGCTTGGCAAAGTTTGATTTCTCTGGATGATCATGCCTATATGACGAGACATGCTCTTTAAATCTAGTATCAAAGCTTCGACCGGTTTGTCCAATGTATACTTGACTACAGTCGCCACAAGTGAGTTTATATACGCCCGACCTGTTCCCTTTATCCACCTTTTCTTTGTTATTACAAAGTCTAGAACGTAAAGAATTAGTAGTCTTAAAGGCAACATTGATGTTATTTGATTTTAAAATATTATAAATCTTGTCAGACAACCGGCCAACATAAGTAATACTAGATCTAAATTTGTTAGTAGGCTGAGATGGCAACGCAGAGTAAAGCATGCTATTCACTATCCGTCCCTGCTTCTTTTGAACCAGACTATTAACCATTGCTGTACTATAACCATTTGTTGTTGCTATCTGATATATAGTATGTAACTCAGAATCATAATGCTCTTTCGAAAGAGGTACAGTTAGTAGTCTATGTACATAACAATGGAAAGCAGCCAGTTTATGCTGCCATGGGTGAGTAGAATTTGCAGGTATGACAGTATCTGTGTACGTAGGCTTACGGTAAATTTGAAACTGGTGCCTATTATTTACTCTTGTAATAGTTAAATCCAGAAAATTTAATGAACGATTTTCCTCTAATTCTCGTTTGAACTTTATTTTTGGATGTTTGTTATTGAGAGCACTAATAAACAAATCTAGCTGCCTCATACTCCCCTTCCAACATAAAATTAAATCATCAACATACCTATAATAATATACTAAATTGCTGTTCCCCACTATATATTGTTTTTCAAAGTTATCCATAAAAACGTCAGCCATTAAAGGACTAAGAGGTGACCCCATTGCTAAACCATCACTCTGCAAATAATATTGACCATTAAATCTGAAATAATTTTGTTTCATGCATAAAGTTACTAATTCTATTAACTCACAAACCTCCCCCGGATGTAAACGCTTCCTTTCTAAGTGACATCTAAGAATATTTAAGGTTTCACTATATGGTACGTTGGTAAACAAACTATCCACATCTAAAGAAAGTAATGTTGAGTTTGGCGGTATATTAATGTCTTTAATTTTATTTACTAAATCTGAACTATTCTTTAAACTATATATTGGCTTAAAAGAAGATTTTTCCCGAACAATGCTATTTAACTTCCTCGCTACTTTATACGCTGGAGCACTCACGTATGAAACAACAGGGCGAACAGGAACACCATCCTTGTGAATTTTAGGTAAACCATATAAAATTGGTGCCTGCGGATTCATAGGAATCACAT